>WBNO01015094.1:70660-86784 GCA_013400575.1 Peucedramus taeniatus | reverse complement strand
CGCCTCCTTCTTCCCCTCAGCTCATCGACTACGCCAAGCGGGGGGACAAGGACGAGCGCGCCATGCGCATGGCGGATTTCTGGCTGACCGTAAGTACCCCCCAGCCCCACATCCGTCCCGGCCCGCCGCGGAGCCGGGGCTGAGCGTGCCGCCCCGCAGGAGAAGGAGCTCATCCACAAGCTGTTCAAGGTGCTGGCGCCCCGCTTCCAGCCGCACTCCGGCAGCTACACGCGCCTGCTGCAGATCCCGAACCGGGACGGGCTGGACCGCGCTAAGATGGCGGTGATCGAGCTGAAGGGGAACCCGCTCCCGCCGCTCCCCCGCCCGCGCCGCGGCTCCGAGAAGACGCTGCTGAACCAGCTGCTCAAGGGATACCGGCAGGACGCGCAGCGGGCGGCCGCCCCCGGCGGCACCCCCGTCTAGGGTCCCCCCGTGCCCCAGGGAAGGGAAGGTGTTGGCAGGAGGGCTGGAGGGTGATGGAAGTTGCCATGGCGAGCGCTGAGTTTACTGGCTGCTTCCAGTGGTTTGAATAGAGACTCAGCAGGAGAAGGAAATCAAGCTAGGAACCCTGATTGATACTTTCTTTGTAAATAAACGTTGTTCAGAAAGTCAGTTTGCTTGTATTTGAGTTGTATTTGGAGAATCATTTGGGGCAGAAAGGATCTCTGGAGTTATCAAATCCAGCCTGTGACCAAACAGCACCGTGTCAATCAGCCCATGGCACTAAGCGTGATATCCAGTCTTAATTTTAACATCTCCAGGTGTGACTGGGACCATGACTCCACCACATCCTGGGGAGCTCATTCGTGTCTATTCACCCTTTCTGTGAAGAAATTCTTCTTAATGTCCTACATAAGTCTCCCCTGACTCAGCACAGTTCCCATGCTTGTAAGTTTATAGCTTATTCCAGAAAAATGGGTTTGCTAACAGTGTGTTCTAGGAGCCAGTGTTCAGCATTTCAGGGCTGGAAGTTTGGTGAGAAATAAGATATTTATGTAATAAATATTAATGTAAGTTTAAAATTCTTTAAATAATGTTAATAAATATTAATGTAAGTTTAGAAGGTAGTGAATGCAGATAGGATAGTAACACTGAGCTAAGTACTATAGATGACCAAAGAAAATTGTCTTATAAGGTGGCATCATAGGCATGAGTCATAGTAATCTAGCAAGAGCTTGACAGACACTCCAGCTTCACAGGCAGGATTACAAGACATGTCTATTACTCTATTGAAACAAAAAGGGGGAGTAGCAGAACTTTTTCAGAGTGATAAAACTACTGAGCAATAAGAATCTTAATTTGTTAGCTTTGTCTTTAATTTCAGGCACAGCTAGTGAGTGTAGAAAGTCCTAGCTGTAACTTTGAAGTGAAAAAAAAACCCCAAAACCAACCCAAACTAAAATCACAGGATAGAATACCCAGTTGGAAAGGACTTCAAGAACACCTGGCCCAACCTTTCTTGGCAAAACACAGTGGAACCAGTGGCTTCCTAAACCTTGTTGCATTTCTTCCTCCCAAGTTTCACAAACTTAAGAGATTTAAAGAAGGGGCCCTGTGTTTCAAGCTAATTGTATGGAAAGACAAAGAACCCCCATTACATATTCTCTCTTTGAGACACTTATATCACACAGCACCAGTTCTGTTTTAATAAACACCAGTGAGAA
Source organism: Peucedramus taeniatus (assembly GCA_013400575.1). Classification (NCBI taxonomy): domain Eukaryota; kingdom Metazoa; phylum Chordata; class Aves; order Passeriformes; family Fringillidae; genus Peucedramus; species Peucedramus taeniatus. The sequence goes on along the minus strand of WBNO01015094.1, from coordinate 85,120 downwards.
AGGTGGGTGGTACTGCTTAAGGAAAAAGAAAAAACAGTTGGATTGCTACGAGGTCAGTGTTCAGACAGACTTTATGTTTCTAATAACCTTGAAATTGTTCTCTTTGCAGTTGACCATATTCAATTAGATGTTTTCTGAACCAAACTGCTGCACAACTTCCACATGATTAAAAGTCCATGCTGAGGTTTTAACAAAATACAAAAATACCTTTAAAAAACACTTATTGAGGGAAAACAAGTCACACACCCATCTGCTTGACCTTAAGTTATCTTGAGTTTACTAAAGTGCAAAAAAACTAGAAGCTTCTAAGCTAAATTGGGGGAAATCCTTAATGCATGGGGTTTTTTGTGTACAAATGCTCTTTTTGCAGTATCTGTATTAACATTAGGGCAGCTAACAAAGCATTCATCATCAACACAGTGCGTAGTCCTTCTCAATTCAGTGCTACATGTCCCTGAACATTTTATAAGATTGTGGAGGCTCCTGCTGTGAGGGTGGTTGTCCTGCCAGTCTGTCCTATACTCGGGTGGGTCAGGCTTTCAGCTGCCTGTAGAGGAAAACAAGGGGGAAATTCACAGTTAATATGGGAAATCTGTCCTTATTATTCCCTTGTGTTCTGGCTGCCAGGAGCAGGCTGCTTCCATCACCCTTGTAACCACACACAGGTCCAATGGTCACTTCTTATGTCCTGCCCTCTTCCACCTCTGGAGCTGGATGCCTACCTGACTGCAGCTGTGAGACTCCGGTACCAGTCATTGATCTCTTGTTGGTTGCTGGACATCAACAGCAGGGTCTTGTGTGGAAAGGAAAGCTGAAAGACAAGCAGAATCTGTGGCATTCCTTGCCAAGGCAGCAACTGCACTAAAAGGAGCATCATCACCACTAAATTCAGTCCCTGCGTGCTGATTTTTACCCTTTTTCTTTCCAGACAGAAAAAATTTGTCTCTAATATTGAGTGAAGCCAGAGACTGTACAGTACAGAACAAGTGCCAGTCTTGTCTGTTGTTTCCAGTCATAGCTGACAGCTCATTCTGACCTGTTTGGAGGTGAGCAATTAGAATTCTCAGCAGCTCATCCAGTTTTCTACTATATTCCATGTCCCTAGGGGTTCTTCCACTACCATCATCTACAGGTCACAGCTTGCTGAAAGAGTTCTTTGTCATAGCTCGCAAGAAAAGAGCTAACACAGCCCCAGGTGTAACCTTGGAAAAACTGACCTTGAAACCCCTACAGAAGACTCTGGTCCTTGTCAAGGAATCTGCAGCCCTCAGGGAGTTAGATGCCAACATCTGTTGTAATAACATCCAAATCTTTTTCATTCTCTGTTTCTCTACGTGCTCAGTCTGTAATCAGTGTAATTCATCATCACGTGAGTGTGGGGCTGCCCCCCAAACCTGTGGCTCTGATGAGGGCATGTCAGTGTCCTAGTGGAGCCTCCTTACCTGAGCTAGGTGAAGCAACCAGCAGCCTGTAAGCCCAGAGTGTGCCATGAAAAGAATAGTACCTGCATCACTCAAGAAGGGAAGGGTTGTCCTAACTCAGACTTGCTCACTGCACACTGTCATCATCTCGGTCCCGCTGCTTCTGACACAGCTGGAGACCTGCTTACAGGGCTGACTCCACTGGCACTTCTGCCTGGCACAGGTGGGAAAACTTACACTGAGGAGCCCTCCCTGGCTCCACGTGTGGCCGAACACTTTATCCACTGAGCACTGGTGGAGCGGGTAGACAGCCTGGCAGGACAGTTTGTTGGAGTTCAGCAGGTGCAGTGAGTGGCAGGGCTTCGCTGCAATGAGGATATCAGAGAAGAGGAAGAACATCCTGCGCTTCAGTTCTTCTCCCTTTGAAGGCACCACCAAAAGCCAGCCTTCCCGGATATACCAGCGCCCTGGGCATGCCGTGGAAACAGAGACAGCTGTGAGATCTGAGGGAGGGCGGGCAGGAATAAAATGTAAAGGATGTAATGAGACAAACAGGAATACAGGGAGAGCCACCCTCGTTGGTCGCCGTGTTCTACATCAATTCCAGCCACTAGAAGGCACTGGATGTCAGCTGGGTCCGGCCCACCAGCACGGATAGCACACGTGCAGAAGCAGTAACCAGCCCAAAATGTTTAGTATATGAGGAGCAGCTGAAGTTGTTATAAATCTGCTATTTTAACTAGGAGTATGTTATCATATGCAAGTCTGCTTGAAGTGATCAGAACAAAAACACAGTTTGAGAACAGTATGCATACGTTTAAATTAACATAAGCCCTCAGAAAACACAACATGAACTATCTCAAATTGTGTTGCCTAGTTGTTTGTCATAAGTGGTATAACAGAAACTAGCTTCAGCTTTGAAAACTTACCTTTTTCTCCTTTTTTTGTTTGTGTGTGCTAATTAAATAAATGACAAACCTCCCCAAAAGAAAACAAAACCATATTTCACAGGTCATCTAACTTTATACAGACCTACAGTAGCCAAGAGATTACACATTGCAGATTACTGTTCTAAAGAGAAGGCATGAAAGGAGATAGAAAATGAGGAAGGTCTGAAAAGACAACCTTATCAACCTGTCTTGCAGAACAGAGCCCAGTGTCATCCACCTGTGAAATTAATTGTGATAAAACGAGGAAAAGAAAGCAGGAGGGAAATGATCAAAACAATTCTATAAGTCTAGCTGTAAGCAGCAATTAAAAGAAAATAATAATGAAATAAATTAAATAAAGCATAAGATTATTGTGGAAGATACCCATCAACCCATGGGAGCTATGAGGATACCTGCCAGTAAGATTATTTATACCAATGTAAAGCCATAACAAGGTATTGCCACCTGATCTTGTTTAGGAAACATCTGCCAGGGAATTTCAGCCACTCTTTCATGCCTTAGCTTCTGCATGAGCTATAACTACCTTTTAAAATAAAAACACAGTGTTGTTTTCATTGTCGATTGTGAGTTATTAGAATGCCACAGTCACAAAACAAAGAAGCGAGTGAATTGCTGCTTAACTTATTCCACTGGAACCACTCCTCTTATCTGAATAAGAAACTGAGGAAGAGAAGGGTGAGGTGCAGGAATCAATCCAGGTTTAACAAAAAAGGAGGAAGGTGTCAGAAGCACAATGGGGCTGGGCTGGGAGCTGTTTCCCTCAGGGTATGCTGTGATCAGACTCACAGGCATACAATCTGACCCAAACTGTACTGGAAGTCTTGGAATATAGATCCATGTCCAGGATTCCCACATGTACAAGTTCTAGGAAATTGTTGTGAAAGAAGGGCAAGAAAATATCCCTCGGGAAGCTCTGGAAGGCGCAACAGTGTGGCCAGTTAAGGAGGCAGTTTCTGGCTGATACAGTATTTGTCCTGAATGTGGGAGGCAGCAAGAAAGCAGGGCGTCCTCACTGGGAGCAGGACATCTCAGAGACACTGGCAAGTGTGAGATAACAGTCTCCAACACTCCGCCTTTGTTCTGAATCTACAGCATTTTGTTTTCTCTCCTGTTCCTTCCTGGCAACAGGACACTGCCCTGCAAAAGCTATCTTGTTTCTGGATAGCTGGCTCAAAACCAGCAAGCCCCAGCTGCCTTTTACATTTCTGCTTCTCATATCCAATGATAACTGTGTAACTCCAGCCAATGGAAAACATGACTATAAGAATTCTCTGTCCTAGATAATGGAAATGCCTTTACTGACCGTCAACACTCATCCTACTACAACTCAGAATTTTCAGACACCAAAATAATCAGCGGACCAAACACTTTCAAACAATGGCCATCTCTGGTCTTGTTATACTGTTTTGGGGTGTTGGTTGGTTTGTTTGTTTGTTTGTTTTCATGGTGTTATCTTATTAGTTGTAACATTAATTAGGATAACTGATTTACCTTTTTACTTACACATTACCCCAAGTGTCCCCAGGCACCCCCACACATGCTTCTGCTCAGTATGGGCAGAGCATACCTGTGTTAGTTCCCTTTCACCTGGCAGCACCAAAAGGATTCTAAGAACAGGAAAGAGAATTATAAATTAATTTGCCCATTGACTGAGCATCTCTGAGAATAACCTCTGATAAGTAACCTTTGTTCTACCTATGCTGGTTTGGCTAGGATAGAGTTATTTTTTACCATAGTGGCTGTTTTGGATTTGCACTGAAAACACCATTGATAACACAGGGATCTTTTGTTTACTTCTGTGTAGGCATGGCTCGGTATCAAGGTCTTTTCTGCTCCTCAAGCCACAACTGAGGAGGTTGGGAGTGCACATGAAAGTGGGAAGGCTCACAGCTGGGACAGCTGAATCCAAAATCCCCAAAGGGACATTCCATATCATATGGCATCATGTTCAGCCTGTTATGCTGGGGAAACAAGAAGGAAAGGGGGGAGTTTTAAAGCAATAGCTCTTGTCTTTCCAGGTAACCACAATGTGTGGTAGACCCCTGGTTAGACCCCTTTCCTGGAACAGCTGAATACCTGCCTGCCCATGGCAGGTGGGGGATGAATTCCTTGCATGGCTTTGCTTGCATGAACAGCTTATGCTTTACTCTTAAACTGTCTTTATCTCAGCCCACAAGCTTTGTCAGTTTTACCCTTCTGAGTTTTTCCCCATCCCAATGGAGAAAGATTTTTTAATCCAAAAATCCACACATGTTAATTACAACCATATCCACAAGTACCTGGAATTCCTTGCATTAGAGACCCTCACACACAGGCTACAGGTGAAGCCCCAAATGACCATTTCTTAATTGCCCAGACTGGGCACATTTCCCACAATATTTCACACATAGCTCAGTGTGGTCTGGGCATGGAGAGCACCCAGTCACATAAGAGACCTATCCATTTAAATGTTCTTACATGCCAGTGACTGTGGCTTTAGCTATCTCAACTGTCCACACAAATACATTGATTTCTGGCTCAGTTTAACCATGCAGATAAAAGAAAACTCTTCATATGAAGGATGTGAGGAGAATACCATCAATCTTGTAGCTTAATGTAAACAACAACACAGTTCTTGTGCCCTTGACACTCAGGAATCTATGGTTTCCTGCAATGGAGTAGGGATAATACCCCTGCTTACACTCTGCCAAATGAATTTAATATCTCTCTTTCATTCCCACCCAGGACTTACACTCCTGATCCTCTTGGGTTCCTAACTTTCTAACCACATGTCATCAGCTTCTCCCATCTGAATGTCAGGCAACTAAGCTGTTGCTTATCATTACTCAAAAAATTCTTAATTTAAACAGAAAAGAGTGCTTGAATTAGTAATCATGCTCCTTTACCACCTATCTGTGGAATTTAGGCAGAAGGGGAAAACGGGTTAATATGAGTTGAGTCAGAGATGAAGGAGAACGTTTGTCCACGTATCTCAGCATGGCAGAAGAAAAACAGAGTTGTCAGTAAGACCCACCTGGAGTCAAAACCCGAGTCTTTTGTCCTTTGAGCAATTTCTGAACCCGAAGTAGCTGCAAGGAATTCTCTCTCTTATCAAAGATGTCTTGGACCCAGTGAGATACCTCACAAACAGATTTCACAGTCTCTGAAATTATAGCAGCATACTCTGAAGTTATCACAAACTAATGCGTATTTCACCTTATACATTAAGAAATAATAGTATGAAATTAAAAAGAAATGTTTTAAACCAAGTATCAACAACAGCTTTATTCAGGAATTTCTGTGAGAGATTGGACTAGATCACCTCCAGAGGCCTCTTTCCAACCAACAGTTCTGCAATTCTAGAAAACATTTGCCAATGAAACATCAGAGAGAGGAATAATTTCTTGGGTTTGGAAGCAAAAACAGGAAAATGCCCTACAAGTGGTGTTAACTGCTTGTAAAAACCGCAGAATCATTTAGATTGGAAAAGCCTACTGAGATCACTGAGTTAACCTAGGATTGAACGCCACCTTGTCACGTAGACATTGAGTGTCATTTCCTGAACATTTTCAGGGATGGTGACCCTACTACTTCCCTGGGCAGTCTATTTCAGTGTTTAACAACCATTTCAATGAAGACATGCCTCCCAATGTCCACTCTGAACTTCCTCTGGCACATCTGGAGGCCATTTCCTCTCATCCTGTTGCTTGTTACCTGGGAGAAGAGGCCAATCCCTAGCTGGCCACAGCCTCCTTTCAGATACTTGTAGAGAGTGATCAGGTCACCTCTTTTCTCCAGACTAAACATCCCCATCTCCCTCAGCCACATTTCACAGCACTTGTGCTCCAGACCCTTCCCCAGCTCCACTGCCCTTCTCTGGACTCGCTCCAGCACCTCAGTGTCTCTCCTGCAGTGAAGGGCTCAAAACTGGACATGGCATTTGAGGTGTGGTCTCACTCATGCTGAGCACAGAGGGGCAGTCACTGCCCTGGTCCTGCTGGCCACACCATTGCTGATACATTCTGGATGTCCTTGGCCTTCTTGGCCACCTGGGCACACTCCAGCTCATGTTCAGCCACTGTTGACCAGCACCCCCAGGGCCTTTCCCACTGGGCAGTTTTCCAGCCACTCTGTCCCAGCCTGGAGCTGCTGTTGTGACCCCTGGACAGGACCCAGCACTTGGCCTTGTTGAAGCTCACACAACTGGCCCTGGCCCATGGATCCAGCCTGTGCAGATCCCTCTGCAGAGCCTCCCTGCCCTCCAGCAGATCAACACTCACACCCAGCTTGGTGCCATCTGCAAACTGACTGAGGGTGCTCTCAATCCCCTCATCCAGATCATCAGTAAAGATATTAAACAGGACTGACCCTGATACTGAGCCCTGGAGGACACCTCTAGTGAGTGAATATAGCATGAAGGATACGAATTATCCTAGAAAATTGAGGCATGTGACCAAGAGAGTCAGGGAATGCTTTGGGTTGGAAGGGATCTTAAAGATCACCTTGTTCTAACCCGCCTGCCATGGGCAGGGACACCTTCAAATACTCATTGCTCAGGACCATATCCAGCCTAGCCTTGAACTCTTCCAGGAATGGGGCATCAACAAATTCCTTGAGCTACCTGCTCCAGTGCGTCACAAGCAGCAGAGTTAAAAAAAAAAACAGAGCTGCCATTTCTCCAACCTAAATATTAGGCCACTTTCACAGGCAGTTACTCTATATTTTAATTCCTAACATGTTCTCAGGAACATCTTGATGAAGATGGAGAAGGAAAATAGTAATCCACTAGAACCCCAAGAAGAGAGGAAGATTTTTTTTCCTTTGGAACCAGGCAGTAGGTGGTTAAAAAGTCAAAATATTCTTAGCAAGGAGTGTATCATTGATCAAAGTGCCAGCATTTACTTGCAAGTTTCTGGTACTCAGCAGTGTCTGGGCTGGTGTTCTCCAGCAGGTCTCTGAAGAAATGCTTGTACCTGAGGTGGAGAGAGCAGGTTTAATTCACAACAAGATACCAGGAACAGCAGCAGCACCTCCTGTTAGCAGCAGCACAGTGAACAACACTCAGCCAGGAGACAGAGTAAGCCTAACCAAGCAGTTTCATTCACACTTCATTCATATTCCTTTTATCATCAAACGTCTCAATTAAAATAACCCAAGTATTTTGTACATCTGCAGACCTTTGGCTTTTCCTGGGGACTCAGTAGAAGCAGACTCATAAATCACTTAAGATCATGAGGCTCTCTCAGAATTCACATGTTTTGTTATTGCCTTCAATAAGCAACAAATTTCTCTTTGAACTATCTATTTTTATAAGTATATGAATGGTGGTATTCATACCATGTTTCCTGCCCACACAATAAAATAAAGGCATTTCTTTAAGAACTAGGACCTGCCTTTTTCTTTTTCCCTTTCCAATCTTTACTGAAGTAGGATAAGATCTCTGCAAATGCTTTCTCCCAGTAAAGTCAAACAGAAGGAATTTAACAGGTTCACAAACTGGCAGAATTCATATGACCTGGTGCATATGTTAACAGAGTTTCAAAGAAATTTGAATATGATAGAACTGATTAATGCAAAAATTAGACTTTCTATCAAAAAGCTCACATTTTTCCGAATAGTTAGACAGCAGCAAATATACTGTGGTTTTGCAAATTTAAAAGAATTACCCAAAGAATTACAGTAAAAACCCGCCAATCTGTTTAATGTTTACTTCAGCCAAGCAGATTAAAAACATTACATGAAGTTACATGAAAGACTGTGGTATGACCTCTCCACGTTATTTTCAGAGAAACGAGGTGCTCAGTCTCTCAAATTTGCTTTAGTGTAGATAAGATCATGGCTGAAAACAGCTATTGGATCTATAGCAGCAGAATCTGAGCTCCCAGAAAACCACCTTTATTACCCATGCACCCTCCCCAAGGAAGGGCTGCCCCTGAGTGCATGCAGCACTCTCCTCAGGCCTCAGTTTGCCTCTTCAAAGGGGAGATGATCATTGAATATCCGAAGCTGGAAGGCATCCACAAGGATCAAGTCCAATTCATGCCTCTGCATTTTTAGGACAACCCTAAAAATTACATGTGTCCAATGATATTGTCTAAACATTTCTTGAAGACTGGAAGGCTTGGTGCCGTAAGAGGGAGATGCAGCAATCCTGAGTGGATCTGTCCAGGCCCAGACAAATGTGATAGGCATCAAATCTGAGGAAAGCATATGTCCCTGATAACCAGAGAGGAAAAAGAAGCTCTCCTGTGTTCATTAATCTCATTTCTCTCCAAAAGCAGCCATCTACAAGAGCCACAATGCTCCAGGTCAGCAATATGCATAAAAATGGAGCAAAAACATCACTGGCAGAGACCACCACTTCTGCAGCATTTCAGTCAGCTCGCTTTCATTCAGAGCCAAACTTCAGGAGCTTACTGAGACAGCAGAAAGCCTCCAATTCTACCCAGGAGCTAGAGGAAGGAGCCAGGGCTAAACACAACTACCTTCCTGCATCATCTCCCATCCATGTACACTGATTCCACTCCACAGGCACATCCTTAGGTCTGTTTCATTGCTGTCTCTATGCTCTGATTTTGAGACACAATAGGCAACTTTCCCTTTCATAGCAACAAAGATAGTGATACATTCCCTTTTCCCTTCTTATGCTGATCCCTTGAGGACTCACAATTGCTTACTCACTGGTGCAGCCTCTGCAGGGGCAAAGGGAGCAGATCCTCTAGCTCCCTCCCTTGAAACTGAGGTCGAGTCTCCTGGAGCTTCTTAAACCGCCGGAATGACTTGTTTTTCCTCACTTGCTCCTGTGTGCAGCACAAAAGGGATATAGCTTTGAAAGTACAGAAAGAACTATGTGCCCTAGTCTGTAGCAGAGCTTGGAACACTTCAGCTTAGAGTTTAGGACTCCAGTCCTACAAGAATCAACTTCTTTTTGTGGCTATGGGCAAGCAATCCCCTTTCTCCTGATCATTCATTTCAGTGGGTAATGGAAGTGATATTTCCCCTCCATGCATGAAATTAATGAAAAATAGAAGGTTGACTCAGTTAGGAAAACAAGGAGTGCACTTGTGGCTTTTTGCCATGCCTTACAAGGAAAAGCAATGCAGATCTGCATTCCCATAACCTTAAGACAATTATCTAAAATGTTTTTTTTCTCTTGGAAAATAAAAAACGTGAATACATGCATGCAAATTCAAGAGGAGGGAAACATCCCAGTAAATTCTGCATCTAGGAACAAGCACACACAAAACTGGAAGTTGAGTGATTTAAAATCCAGATACAGCTGTCAGGACTTTGGAATAAATATATATTCTGCAGAAATTTATTGAAAACAGGTTGTATTTGAAGACATAAATGGGAAGGAAAAAATTGTCTTCAACGCAGGAAAAATAATGTGAAGGAAAAGGAAATCCCACTACTAGGATACAGTTAGTGGTAGTAGGAAAGACTAGGAGACCTGACAATTCCTAGAAAGAGATCACTGTATCATAGTGAAAGCCTGGAAACTCTCTAGACTTGCCAGTTAGGAAGGAGTGGGAGTAAATACAGAACACTGTTTGAGAAAGCAGTGCTCACCATATGCACATACATACACAAACACCTGAAAAGGCACCAGAAATTTGAAGCTCTAAATAAGGAGAGTTTTCACCACTTGTGGAAGAAAGCCTGAATTTCATCAGGCCAGAAAAAATAAGAACACTGATCTCTCCATAAACAGAAGACAAATGGAAGGATGTGGCAGTTTCATAGAATGAAAAAAGAGAAACCATATTAAGAGTAAAGTAGATATTTACCTTCAAGGTTTTATTTGCCTGCTCCAAATTCTCAGCATAGTGACCATAAAGATCCAGACTCTGACAAAAATTTTCCAGTCCTGGTCCCAAATTCCCTTCCTCCAGGTGAAGTGACAGAACACTGTGCACAAGGAGCAAAGATAACTTGTGAGGGATACATTACTGATTGTATTTTCACAAGTCCTTCTGATTCCTTCCTTTGCTGACCTGCCTTTACCATTCTCCACCTCATATCCAGTTTCTATATGAAATTTGTGCTTGGAGGTCAGAGAGTAAGCCACAGAACACCTTGTGGAGCAGGCTTACTGAACTTAAGCCACTGTCCAGTAACTGGGTACCCAGATATGTGATACAGATCAGGAATTTCCTGGGGACCCCTCCCAGTGCCACCAAGGCTAGCAGTGTTAGAAGTGAGTGCCTGTTTTACAAGGTGTTAGCCTTATTTCCCCAAATCTTACTTTCTCATCAACATAGAGTCCTCCCAACGTAATTACAGGAATTGCATCCTGTGTCCACTTACTGGCTGGCTGAATATAAGGACTCCAGGGGTCCAAATATGGTTTCCAAGACAACAGGTTTCAGCGTCCCTTTGGCCTTTAAAATTGTCACAAAGTACTAAGCAGGAAGCAAAAAAAAAAAAAAATCAAACAGGTAGCATTCACAAATCATCATAGAATCACTGAATGGTTTGGATTGGAAAGGATCTTAAAGACCATCTTTAGTTTCAGCCTGGACAGAGACACCTTCCAAGCCCCTTCCAACCTGGCCAGTCAATTCCAGGGATGGGGCACCCAGAGCTTCTCTGGGCCGTCTGTGCCAGTGCCTCACCACCCTCACAGTAAATAACTTCTCCCTAACACCTTATCTAAACCTACTGTCTTCCAGTATAAAACCATTCCTCTTTGTCCTATCACTATGTGCCTGTGTAAAAAGTCACTCTCCCTCTTTTTCATAAGCCCCCTTCAAGTACTGGAAGGCTTCAAAGGTTATTGACCTCTGAGGTCACTCAAAGGCCACTTGTGGCACACAGCAGAAGCCAGAAGTTGCACCCTGAACACTCTTTGGCTTGGAAAGATATCAAATATTGTGACTGTCTACCTTAGATATCCACCATCAGATGTTAGCCTTACTTGTAGCTTTGACCATAACTGTAAACACATGGAATGTTTACTACAGCACTGAAAAGAACCTATTTCAGTATCCTCCAATGCATCTGTTTTTCACCATCTTGTTCATCAATTTTTTCTTGTGTCCCTACAGTTCATACATCTCAGGCATCTTAGGGCGACCCTCCTATTCAATCAAAACTTAAAAGATTTATGTCTGTGTACAGACCAAGGCCAAAAAGCCAAGCCCATGAGCTATTGAATATTACAGAGGAGCAAAAAGAAAAACAACAAAAAACCCTTTCAGCCACAGCAGGTGTCCCAGGCATTAGGGATGTACCACAGTCTTGCTCTTGACCCTTCCCCATGGCAACACAAATAAGTATGTGCTAAGACACTCACATATCAGAAGGGGCAGAAATACTCACTGTGAGCACCAAATCCAGCTGCTCAAGGTATTTGTGTTCTGTTTCCAGCAGTTCCTTGGCTGTCCTGATGCGCTTTCTCTCCCAGCGAGCCCGCTGGTCTTCCACAGTGTTTGCTCCAACTACAAATGGCAGGGATGAGGTACTCATGGCAGAGTCAGGGTTGATATACAGGGAGGTAAAGGATCCTGGAGAGCCAAGCAAGATGGACACACAACAAATAAAAAATTATATTATTAAGAATATTGATAATAATATCCCTATGTCACAGGGTAGGATTCTGAGCTAAAAAAACCAACACTTTCCTAGGAAATAAGGGCAGTCAGTTGCCAGCAAACATTATTAACAGTTTACTTCTGCATTCCTTCCTGTGGGCACAGGGGCCCTGCATTCACACAGAGGAACACCATTAGAGAGACCAGGCTGTGAAAGCAACAGTGGTACATGATGATTCATCTGTAAGCAAATCTCAGTGCACAATCCCACGTGCAAACCTCTGCTTCCTGTGCTCTGCCCTCCCCATTCTTTCAGTGAAATTCTTGTTAAACTAGAGCAAGTTTGTGAGTGGAAGAGGTACTGTGGATAGGAGTAGAAAATAACCATAAGATTTGACTTGCGGGGGGGAATGCAGCAGGACTTCCCCCTACCACAGGGAAAGAGAAGAGAGCACTCTTGCTTCTTTTCCCATGGAGGTTACTAAGAAGCAAGTGGTTTGCTTTGTCATTTTCTAACTGTATTTTGTGCTCCTGGAGGCGAGAAAGGCCCAGCAATTGCTGTGAATCACACCAGCTTTGCTCCTGCTCTGCTCTTCTGCTACAGTATCATGATTTTGTTGCACAGAAAAACATTGTTTATCACTCTCAAAGAAAGAGGCATGTTTTAGCAGAACACCAGTTAGATATTTCTTTTGATGAAAAGGCAGTGCAGGCAGTTGCACACTGGCCCCAGCATCAAGTGTGCAATTTTTCTGAAAACTGAGTTGCCTCTGAAAAGTTCTGTTTCCCACATGGACAAGACACACTAATACAGAAAGATGTGTCATCATAGAGACGGAGATTTGACAAACACATCTTCCAAAGACATTTCAGATAATGAAATGTCTGAAACAAAAGTTTCACATCTAATGAGTACTAGGACTCATTTAATGAGTTGCCAAAAGAGAGCTGAGGGACTTGTGCAGTATTTCATAGTAGCAGCAGCTTCTCCAGAGCTTGCCCTCATGATCACTTACAGCACAACCACAAGCATAGCCAAGACCACATCTTGGTCAAACAGGGCAGATCAGGTGTGGATGGAGAGGCAGGACTGCAGAGAACACCACCTTAAGCTTAGCATTAGTCCAGAAGTCTTTAAGGCCAGGATGGAGGGGGCCTGAACCATCCTGCCTGTGGAAGGTGTCCTAAGGCTTTGCAGGGCTGTTTGAAGGAGATTAAGGTCCCTTCCAACCAAACCATTCCATGATTACATTCAAGTGCAGTTGAAAATACTCACCAGTAATGGACTAAAACACTGCCATTCGCAGAGTGCCTCTAGCCCGGGTAGACTGCAGTCAAGGCTTTCATTTTGCAGACCAATTTCTTTTAACACACAATAGTTAAAACAAACAAGTTTTACCAGGTTTGGCCATCTACTGCTCACATAAATAAGTTCTAACACTCTCATAATTGCACACAATATATTCTGTGCCATGTCTCCAGGGTGAGAACTGTCTGCAGTCTGTGTGTACACTAGAAAACACTTTACCCATAAGTGACAGAACTGCTCCAGCTTGCTTCTCCCCAGCTCATGTTCAAAAACCACTGAACTCCCTCTATTACTGTTAACTACTTTATAATGCACCCCCTTCACCATTTCTACGTTTTTTGAGTACCCTCAAAAAATCTCCTGTTCTTATTGCTCAGCCTCTCTTGGTGTCTCTGGAGAGTGAACACACTGTGGGTCAGCTCCAGAGGCCACATGGCCACACATCCCACACTGTGAGGTACGAGAAAGGGGAAGGGAAAGGGAGAAGCTCTGGAGCCCACAGCCAGTCCTCAGCCACCCTGAGGAGTAAAGGAGTAAATATTGAAAAGGAGTTAATACTGAAAGTAAAACATGCACCTAGCTTTCCTTCAATTCGCCTGTGCTGCAGGGTACTAAAAGTGTATTTTGGATCAATCAAAATCAAGGGTATTATATTTTCCTAGCAGATGAGAAAAGATCCGTTAAAAGTCTTGTGGGATTAAAAAGAATGCTTTTCTTGACCAAAACCGAAGCATTTTACTAATTATCAGGGTTCTGTTGTGTTGGTTTTTTGTTTTGGTTTGATCTGGTTTTAATCAAACAAAATATGTTTTAAATAAATAAATGTTTCCTGTAAAAAATAATTTAAAAACCAAACTACATGAGCACACTAAAAAACATTTTCTAAACATTAACCAAATGCTTTTCTCTGACTGCGACATGGATTCAGGAAATACTTGGTGGCATCAGGGACTAACTTAGCCAAAGGAATTTTTATGGGTCATGCAGTTGAGCCTTGTGCCCAAAACCGGGCTATCACCAAAGTCAGGCTGGGCTGCTCAGGGGTTCATCCTGCCCAGTACTTTTCCACGGGTGAAGATCGGGAGGGGACACGATACCAACACCGGTGGCGGTGGCCGTCGCGGTCCCGGCCCCACGCTGCCCCCGGTCCCGGCCCCACGCCTCCCCCAGTGCCGGTCCCGGTCCCACGCCTCCCCCGGTCCTGGCCCCGGTCCCACGCCTCCCCCGGTCCTGGCCCCGGTCCCACGCCTCCCCCGGTCCTGGCC
>WBNO01015094.1:3293-70389 GCA_013400575.1 Peucedramus taeniatus | reverse complement strand
GCCCCCCGGCCGCTCACCCCTCTCCGCGCCGCTTCCCCGCAGGTCTCCGAGCGGTACCGGTGCCTCCAGACCGGCGCGCTGCCGCCACACATCTTCGCCGTGGCCAGCCGAGCCTACCACGCCATGCTGGGTCGCGGCGGCGACGGACCCCTCAACCAGTGCATCCTCATCAGGTGAGCGGCGGCCGGGGGTCCCNNGGCCGGGGGAGGCTCCCGAGCTCTCGCTGGGATCTCCCTGCCCAAGGTTTAGGTGAAGCCTTTCTCCGGTTCTATTGGTGAGTCAAAATCTATCTGCGCTAGCAACACATCCTTCACCCCGACCGCTTTCGAGACAGATTAGCGGGCACGTCGTGAGAACGTGTGGGCAGACAAAACTGACTTTCGTGGAGCAGCTCGGCCAGCTATCTTTACAACAGTAAAGATATCAGGTTCATTTCTGGTGGGGAACCAGCCTCTGGAATCCAGCTCTGGGAAAAGCTATCGGGTGCTCTGCTCTGGCAGCACAACTGCCACGGTAAAAGCTGTAGGAAAAGTTGGAAGGATGATAGTGGAAGGAACCAGTTTTCACAAAGTGGAGATTCCCAAGGGTAACCAAAGAGCAGGAAGTATTAAAACATGCTTTTCTGCTCTAAGACCTTTGGGAATCTGGATGGGGAGGATCTTAAAGTTGTGGGCAGTTCTGTGCTCTAGAAGTCAGGGAAAAGTGGTTCTTTTAACCAAAGAGCCTACCAGTATCAAGAAAATTTCACTCCATCTTGTCACCCTTGTTCTCAAGCTGCACCATGGAAATATAGGTTGGATATTAGGAAGAAGTTTTTTTACAGAAAGAGTGATAAAATATTGGAATGGCCTGCCTGGGGAGGTGGTGGAATCACCATCCCTAGATGTGTTCAGAAAAAGACTGGATATGGCACTTGGTGCCATGGTTTATTTAAGGTGTTTAGGGCATGGGTTGGACTTGATGATCTTGAAAGTCTCTTCCAGCCTAGTGATTCTGTGATTCTGCTGG
The DNA here is from genome assembly GCA_013400575.1 of Peucedramus taeniatus. Classification (NCBI taxonomy): domain Eukaryota; kingdom Metazoa; phylum Chordata; class Aves; order Passeriformes; family Fringillidae; genus Peucedramus; species Peucedramus taeniatus. The sequence continues at coordinate 69,381 of WBNO01015094.1, read as the reverse complement.
AACTCTGCAGCGCAGCAGGTAGCATCGTTTAGCAGAGAAAGCCTTGAACAACATCAACTAGCAGGGAAAGCATTGAACAGCGAGGAGAAAGCCTTGAAACATTAACTGCCTCTTCTCTGCAGCTGGGTGTTGTAGAGAGCAATTTAAATGTCGTCTCAGTTAAAATGCTACTTGCCAACTTGTTTGATTTCATGCTCCTTTGCATTTGCCTTCTGATCATTTTATCAGTACTTTCAGTCTACATGCTGTGGAAGTCAACTGCTGAATCACTGCTGAGTGTTTTGGTGGGACTAGGAGCTGACTTTGAGGGGCACTTGAGCCCCACTCATTTCTCTAGCCTTCAGGCCATTGTGCTTTACATGAAGTGCTCTCAGGAAGTGGTGGCCGTGGAGTCAGTGGGTGCAAGAGGCACTGCTGGTAAGGCTTTGGGGGATAGAGAAGAGTCATTGTATTTGTCTTCGGAGGTGAAGACAAGAAAAAGTAACCCGTGAGAATTTGTGAAATGTTCTGTGGTCTGGTTGTTTTCTGCCAGCAGTTCAGAGGTGAGTCTGATATGTTCCTGTGCATCTGTACTCCTTTTACCTGATCTGTGTGTTACTGTCACAGTTCATGGCTTTCCTCTCTATGGTGGTGAAACACTAACTAACAAGTTTTTCTCCATGAACCCAGTTGGGGTGAACAGGAAAGATGTTCACTCCAGTTAGACCACAGTTCACCACAACAGCACAGGGACACACCTGGATCTGCTGTCCCTGGTTGTCTCTTTGGTGTCTCCAGCTGAGTCTGGGAGGTCTGGATTGCATTCTTCAGAGGTGATGTTGGATGAAGCAGCTGCTGCCAGATCATAAGTGTTCATTGCTTCCAAATTGTCCTCAGCCACAAATTCTACTGGCTTCTCTTGCCTTCCCAGTCCCAAAGGACATTAGTCATAGCCTGCATGTGCGGCAGTACAGCACTTGGGTTTCCTGAAGATGACATAGCATTTCTTCAGAGTTTGGGGCAGTTACACACCTGCTGTGCTTGCAGGACCTTGTGAAGGTGTTGTGCTTGCTGGAAGGTCTAAGGTCAAGCTTGAACCATGGAAGTGCTGTTGGATATTTTTTTTTCTGTGGAGGAGGGAAGTTACTGAAAAGTAAAAATAAACCTGACATACTGAGCAGGGGCATTGGATGGCATTTTCTCAACTGGCAAAATGGTCTTAATTTGTTTGTATGTATTTGGATGGTGCTGGTCTGACCTGTGCTTGAGATCAGGGACCTGCTGTAATACTTGAGGTTTTTAGCCACCTATGACACATACTTGATACCAAACACAGAGCCACTGGCAGCTACAAAGCAGTAAAGCCACACCACACGCTCAAAGGTCGGCTCAGAGGAAATGGGGACCTGCCCTCACGTATACCTCCAGCATTTCCTGCATTTTTTTTTCCATGCATACACTGAAGTTCTCAGCTGGTGTGATGTTGTCAGTTAAGGACATGTCTCACTGGTTGTACATTCCCTCTCCCAGACTGGGGAAACTGCACTTTCCAAGTGGTGGTTGTTTGACTTGGAGGCGGAGGTGCCGTGGATGTGTGACAGCAGAGTGGTGTGGATGGGTGAGGCACAGTGACGTGCCCTGCCCATTGCTGGCTCTGTGGGAGTGTGGGCAGCTCTGCACCCACATTCCCAGCTGTCTGGCACATGGATGTGTGAAACACCTGAGATCTGAGACTGCCACAGCATCTCATGATCAGCATCCACGTGTGGATGTGATGTGGATAGAACAAATCTCTCTGGAGAAAGAGGAAGTGTTGGCTCCAGCATATGCAAGGGAGTTGATGTACCAGATGACTTTTGAACCAGAGCAAATGGTCTGTCTGGTACATCCCATCCAGAAGTGACAGCATGGGGTTATCTATACTCCCTTGCAGAGAGGGAAAAGTTCCCTGATGAAGGACCAGAACCTCATGGACACCCTGTGTAAAGCTGTGGCGTGTGAGGTTTTTTTCACACATGTGATTTTGCTGAAAAAATTGTGAAACTCTTGCAGAGCACTCTCAAGTGGTGGAGCACTTGAGCCGTAAGGGGCAGAACAACTGTACTTTAAGGTTGATGGAATTTATTTTGCTTTTTTTTGGCAGTGGAGAGAGTGGTGCTGGGAAAACAGAGAGCACAAAGTTGTTGTTGCAGCACATAATGAGCCTATGCAAAAGCAACTCACAGCTGGAGCAGCAGATACTTCAGGTAGGTCCTTGCAAGATGGTGTTTGAAGGTGCAGAAGCAGCACTGCTGCAAGACAACTTGCATGAGGCTTAGGAAGTCTGCTGCTGAATCAACACTGGAAATCAGGGAGCCACACATAAGACATATAAGAAAATAGTGGATAAGAATGGTGAGATAGCTGGCGCCACAAATTAGAAGGGTTAGTAGGTCAGTAATTCTGTTTGCTGGAGATGATTCTTAAATTAGAGAAAACTATTGCAATAATTTATCATGTTCTCTTTTACAAGATGTTGGTGGCATTTTTCTAAATAATTTCCTGTTTGAGATAGAACAAGGACTTTCATTAGAAAAATGAGACCTTGATTTAATGATACAGAGGGATGAAGAATTCACACACCCTTTAGTAACCCTTCCTTGGCTACTTATACTGTCAGGCACATACCTGCTAGCTGGCTAACTGCCATCCTTGCTCTTTTCATATATCCTTGCTAGCTCGTTTTGAAACATATTTGACTCTTTGGTCTGAAATATTTCCACTTGAATTTCTCCCCAGGGAGTTGTGAGTTTTTTTTAAACAAATCATACTTTAAACCTTCCATGTGATAGATTAACAAGAGTGAGTTCTTGGACTACTTCACTTTAAAGTCGGCCTTCTCAGATTTCCTGCAGAAACATAGAGGTCTTTATCTTTGTGATAGGTTAACTTCAACCAGTGCCCGCCAAGCCACTCTGTCACTTCCCCTCCTTAGGTGGACAGGGGTAGAAAAACATAAAAACTCATTGGTTGAGATGAGGACTGTGAGATCACTCAGCAACTACCAACACAGACAAAACAGGCTCAGCTTAGGGAAAACTAATCTAATTTCTTGACAGTTAATGTCAGAGTAGGATAATGAGAACAAATCTTGAAACACCTTCCCCCACTCCTCCCTTCTCCCTAGACTCAACTTGACTCCCAGTTTCTCAACCTTCTTCCCTCCAGCTCCACAGGCAGATAGGGGATGGGTGTCAAGGTCAGTTTATCACAGTCTATTTGTGCTACTGTCTTCTTCCTCATGTTTTTCTCCTCCTCCAGCCTGGGTCCCCTCTGCAGGGTACAGTCCTTCAGGAGCAGGCTGCTCCAGTGTGGGCCCCACAGGGTCACAGGTCCTGACAGGGAACCTGCTCCAGCAGGGGCTCCTCTCCACAGGACACAGGTCCTGCCAGGAGGGCTCCCCATGTGGTCACAGCCTCCTTCAGGCATCCACCTGCTCTGGTGTGGGCCCCTCCAGGGGCTGCAGGTGGATCTCTGCTCCCCCCTGTGCCTCCCTGTGCTGCAGGGGCACGGCTGCCCCACCATGGGCTGCACCTCAGGCTGCCGGGGAATCTCTGCCCTGGCTCCTGGAGCAGCTCCTGCCCCTCCTCCTTCACCGACCCCGCCTCTGCAGAGCTGGTCCTCTCACACATTCTCGCTCCTCTGTCCCTTCTGTGGGTGTGCAGCAGTTTTTATCCCAGAGGCACTGCCCCTGTCAGTGGTGGGTTCAGCCTTGGCCAGTGGCAGGTCTGTAGGGCTCTGTTGGCTGGCATTGGCTCTGTTGGACATGGGGAAAGTGTCTGGCACCTCCTCACAGAAAACAGCTTTAGCTCCTCCTGCAACCAATACATTGACACATAAACCCAATGCCCTGTACTGTGCTTTGGGCTCTGCAGTGGTGTATTAATTCAGTGTGGTGTCATCCATGGTGGATCCAAGGTGAATGCCTGTGCTGGGTTGTGGGGACATGGCACTGCTGAACAAACACCTGCTGTTTCTGCTTAGAGCTGGCTTGGCCACACTGCCAGGCTGCTTCTGACCTGAGCAGGTTCCACAGGCAGGAGAGCTGTGGTTGCTCAGCAGAGTGCCTAGAGCTAGCTTGCAGTTCCTTCACTGGAGGTAACTCGCTCCATCCCAGATGAGCTGCCCTTGGAAAGCCTGGAGGTGATGGTGAAGAGCTAATATGCATCTTATTTGGTTCCTGTAGATATATCTAAGGAGTAAGTCAGTCCTTTAGGGGATTACTGTCATACCTTAAAGCTGTGTTCAACAGACTGCCCAGCATCTACTCTGAGGCATTGTTCTTCCAGTTGACAAGCATTCTTTACTCAAATACAGAAAAACTTTCATTTTGCCACCTTTGCATCCAGCTTAGCAAGCTGGTCTGATTGTTCTGTTAATTTCTTTATAATGTACTGTCCTTATGTCTACAAATTTAAGTAGCTAAGCTGTCATGCTTATATTAACTGAGTGCCACAATGACTTTGTTTATTGCTGTTGCATAGCAATAACAAAGTGACAGCAGATACTGTGTGGAAATAGGTTCTACCAACCTTATCTTCTAACAAATGACTCAATGATCTCACTGAGATCCCATCAGTTCAATTGTACTGATCATCATTAATCTCATGCTGCTTAGTCTTTGTGATATTTGCCTCTTTGAATTTCTTTATCCAGGCAGAGATAAAATAGGTGCTCATCCATATTCATGGAGTGATTCCTTTTCCAGCTGAACTCTGAGTAGCAAATGCTAAAGATAAATTTTTTTCCAAGCAAGTTAGATTGAATTGCTTAATCTGAAGAATGGTTGTTCTGCTTCTTCACTTGTTTTAGGTGAATCCATTGCTTGAAGCTTTTGGCAATGCCCAGACAGTGATGAATGACAACAGCAGCCGCTTTGGAAAATACATACAGCTGCGTTTCCAGAAAAATACAGGTAAGGTCAAGGGCAATTACTAGTCAGGGGAGTGGTTAGGAACTGGAGGGAGTGGACTGAGTAGCTAAAACTTGTGGAAGGTAAAATTATGGCACATGCCTCCCTGTGGGAAGGGTGTGAAATTAAGTAAAATCTCACAGCAACCACTGTTGGATAGGACCTGGATAGGAATAGGCCTGGATTTGGAGAGTGGGTGTACAGCAAGGATATGGGGGTGAGAGTGCAGGGTAAGTGTCAGTAATACTCTGTGATGCCAGAAGCTTTTGTTTCTGCTGAAAGAGGTGAACAGAAACCTCTAAGACCAGAGGAAGCATGGAGAAGCCCATTTCCAGTGTGCTGGGCAGCCTATAGAGGGTCTTGCACACAAAAAAAGTTCATTTGGACTATTCTGTGCTCTTGTGACCAAAGAAGAGATGTGGAACAGCCCAGGCAGACTGACTGGGGGACTTCATGTCCCCCAGAGTGAAGTTCCCCACCCTGTCATCTTTTTGTGTGCAGTGCAAGGTGCAAAGCTGAGTGAGTACCTGTTAGAGAAGTCACGGGTGGTGCAGCAAGATACTGGGGAGAGGAATTTCCACATCTTCTACTACATGTTTGCTGGACTGTCTTCAGAGCAGAAGGAGATGTATGGGTTATTGGATCCTTCACTCTACAGGTGCGTCTCTAAAGGCAGACCCTAGTTTAGTCTTTGTGATGGGTGGTGAAGGAGAAAACAGCAAAATGGTGTTTTTTCCTCTGCCCTGGGATTTTATCTGTGGGTGAGTGGGATCTCAATGGAGCTACGTGAAGAGATACAGATCATCATGGAAGCTGGGAGGTCACAGGTTTCTGTTGCACTACCTTGGAAAAGTTTCTTTCCCCTTCTGGTGATCTGCTTTGTTCCCATCAGGGACAATTGAGTCACGGTGCCGATTGTGTGACAGTTTTTATGGGATATGCACTTTCTCAGGTACATAAGTGGACGATTTGGTACACAGGAAGTAGCTGAACACTGGAAGCGCAAATACCGAGAGGTTTGCAATGCCCTTGACATGGTGGGCTTCCAAGAACAGGTTAGTCCTGGGGCTGTTTCATTTCCATCTGTGCTTTCTGCAGGCAGGGTTTCTTTCTAGCTGCTCTCTTGAAGCTCATCCCTATTTCTTTCTCTAGATTTCCCATTACTTTCAGAGCACCTGAATCTGTCAGACTTTGTGGAGAGCTTTTTCCCACAGGTTGTCTGTGCCTCTTCCCTTAACCTCTCCAGCTTCTGGTCGCCTGTGTTGTCACATGCTGCATGCTGGTAGGTTTTCCAGTCACCTTTCTTTTGTGTTTTAGGAGCAAGTGGACATGCAGGCTATCTTGGCTGGTGTGTTGTCTCTGGGCAATGTGACCTTTGAGCCTGAGGAGAGCAATGGGTCTGTGAAGGTCAGTGAGGCCTCCCAGGGATGGCTGAAGGCTGCAGCGGTGAGTCACAAGAAATGTTGATGAAACCTCATGGGTATTATGCTCTTCCCCACTGGCTGTGTGACTGCAGGAGCTGTTCCTGCCAGAGGATGTTTCTGCCTCAGAATGTGAAGGTTTCTAAAGAGCAAGGGGTTTTTTTTTGGAAATGTACAGTTTGACCCCATGACAGCATTTGTGTTCACTGCTATTTATACCCACAGAGATGCATCTCAGCTTCTATTTCATGTGTGTCTAAAACCAGTGTCTTACTTAGTCAGCATATACCTTGCTGACTTCATAAAACACAAGCTTTTTAAAACTAAATGTTTTATGTTAGTGAGTGTGATGATGCCTTGGAGAAATTCAGGTGTGAAATATCTGCATACTAGTTCTGTGTTTTCATCAGATTTTGTCCAAGAACACAACCCTCAGTGTTGTCATTTTTTGTTGGTTATCTTGAATTAAGCTTTCTACTGTTTTGCATGAAATTATCATAGATTAAGAATGGGATGGAGAAGTTATCCTGCTTTGTTAATAACACAGGACAGAAAAAAGTAACAAACTTCTCCCCTTTCTAATTCTTTTCATTTTGACCAGTTTGAAATCCCAGCACCCTTGCTCTTTGGTTTCACTCCCATCTCTTTGCTTGTTTCCCTCCCACACCATACCTGAAACAACCACCTACATCTGTTCAGCAGCCAATTTCTTTTTATCTTAATTCTGAAAGCCTGCTCCTCATTTCTTGCCCACAGGAGGGGAATTCCTGTTAAATCACTGAGGGGTTCCGTGTGTCTGAGTTTGCTTTCCTGCCTCTCGTGTGGGTTCCTTTGACTCTGAAGCTCAGATGCTTCAGCACCTGCACAGTCACCTCCGTGTGGTGCTGTTCAATAAGTCATTAAACCGCTCAGCAGGAACTGGCCTGGCTCCCAAAGAAGGTGAAAGGTGGCAGCACTGGAAGAGCAAAACAAAAAGTGTTTGAGAGCGAGTGTGTGAGGCTGCTCACTGCAGGGATGGAGCGGATCAGAGCCCACATCTGACTCTGGTGCCAGCAGTAGCACTTGCCTTACAGTGGGGCTCAAAGGCCTGAGCCTGAATCATGACCCCGTTACACACAGACAGACACAATCCCCACGAGCAGAGTAAGGGTTTACAACTGACTGTCCTCATCTCTTTCCTGTTTCCCAGGGTCAGTTTGGAGTCCAGGAAGATGAGCTGTTAAAATGCCTGATTTGTACAACGTCAGTGACCCGAGGCGAGCAGATCCAGCGTTTTCACACCCAGCAGCAGGCAGAAGGTAGGAAACACAATGGATTGCAGATGTGCTAGCTAGAAAGACTGGGTTTTGATGGAAGGGTATCCCCACACATGTGCAGCTTGTTGGGAACAAAGATGTCCTTCTGTGCCCCTTCATTCCTCTCACACAGAGGGGAGTATGTCAGTGTTTATCTGTTTAGTCTCTTACTGACATGGAGGGCCATGAATGCTGCTTTTGTTTGGTCTCCAGGAGACTGCAGAGATTAAATGAGAAACCAAGGAATTAGCTTTGCTTTCTGCCTCAGTCCAGCCCAGAAAGAAACTCTGGGTATTTGTGCAAAAGAGGGGAAGGCTCCTGTTGCAGAGTGCTGGCAGTGTGCAGAGCTCTAAGTAATAGATGGAGGAACAACCGTGAGAACAACGAGATGTCATAGTGTCAGGAATGGAGTGAAAAGAGTAAAATAGCAAGGTGTTATTTTCCCTTTCAGTAAAACATGAAAATAATCTAAAATAATCTGTACCAAAAGGTTCATTTAAATTATAGTACTTTAAAATATCATTTAAAAGAGATCTTATTGTTTCAAATAAATGAAAGAAGGAAATGAAAATGAAAATGAAGTGGGATTAGCAAATTCTGTTTTACAAATTTCTCTAGACAATAAAATATACATCTCTAATCATAAGTCATGTTAACTTGGTCTCCTTCTTAGAATGCCAGCAAGCTTTCCATCAGTTACGTCCTTTTCTTGCCTACAGCATTTAAACACTTAGCAACTATGGGCTAGGAGGAAGAGAACCATCCAATTTTCCAAGTAAAATTTGGAGCTTCTCCCTTGGTTTAGCAGTGAGGGGATCCATACTTAGTGTATCTTCAGAGGGGAAAGCAAGTCTCTGGATATTCTAAAAAGTGGCATGACTAAAAAATGCCCTGGTATGGCAAGGCCAATCTTACAGAAAGATTGTGAAGATTTTGAAATTAAAGAGCTGTTTTTACAGCTCCCACCTGCAAAGGATGGGGACAATCCAACGTTTATCTGGTCTTTAAAGTAGCTTCATGTAGACATTGTTGCTAGAGGTGGATGTGTTGAGCCAGCTTGTGTGTCGTGTGCCCGGCTCTCCTGCGGAGCCCGGCCGTGAGCTGCTGTTGTTCCCTCTGTGCAGACGCTCGGGACTCCATTGCAAAGGTGGCCTATGGCCGAGTGTTTGGCTGGATTGTTTGCAAGATCAATGAGCTGCTGGCTGAGAATGTGGATCCTGAGGTGGAACTGAAGGAGATAGGTGAGTTCTGCCTGCCTTGCTCCTGTTCTGCTCTCAAATGTGCATCCCTCAGCCCACCGAAGGACAAGGCGCAGCATGAGGTTTCACAGAGCTTGTGTGCTGAGATGTGTTATCAAAACTGTGATCCTGCCAGAGATTGGAGTCAGCAGCATGAATTCTGTAGGGCTTTGTTCAGTTCTGAACATTCAGTTGATCTGAAGCAGCAGTGAGGCTGTAGTTCTGGGGCACTCTGGCTTAGCAGAGAAGCCAAGCTGGAGTGGGTCTTCTCTTATTAACTCTCTAAACTGTGGAAGAGCTGCCACTGGTGTCTCTCCTGGCTGCGTTTTCCCTGTGCCACAAGAGCTGTGGGATAAGAGATTTAGTTGTATGTTGGTGCACACAGTAATCTGCAGGGATGGCCTGCAGGCTCCATGGCGTGCTCTTCTTCCCTTTTTTCAGGCATCTTGGATATTTTTGGGTTTGAAAACTTTGCAGTGAATCGTTTTGAACAGCTTTGCATAAACTTGGCCAATGAGCAGCTGCAGCATTTCTTCAACCATGTAAGTCTGCTGAAGGTGACCTCCCCTTGTGTTGCAGAGAAAGCAGAACACTGCTCTGCCAGGCACATGCAGGAGAGGTTGGGGGAAAACATATCTATTGCCTGGAAGGACAGAAATAGTGAACAGTACAGCAAGATGGAAAGCAGCAACCTTCCCTGCTGGGGCAGAGGAGCCTGGGACAGGAAAGGAAGAGGTGGAAGAATGAAGAAATAATTAAAGTTGTAACAGCAGGGACACTTACACTCTGACAAGTGTTCCTGCTTTATGCACCAGCACCAGTGAGTGCCAGGGTTAGAGAGAACCATGGAGAACAGCAGCTGCATCTTGGACCTCTCATGCTGTGGCTGAGAGTGCCAGACCCCCGTCCTCTTGTTCAGGGCAGGAAGAAAGATGTTCAGGGTTTGTCTAGCCAAGTCTGCTGGGTGCTTCAACCTCTTTTTTCTTTATTTCAGCACATTTTCCAGCTGGAGCAGGCTGCCTATAAGGAAGAAGGGCTGCCTTGGGAGACCATCACATTCAACAATAATGAACCTATTCTGGTGAGTGAGAGCACTGACAGAATATAATTGCTCTGTCCAGCCAAGAGAAAAGTCTTGCTCTTTCTACCATGTGGAGGAGATGCACCTGGGAAGAGCCTCTGCACAGGGTGGTGAGGGTGAGAGGGGATGTCCTGCACTGCTTTACGTATGTGCCATGCATCTTCTTTCCTACAGAATCTGCTGCTGGCCAAACCGCTGGGGCTGCTGTCTCTTCTGGATGAGCAGAGTGCATTCCCTCAGGTATGCATGAGAGAGGAGGCAGGGAAAATATTCTGGGGGCTAATATATCAATGTATATCTGGGCTACAAAGAAAGCTCTTGGGTTGGGGCACAGGATGAACAGAGATGTCCCCATGTGTGGCTTATGAGACAGGAGATCCAGATCAGAGACAGTCTAGTGGCATTGGCATCTCTGAGAAGAGTCAGAGAGAAGATACAGCAGAAGACTACTACACAACCAGGGATACTTCCAACACTTTGTTTTGGTTCTATGTGTCCTCATCAGGCCTCTCCTGCAGCTTATGAAATCTGCTCTCTTGCAGGCAACTGATAAGACATTTGTGGATAAACTAAACAGCAGCTTTAAGGGGAATTCACACTTCCAGACAGCCCGAGGCCGTGTTTTGGGCTTCAGCATCATTCACTATGCTGGGAAAGTATGTACTGCTTGCAGGAAGAATGCTGTTGTAGTGTATGTTGGAGGGGATGGGAGTGTTGCCTGACAAAATAAGGCTTTGATGCTAAGGAATGTGTGGTCTGAGGATGATACCAACAGAAGTGATGTGTTCCAGTGGATTGCCTCCTAGAATTCCCTGGGATATATGTAAAAGGTACAGGAAGAGAAGACCCCTGAGGAAAGTGGGACTACCTCTCAGAAGTGTAGGGCATTAAAAGAATCTGCTGTTCTTCTAATCACCATTCTATTAGAACTCTAGTCCTAAAGTAGCACTTTATAATTAAAAGTACTGTGTCCACTGTGCAGCACCAAAGGACAGGCTAAAGGCTTTTTCTTTACCTATTGGGTTCCAGAGCACAGCAGTGACTATTTTCTTGCAAACACCTGGGAACACTGTGTAAACAGCAGGGTAATTAATGTTTTGAAAGTGGAGGCAGTTATTTACACATCCACTGGTATCTAAGCAGCTTGAGATTTAGCATTATTTCGTATAACTTTACTGCCACCAGTATTGAAAGCATTGGTCCACGTTAAGTTGAATTGATTGGAGATAATTTTTGGAACAGGAGCAGATATGACAATTCAGGTCATTGTAACTTGCAGTGTAGCAATCTAATCTCAGCACTGTTGACTAAGTTATTATTTGTGACATTCATTATTACAAAAATTAACATTTAACATGTAAAAGGTGGATGTCTCTGTGTTAATGCTGCACTCCTGTGGTTCTGATGCTTCTGGCACATGCATGGTTTTGTTCCTCAGGGCTGGCATTTGAATGGGGTGCATGTGTGTTTAAAGAATGCATGTGCATGCCAGAGTACATTCAGTTTAACACACAGTCAGCTCCTGGCAGGCTGTGGAAGTGGCTTTTACAGCCAGCCTGTGAGCACTGCTGTCCTTAGTGACCTGCTGCCCTTTCCCCAGGTACAATATGCTGCCAGGGGCTTTCTAGAGAAGAACAGAGACACCGTGCCAGCCAGCGTCCGTGGGCTCTTCATCAACAGTGTCACCCCCTTGCTCAGTGTGCTGTTCACAGGCAAGTCCCTCTGCACATCCATCATGAGCCAAGGCCCACCTTGGCAGAGTTAAGTGTGGGCAGGAGGCTGGAGTGTTTCACAGAGTGTGTTTCACAGAGTGTGTTTCACAGAGTGTGTTTCACAGAGTGTTTCACAGAGTGTGTTTCACAGCTGGCAGTGCCAGGGGGACTCTGGGAATGCTGCAGCCCGGAGTAGGGCTGCTGGCAAGTACAGAGCTATCGGAATAATGTGTTTATTCCCTGCCATGGAAGGCAAGGCAGGTTGTATCCCCTTCCAGAGAATTAGCCACTGCTCAGATGCCTTCCCATCTTCTCCAAGGCCAGTGCAGGACAGTCTCCACTGGTCCTTTCTACACACACTGTTCTTGTCTAGAAATGAAGTTGGTCAAGGTCATAGATTCTAAAAATGGAGCTTCACAACTTGTTAAAAACACTCTCAGGTCATGCATTATTATTCTCCTACCAATTCTTCCAGTTATCAATAAACTATCAGATTCTCCAAGGCTTCTAATTAAATTAAAAATTTAGAGAAAAGTCAGGTGGATACTTCCTTGGAAATTGGCTGGCTGAACACCGTGCTTCTGATTTTGTCTTTTTTTTTTTTTATCCCATTCAGTCCATTCTACTTTCTGGGATTTACAAGAAACTGATGAATTTAATTTCTGTTTTGCACTGCATTTTTCAGCTACTGCTCAGGACTATCTTTCTTCATTACCATTTTTGCACTGTTACTGAAGCTACTTAGCCTAGTCCCAACTCTTTCAGAAAGTTCATAAACATAGATATAGCCTGTTCTCAGGTTGATTGTCCAGTCTGGGCAATGGCCTTAGGTGCTGAACAAAGGGTTTGGTCCAGATGACCTCCAGAGGACACTGCTAACCTCATTCTGTGATCTTATGACTCACATGAAACAATTGCATCAAGGATGCACAAGACTCTTACTAGATCCTTTAGTAAATTAACTTCCCTGATTTTCTCATCCTGTCACTGAATTAGTTACAAGCTATCTGACTTTAAATAACCTCCTGAGTGCTGTAGGTGAGCTCCCCATTTGCTGCCTGTGCCATTTTTTTCTGCACTGTTAGATGCCCTTTGGTGAGAATTCCATTGAAAGTCATTTAGGTTTATTTAATAACCTGATTGTCATGTCTTCTCAGTGGCAGAAATTAGTAATGCCTGCCTTGTGTGCTTCATACAGTAGTTCCACATGGTGAAACCTAAAACCCTGTCATCCAGTATTTGTAAGGACATTTGTGCATGAAGTGAGGTTTGGATGTTTAGCCCTAGTGGATTGCAAAGTTACAAAATCAACTAATTGTTGGTTTCTGTTCTTCCAGCCACCGTCTCCAGGACAGGGACCCTGATACCTCATGTGAAGGCCAAGGTATGGCACTTCAGGTCCCCATTGCAATTGATCAATGTTACGTGGTAATTATTATTTGAGAAACCTGAAATGGTTCTGAAAAGGGCAGGCAGAAGTTGGTTTAAAATAAGAGCAGACAGCAATCAGCTTGTAACAGTTTCCTTTGTTTTTTACCATGTTTTCTGCTTGCTTCTGCCATTTATATGTTTAGCTTGACTTCCCTCCTGTTATATCCATTCTCCCTTATTTTTTGCCATCTGCTTTCCAGCACTGCTCTTTGGCTGTCAATCAAGCACTTCTTTCCAGGGCTGATCCTTTGTTTTGGTCTGGTTTCAGGTCATACCAGGAGCAGATGACAAGTTCAACAGCACACGGAAGCAGTCTGCTGGAGCTCAGTTCCGGGTATGGTATTGCTGCCCTGAGGTGATGCTGCCCCATGAGATGAAAGCAGTGATAATTTTATCACTGCCAATATCACTGCACTGCTCCCAGAGTGCTAAGCATGGTTAAAGCAGGCATTACATAGACAGGTGTTTTCCTGATGGCCGAGCAGGGCTGATCATGGTGGGATGGGCCCAGTTGTTGCCAGAACCCAGGAAGTTGCTGTGGGGTGAGAAAACGGTTCTTGCTGCAAGGTATGGCACATGTGGCAGTGCTTTGGCTTGATGGACTGTTGATCTTCCTCTGCCCTTGCCAGCATTCCCTGATGGTGCTCATGGAGAGGATGTATTCTGCCAACCCACACTTTGTGCGCTGCATAAAGCCCAACAGCCAGAAGGAGCCAGGTGTGCTTGACAACCAGGTGGTGCTGCTGCAGGTGAGCAAAAACAGGGTTCTTCACAGGGACTTCTGCCACGTCTCAGTGGGAGGGCAGGTTCCACCAAAAGGCTGTGAAGGGTGGCTCAGTTATCTCTCCTTGCAAGAGAAAGAGTGGCCACACTTTATATATGTGTAAAGACTCTCTGAGTACTTGGTTGTTTTTGTGACACAAAATGCTAGGTCCAGATTTTGCAGTCTTAGGTCTCTCTCATTTCTTTTTCATGAATGCAATGAGATCTGCTTGTCAGGTGCTAGGATTCATCTTTGCGTCTCCCCCAGGATGGGATCAGTACAGACAGTACTCTGGAAAAATTGCTTCCCAGAGGAGACTGTTCTCACCCATCAGCCAGGGCAACTCTGAATAGAAACCAAGATGGGATTGCTTTGACAGGATCTGAAATGCACTGATATGATTGTAGTTGGATATTCTGTCAGGTCTGAGGTATAGATGCCTTAAAGAATACTGAAAATGATTGGAAGGGTTCAGAAAGCTCAGTATCCTCTTTAATGTATATAAGAAAGGATAGGATTATGAGGAAGTTCATCCATGCCTCAGAGTACATCTGTGTCCAGATTTGGAAATATGAAGCTATCCTCTGAGGGACAGAGGCAAAGCAGTACCCATGGCTGGAAGGTGAAGTTATTTCAGTCATTGGTTTTTATGGTTTCCAACTTCTAACTCAGAGTAGTTAATCATCAGGGTTACAGGATGAGGTAAATTCAGTTCTTAACCAAGGAAACATTTTCAGAAAAAAACTTTTTCATTTTGAACTGGAGAAGTTTAGGGCTGAATGAAGTAATTTCTGCTTACAAAGGAGCAAAACCAATGTCCTAATGACCTGTTTCCCTTTGTTTCTCTGATCCTCTTTGTGATGCTGCTTCAGCTCCGGTACAATGGGCTGCTGGAAACAATCCGTATCCGAAGAGATGGTTTCTCCTGGAGACCCTCCTTTGAGGAATTTGCTGAAAGGTCTTTTAAAACTTCTCAATATTCCTTGTTAGATATTATTTGGGAAATTACCCTGATAACCAGATATGGGCAAGGAGTGAAATAGTCTCCTCAAAGTTCATGTGGTCTGAGGTCATGGGGTTATTAGCTGTGGGAGGCTGAGTGGGAAAGATAGTGATGTGTTGTTGTTTGCTGTCAGGGTGATAGGGATCAGCTCAACCCCTCAAGGATGTGGCTTTTATGTGTTTGTATTGGTTTGTTTTCCACAGATATGGAATTCTTTTAGTTAAACCTGGCGTTCCCTTCACAAAAGAAAGGTAGGAACATTAACTTTGTTGTGTGCAGTCTGGTTTGTTTTTCAGAGGCTTTTAGTCTGAGTAGCATAGAAATCTGAGTAAAAGGGACAGAAAAAAGAGGATGGGATTTTATGGTGATGGGGAACATGGATTCCAGGCAAGGACATTTAATGTTTAAAGGACATTTGGTACCATAATGAATTAAATCTTTCTTGAGTTGTTATGTAGGAATTAAATTCAATTACTGTAAAGCCTTGTTGTGCTGTGAAATGAAAACTGGCCCATGTATTTAATTTGGGAGTGGCAATAGTGGTCAGGGGTATCCACTGAACTCAGCACTCAAGTACTGCTGTCAGGATCCTCTCCAGACTTTTTCCTGGTGGCCACATGGGAGAAGAAGATACAGATGATGCTGAACAAGCAGGCAGCACTGAATGTCTCCCAGGCTGGAGAAGATGTTTCTAAACCAAGAATTTTGTCTCTGTACAAGCAAAATATACCATCAGCACTTTTAGAACCTGACTGTTACACACATAAACATCCTTCCAGCTCTGCAGAGGAGCAGGATTTTACCCTGCCAGCGTTTTCTTTCCTACATCTAGGGCAGCAGTTCCCCACCTCCTCTTTCCACTTTCCCAGCCTCTCCTTCCTGCCAGTGTCAACTGTGATTGATAGTGAGAATGAATCATGTAAAGAAGCCAGCTGAGGGGGTTTTTTTAAAGTCATTTAAGAAAAGGGTTTGAATGATCTCCTGGAACAATCCCCTCCTGGCAGTAGCTCCTCCTGCCTTCATAGTGCTTCCTTGAACTTCCTGATGCTTCTGAATAGGAAAAATTTCAAACTTGACTGAGGTCACAAGAGAATCTCATAGATGGGGGAGAGATTATTGTAAACAGGCAGTGTGGTGTGTTTGGAGACACAAAAATCATGGGACGCATTTCAGAAAGAAAATCCTGTGGATATGAATTGTGGCACTGTGGAAGTTGGCTGAGATAGAAGGAAAAGTACTTCTGCATTCCTGTGTGAGATATTAGCAAAAAGTGCCACTATGATTTCACAGCCTGGATTAGCAGAAGAGAGAGGAAGCTGTCTCTGTGTTGCAGCTAGAGCTGCTTTCAGTTCCAAGTGTCAGGGAATCTTTCCGAGTGACCCAAATTTTATCACTGGAGTCTGCAAAATGAAACTGGAATTGGAAGACAGACTTTCTCCCAGAAGTCTTGCTGTGCTGACCTTGCAACTTGTGTCCTCCAAAGGGTTTGGAAACAGAATGAGGAAAAACACTTCTGAGAATAAAATAGGCTCTACAGAATTGCCTCCCAGGGAGTTGAAGTAAATCTGCCTCTGGGAAACCCTTTGAGGATGTTCTTCCCAAATGTGATCCTAGCTGTACCTCAAGGTGCTTTACAGTCTGACAGCCAGTTTACTGACTATTGGGAATTGCTGAGGCACTTTATGCCCCTTTATGCAACCAAAAAAATTGGTGTTCGCTTTGGGTGGGAAATTATTTCACTTTTCTTGTCTCTTTCAGCTGCTTGGAGATACTGCAAAGTACAGAGCTGAAAGGCTGGATTTGTGGGTAGGTGTGGATCACTGCTGTTGGGAATGGGAAGTCTAAGATTTTACACGTGTAAGCTGTCACCTGGTTCTCTTCAAGGAGAATTCTGTGGTTGTAGGAATGGGCTCTTCAAAGGATGATGGATAAAAGTTTAGACAGTGTTTCTCACTGCATCTTTCTCTCCCAACTTCACAGAAAGTCTCGGCTTTTCTTTAAATATTGGCATCAGGAACAGCTGGCAAAGTATGTGGTACGTCTGGAAAGAGCAGCAATTATCATACAGAAAGGTGAGCACTGGGTCAGGAGCTGATCTCAGACCAGGGGAAGAAAAACCTTTTCAGCAGTCCCTGCTCCACCTTTGCAGAGGACAGAAGGGTAGGGTAGGTGCCATCTCTGTGTCAAGGCCCTGTGAAGTCAAAGTGCTTGTTGCAAATGCCCACATTCCCAGTGCTCATCCTGAATCAGGGAGAGCCCTCAGTGTCAGCCTTGGAAAGGGAAAATGTGTGCAGGAGAGCTGGACTGAGCAGGGCACACACATGATTTAGCTGTGTCCTGAAGTCTGGCTCACTGTCCTCTGGAGTAAGGATTATTTGTGAGTCGTGTTGAACTGGGGAGAGGAAAATGAGTGAAGCAGATCTCATTGCTTCTTTCAGAGACAGGCAAAAGAGGGTGAAATTTTGGTCTGGTTTGGTCTTTTTCTTTCCTTTCCACCTAGCATCTGCTCTAGCAGCCTGTCTCTTCAGAGTGGCTGTGGGCAGATTGGTGCTTCCCTTTGCACAGGCTACATGAGGACTGTCAAGCCAGGAGGAGGAGGAGGAGGAGGAGGAGGCTGCTGTCACCCTGCTCAGCTCCCCTCTGTTGCACTCCTCTTCTGTATGGGTTGTTGCACTGCTGGAGCATCTGAGCAGCTTCCAACTGCACCATACCGTGTGTCAAACATCAGATGGTCACAAGCTGCACGCTGTTGTCATCTATGGGGAAGATGTGTGGGTAGTGGGAAATGAGAGGGTGCAGCTTTCACTTCATGTGTTTTAATAACTGGTAGAGTAGGTGGGATCACACAGTGTCTGTAATGCTCCTGGTGAGCCCTGCAATGGCTGCTTATGGGAAAGATTTTTCTGTGGGCTGGCATCAAGGAAATCCTGTCTCCTTCATGGTATCTAGAAGGACAGGGAGATGGATGGTTAACAGGCCCTTCTGTGAGGCTTTCTTTTTAGGTATTCAGTGCCATGGCATTAGAGATGAGAGCTTAGATCTGTAATTTGATTTCTATAAATCTGTGATCTGGCAGCTTAGAGAGTAGAAAACAGTTCTCACAGGGTTTTGGCTGCCTGTTCACAGTAGGGTTTCCATTGCTCTTTATTAACATGATTCAGGTGTTGAGGGCTCTGTACTGGATGGAGGACTATATCCCAGTGTTCTTCCCCAACAGAATTACAAAGGCATGAACAGCATTTTTTTTTTCTAACCATGGTTTTTTTCTCAACAGTTTTTAGGGGATTCAGATGCAGGAAGAGTTTCCTAAAACTGTTGGCTGAGCTGAGAGCTCAAGCACAGCAGCTGCAGGAGGAGGCAGAGAGAGAAAGAATCAGGCAGCTGGCCCTGGCAGCACAGGCCCAGGGTGAGTTGTTCCCACTCACACTGACCCAGTGTGTGTCCACTGGTGTGGGGATCACCTTGAAGTGCTGTAAGCTCCAGGTCATGATGGCCTGCCCTGGGATGGAAATTCTGTCAGTGTGGTGGGCAGGGAGCTGATGATGTTTCTGCTCTTTGGAAGTGTGGCATTGTCTGTGGGGAGTAGAAGCAGCATAATAAAGGTCATTTGCCTGGCAGTGCTGGAAGGAGGGCCAGGCTGTGGTTTTACCACTTAATCCAAGCAGCAGAGCCTATCCCAGTCCTAGACCTGTGGAGAATAGATCTCACGGATCTTGGATGCTTGAGTTCACCTGCTTATTTTTTCTTGTTGCAGAAAGAAACTCCCTTCCAGTCCCCATGCCACGAAAGAGGCGCCCTCAGTCTAGTCTTCATCCTTCTGATCAGTCACAGCAGCCACCAGTGCCACGGCCACGCAGCAAACTAACAGAGGTAACAATACAATACTGGCTCTGCTGGGGGCCCATAGCCAGGAGTGCTGGTTCCCTGCTCCATCCACCTTCTTCCTGCACGTGTTCTCCTGCATGCAGTCCCAAGAGAGTGTTGTCATTCTTGTTATGAGAAGTGTGAGTGCTGTCCTACTGTGGTTAGATAAAAAGCATGGGACCTTTGAGGAACTGAAAGCAGCTTTTAGTAGCTGGTGACTGATCTTCTCCTAAAGGACTCAGGAATGGGGTCACCTGCCAAGGTGATCTCTTCAAATGTCCCCCGCCTTTGACTTTACTTTCATGCTGACTTTCCCTCTCTCCTTGCTTTCAGTTCACTCCTTTTGATAACTTCTTGAACCCTTCTGTGCCTCGTCCTGTTCTGGGAACTGAGGAACAGACTGGAGAAGAAGCAAAAATGAAGAAACTCAAGAGAGGAGCAACTCTCCGCTGGTTCACAGAGACACAGGCCCAGAAGGTCATGCAGGACGATGGAGCCTTTCCCAGCTGGCTGCATGGGATGATCAGTCGGAGGTGAGTACTGGACACAGTGACCTCAGGTAGACACCAGCATGTCCTTAGGACTGTGTAGGTTGGATTGGCCAGGAAGGAAGTGGAATGGGAATGGGAGTGACCTGCATAATTTTTCCCTTTTAATCTGTGAGCATCAGACCCTTAGGGGAAAAGGATTGTCACAGATTGCAAATGCTGAAACTTTATATAGGTCCATGGAAAGACAATGGAAACTCATAGTACATAAGTACACTGTGGGTCCCCAAATACAGACCCACCCCAAAATGTGTAGGGATGGGAAGCTTGTGAAGTAATCAGAGAGGAAGTATACACATGCACTTTCCCTTTTCTGGACCATTTGCAGAGACATGAAGATGAACTTTTGGGTTGATTCATTATGACTGTTTTTTGTATTTCAGTATAGGGTTTCTCCCAATTTACAGTAGGAGAATATAGAATTCAGCTTATTTTTATTTTAAAAAGTATTAAGAGCGGCTTTAGTGAGTAGTCAATGGCAAAACTCCACCAAAGCCCCCTGATACAGGAAAAGGAAGGGTTTTTTTGGTACCTCTGTCCGTCTAAGGAGGGTGCAGCAGAGGTGGCATTTGCTTCCACTTTACCTGGGAGAAACATCCACTAAGCCCTTCTTTCTTATGAAGTTGTTTACAAGACTTTGTTTAAATGCTTGAAGTTTTTCTACAAGGTCTGCCTCACACTTCACTCTCTTTCTTGGCTGTGTCAAGCAGTGCTTTCTGAGTCAAGCAGTGGCATAGTCAGAGAAGTGCTCATTATGCCAGTGATCAGACAGGAGCAGGATGGCAGTATAGTCTCACCTGTGTGCAAATTGATCTGTGGTGCTCCACACTTGTTAACTGCCAATATCCTGTAGTTGCTGGATTTTTTTTTTTGTCAGTTGCTGCCATCTAAACACCCTCATCATCTTGCTCCGGTTTTTAACTTTTTTTTCTGTTCAAATTGCAATTCTCCTTCAGTCTTATTAGATCTTTGTTCTTGGATTTTTTCAGGCTGTGAGTGTGAACGTTTACTCAGAGACATTACACAGCACATTAGCTTGGTAAAGGACACTACAGTAGCTCACAGCTCCCTGGTAGCTGCATTTCTTTTTAAATTTTTTAAGATAGCTATTGAGGCCCTAACCTGTAATAATGATTTTGTCCACAGATGAAAGAATGTAGGAGAGAAATTAGTGTCTGGAAGACAAAACATTCTAAATTTAAGTATGGACTAGCCATGAGCACTGCACAATGAAGGACATGGCAGATCCTTCCCAAAGACACTGGTGCTTAAGCAGAGACTTAAGTTTTCACACAGCAGTGTAAGCTCAGCTTCATGAAATGGAGCAGCCAGAGCAGCCCCAAATTGCACTGGTGATTTGCAGTCACCTATAGCCTGGAGCAAGGCACATGACAAGCACAAAGCAGAGCTTTGTCTGTTGGGCAGAGAAGGGGAAGACCTCCTTCCAGCAGGAAGTTTACAAAGCCAGAATGGTGTAATCCAAGTTGGTGTTTTTCCAAGGTGCTGAGCTTACCCAGTACCCCAGAACACCCTGCCTTCTTCATGTCTGGACCATAGGAAGTGCACACATGCACAGATTCCTCATCTCAGTGATGCTTTCTGACATGCTTGGTGCTAGAAAACAGCTGTTGCTATTGCACAGTCAGACTGCTGGAGCAGGTTTGGACCAGCCCTGCTTGGAGAGGCTTTAACTGAGAGTATGGTGCTTCCTCAGCCTGTTAGTGCCTCCTGCACCACCAAACTGAGTCAGGAGACCTGTAGCCAGGAACACATGGGGCAGATGCTGGGCTCCCTGGGACACTGCTGGGGTAGCACATGAGATAGGATGTGAATCCCATCTGTGTGGCAAGGCAGCTGCTGGCTCTCTGCTGAAAAACTCTCTCCTGATTCCAGGGAAGCTGAAAACTTGCTGATTGACAAGCCTTTGGGCTGCTTCCTTGTTCGGATCAGCCAGAGCCGACCAGGCTACATCTTGACATACCGGTAGGTAATGGGCAGAGGAGGCTCAGGGGAGATATTATTGCTCTCTACAAATCCTGGCAGGAGCCTGTAGATAGGTGGGGGTCAGCCTTTTCTTCCAGGCAGCTGGCGACAGGACAAGACACAGCCTCAAGCTGTGACAGGGTGGGTTCAGGCTGAATGTCAGGAGGAATGTCTTCACAGAAAGGGATGTCAAGCACAGGAACAGGCTGCCCAGGGCACTGGTGGAGTCACCATCCCTGGAGGTATTTAAAGGATGTGTAGATGTGGCACTTGGGGACATGGTTTAATGGTGGACTTGGCAGTGCTGTGTTAAGGGTTGAACTTGAAAATCTTAAGGCTTTTCCATCCTAAGTGATTCTATGAAACTGAGCATTGCATGAAATTCTGGGATCCTGGAATTCTACAGTCATAGAATTCTTGAATTTGGTGATTCTATAAAACTGCTTGACTGGAGGACATTACCTGCTCCACAGAGGAGTCCAGTGAGGATCATGTTCAGCCTCTTCTGTAGTGGCTCAGAGGGTTTCTAGTAGCAGATGGGACACTGCAGAATCTGTCTATTACTGAAAAAACAGACCTGTTTGTGGGTGGGGTGCTGTGGCTCCAAGGGTAGAGGTCCTGCTTAGACTGCCCTCTGTGGCTGAGAGGGCAAAATGGGTTGGAAGGAGATTGCAGCACCTATGAGCACATGTTAGTGCACAGGGCATCTCCTGCCTCTGTGTGCTGCTTGTTACTGAGGATCCTGGCCACAACTGGCCTCTGGAGACCACGGGTGCGGGAAGCAGGAGCCAGGTTCTGACACACTGAGGCTCCGTGTCATGACTGTTTCTGTCCATCCCTCTCCCCAGGGGTGAAGGGCGCTGCAGACACTACATGATCCAGGTGCAGCCCAACGCACGCTACGTCATCCTGGGGGAGGACCGGGCTCACGCCTCGCTCACCGAGCTGGTGCGGCACCACCAGGGCGTGGGCATCCAGCCCTTCATGGAAAAACTGACTGTCCCCTGTGGGCAGGTGAATATCGAGGGTCTTCAGTGGGAAAAGAGGATGGATGGGGCATGGAGCATGCCTTGAGTGAGTGGTGAGAGACACTGCAGCAGCATCTCTTGTGCTCCTGTTGAGGGGTGTCCCATTCTGGCCAAGCAGCTTGGCTGTTTCTGCATGCTCTGAAAAACACTGCTAGCTGGGGAGTCCTGGGATGGGGGAGAGGCACTGGCAGGTGGATGACACCCCGCTGCCCCCTGAATGTCAGCAGTGGACACTGACATTTGTGAAGTATGGGTATTTCTTTTCATTGTGCTGTTCAGTGTGTGTGAAGGGTCTGCAAACCGCTGCTGAATCCACTCCTCCTTTCTCCAGAAAAGTAGTGAGAACTTGAATTACGAAAATCTGGAGAGTCTCACGCTGAGTTCACCAGCAGACAACAGGGAGATCCCTCCAGAGAAGCAATCCTGCCCTTGCATGCCTTCCAGCAGCACACCTGCTCTGCAGTGGTTCAGGAGGACCAAGAATTTCCAAATCCAGCAGACCCAAGACAAGAGTAGAACAAAGCCTAGGTCTGGAGAGAGCAGCCAACGAGCCTTCCCTCGCCTCCGCTCTTCCATACGCCTGGCAATGCAGGAAATCCAGCAGGTGAGCTGGGGTATATCCTCTGCTAAGCCCTCTGGGACACATGGAGTTTCCCTTCCCAGAGGCAGGACACCCCAGGGTTCCACAGCTAGCGCTTGGTTTCTTGGCTCCTGGGTCATAGGTTTTATTTGGTGGTCATGGAATCAAGATTGTATTCCTTGGAATATTCCTTGCCAGCCTGTGCTCCCCCACCAATGCTGTTTCTGTTCTCACCACAGTTCTCTTTCACTCCCATGAGCACGTCCAAAGAGAGGAGCTCTCTGCACTGAGGATGTACAGCCTGGGTGACACGGTAAGAGGAGGCAGTGGACAATGGCTGTTTCCTGGGAAATGGAGAAGCAAAGGAACTCTTCCCTTCATGTTGCACCTGCAGCATCTCTTGGCCACAAGCTACGTAGAAGCAGAGCAGGAAAAACAGAGAGCAGCAGCCAGCTTCCACCCCAGGACTACACAGAGACCAGGGAAACCCGGGAAAATCAGCCCAAGTTTGGGTTGCCAGCAGCTGTGGTGCACGGAGTGCTTGCAGTACAGTGGCCAGGCTGCTGGAGGGAGCTCACAGTTGAGTTTGCTGGAGGCCTGGGGCTGGAAGGATGAGGGCTACCAGAATGCATGCCACAGTAGTCAGCTGCAGTGGCTTCCTGGGGTGGTGAGGCAGTGGTGGTGGGGAGCCCTGCGGGGTGGCAGAGGCGCCAGCTGAAGGCAAGGCTTAAAACAGGGGAAAAGACAGCAACTTTATTGGTGTAGAGGACTTTCAACAAAGTCTCAGCAGTGGAAACATAGCTAGTGACTGAGGTTGTGAAGCAGTGGGTGGGTGACGGGCCTGGCGTGGGACAGAAGAAGCCTTTGGCAGACTCTGTGTTATCAGTACCTGCTGATGTGCAGCTCCCCTGTCCTGCTCAGCTGCTGAAGGCAGGTGGGAGCTGTAATGGTGCTGTTGTACACCTCTGGAAGAATCTTGGTGTGTGTCAGCTGAGTGTGGAGAGTGATCAGAAGACCCTGCTTTTGGCTGCTGACCCACTGCAGGGCTTCTAGCCATGCACCAAGGTTGCCAGCTTTCCTGCATGTTTCTGCTCCCATGCTGAAGCAAAGCTTTTTCCTGGGGCCTCTCTTATCTTTCTCTTCATAGCTGAGAAAGACAGGAACTCTTCAATAGCTGAAAAAATCCTCTCCCTGAAGTGTTTGGCTTAATTGCTTTATTTCTCTGTGTCCCATTCATTCATGTACCCAGGGGATGCTCCCTGTGTCAGAGGTTAGGCAGAAGAAAGATAAAACATGGGGATCTGCACAGATAGCTGCAAGCTTGCTGTACTGAGATGGCTAAATGGAACCCTTTTATGTCCTCCAGTGAGTTGTGTTTCTTGACTGTTTTCCAGGTCCAAGTGGCTCAGACCTGTCCTCCTCCAGTGCTGTTGGGCCTTGCCTAACAGTGAACACATCCAGAGATACAGCTGCCTTTTTCCTTTTAATTGTTTTCCCTTTTTTTTTTGCTGAACCCAGCTGGCCCTGTGCTTTCAGACAGGGCTGGTGCAGAATTTCACTTTCCTCAGCACTGAGCCTACTGTGACTGCAGTATCTGGACCAGTCTGATCCTGGCAGAGGGGAGAAGATGGGAACAGTCACACTCTGCACAGACCCACAGTGCCTGTCAGGCTCTGTGTCAGTACTTCAGTGTTCCTGGAGACTCCTCGCCTAGCACTGTGAATAGTCACAAACTGGGTATCTCCCAAAAACCTGTTCTGTCACAAATATCTGATTACCTACCTCTTTCTCTTTCAATATTCTCTGGTTTGGTCCTGTGTATCTGCTGCTCTGGGAATCAAGGGAAGCTGAGCTTGGGCAGTAAAAAGTAAAACTAAAATGTCCTTTTTGTTGAGTGCAGGAGCACTTGAACAGAAGCTGAGACAAGGTCAAGAAGATTTTTCTTGTAAAGGGGATTCACTGCCCTTGCATCAGTGTGCTGGCACACTGCTCCCTGGTCCTTAACCAGAGCTAAAGTCAGGGAATCATTGGTGAAGCTCTCTCACTCATCCTGGCTGAAGTCTCTACAAGTCCAGGCTGGACAACATGCTGCTTTACACTGAGGGTGGGTAGAGGGCTTGGAACATAAAGGACCATACTACTTGTTCTGTTTTTCCTACCTTTTAAAATAAATCTCCTTTTTTTTTTTTTGCCTGTATGGAGAAGCTCACTGTTTCCTTTGTTGTTGTTACCTGCAGTCAGTTCAGCCACAAATGGCAAATGAAAGAGAGCAGCTAACACCTCTGAGGGTAGACATGGGATCATGTGAGGTGTCTCAGTGGGGAAGCTGAAGGCACGTGGGGCACTAATCCTGGCATACAACTGCTACCTGTAACAGCCACTCCTCTTGTACTTACTTACGCCTGAAGTACTTCTGGAGTGCTCCCTACTCCACCTGTAACATCTCTCCTCCCAGCCAGCCTCATTTCTCTGTGGCTCTGTTTCCCTGGCTCTGCTCTGAAGGACAGCCAAGCTGCCCACCCCACCTGCCCCTTCCCTGGGAGCGTGGCTGTGTCCAGGCTGGTGCTGTTACCACTGTGATACAGGGTGTGAGCAGTGTCTCAGCACTGCCTTTAGTCACGGGGCTATTTCTCCTCCCTCCCTCTGCTCTGGTGCTGAGCTGTGCTGGATCACAAGGCAGCGCTGCTGGCTGCAAGACAGGGAAGCAGTGCTGTTCCTGGCTCTCCCCAACACTGCCTTGCAGCATTAACACACCTTTTCTCTTCCTCATGTTGGGCTTTGGCAGCTGCTTTGAAGCTGTTCAGGAGAAAACTAGTCCAGGCAGTCAAAGACTGCTGTTGGCAGATTCTTCCTGGCTGAGCCCAGGAGCGTTCTGCTGGGCAGCCTTGGCTTCTTTTCCAGTGTTCTCCTTAGTTTCCTGCACCACTGGGCTGATGGGAAGCCTGCCTTCTGGGCAGCACATGGAACCGCTTGTGGTCAAAACTTTTCTAGGAACTCGTGCACAGAGCTGAGACATGTATAAGAAATGCATGTCAGTAATGAAGTCCCTCAGTAACTCTTTCCTAGTTCCTGTGCCAAAAATATGGTGCACGCCCAGGGCTAAGATCCAGCTGCAGAACAGCTCCTGTAGCTTGGCATGGATCCTGCTGAGCCAAGGAGGATGGTGAAGAGCTCTTCCCCAGCAGTGCTTCCAGTGCTTCCTGGGTGCTGCTGCAGGCACAGGTCACAAGTGACAGTGAGAGGAATGACATGAGGGGAGGGTCTGGATGATTCCCTGGTAGGTTTTCATGGCACATCTGGCACGTTTCCCCAGAGTAGAGCAGATCAATCACAGATTTCTGCTGCCTCTGTTGCAATGGGTGCAAGCTGAATCACCGTGCGGGCAGCCAGGAGCCTGGCACAGACCCAGGCAGTACACCTGTGTTGGCAGGTCAAGTTTCTCTCACATCTGTTACTTCTGCTTTTTCTGTGACAAGGCAGGAGGGAACCAAGGGAAGAGAGGGTGAGAAGCTGCTGGTCAGAGGAGGTTATGCAACACAGGAGACATCAGCATAATTTCTGCAGGGCTCTGGTTTGCAGAGTCATTAGCAAACAGCCACTGCCCTGCCTACACACAAACTCTAGCCAAGCCTCTGGAGAGCAGTGTGGCTGGTGTTGGGCTGTCTCGGGCACAAATGTGTGCCAGCAGTTGGGAAAAACTGTAGGATGAGCTGGGAATACAATAGACTGCTGAAGAATAAAACGCAGATTTGATATCTCTACTGTGGTCTTTGCCTGCATGCTCCCAGCTCATGGCCAAAGTCAGCACTGTGTGAAAGCTAAGAATTTATTTCATCTTCTCCCTGAAGATGACCTGTCCTATGAAGACAAGCTGTAAGAGTCAGGATTGTTCAGCCTGGAAAAGAGGATGATCTGGGGAGACTTTGTAGCATCTTCCAATACCTAAAGGGACTACAAGAGAGCTGGAGAAAGACATTTTACAAGAGGCTGTAGTGATAGGACAAGGGGCAATGTCTTCAAATTCACAGAGGTTGGCTTTAGATCAGATATCAGGAAGAAATCATTTGCTGTGAGGGTGGTTGAGACACTGAAACAGGTTTCCCAGAGAGGCTGTGGATGCCCTGTCTCTGAAAGTGTTCAAGGCCAGACTGGATCGGAAACTTGGGCTAGTGGAACATGTCCCAGTCTATGGCAGGGAGTTGGAACAAGATGATCTTTAAGGTCCCTACCAACCCAAGCCTTTCTATGACTCTATGATCCAATTATCCATTGAAGAAGAGCAGGGACATGAGCAGCCCTACCTCATTTCCTACAGCAGCATCTTACCTCATGGCACTTGGAAAGCTGTGTCTCAGAAAAAAAAAACAAAGAATAAATCATTCTTTTAACGATTTTTAAGCCAGGGTGGGGAGACCTTTTGTGATACATCATGCTATAGTTCAGCTATGTGTGATGAAATGTATAGGATTTATGGATTTGCTCTCCCACAGAGAGAACAAATACCAGGCTTTACTGGGCTGACTGAGAAGGGCAGCGCCCAAAAGAGAGTCAGGCAGCCTGTGCATCCCATGAGCACTGCATTTCATTCCCCATGGGCTCTGAGAGAGGAAGGATAGGAACAGAAACACAGGCGTGGGGAGCTGGGAAGAGCAGCAGGAAGGATTTGCAATCCTCCTTCAGGAGTGAGAACTGGAAGTGCTCCTCTGGGCCTGAAATCTTGGGACAAATTTCATAACCTGGGCCTTAATAGTCATCCCCTTACACTCCTTCTCTAAAACTAGTGTTTCATATAATTCTTTAGAGAGCTTCCCTAACCTGTTTCTTTGTTTTTGCAGAAGGGTTTTGTGTTCTTTGGTTACCTCCCTCTCTCCTTTGCATTTGAATTATCTTGGCTGCAGACATTTTAGCCAGTAACCTCTGGACTAAGATCTACTCCAGGTTAGTCTTGTCCTGTCCAAACTGAAACTGTCTTGCCTTTGGCCCTTGGGGCATCTGGCCAGCAAGTCTCCACCAGGCTGGCTGAAACAGAATTTTCACTCTCCTTCCATTCTCAACCTTTCCTGCTCTCCTTTTTCACAGTTATGGTTTTTTTTCCTCCTCTCCCAGTCTGGCCATCATCTCTGATGTACCTTTGAGTTTTAGGAATGCTCGTAACCTAAGCACTGGTATGGCACTTGCACTCTTTTCACAAAGGCAGCCTTCATGTTGTTTGCTTTCTTCCTGGACAACTTTATAGAGTATGTTGACATGTTTCCTTCCCCAAATGTGTCTTAAAGACATTTGGCTGTCAGCCCAGACAAGGGCTACTCCACACTGCCCTTAGCCTCACTCCAGCCTGTGTCAAGTGACCATGGAGTGTTGTGGCAGCATCTCTAAGATACAGTCTTTTCCTCCAGCTAACTTTGTTACCCATACCAAGTTCTTGCATAGTGTGACTTTGATGTGCAAAAACATTTGGGACTGGCTACTTGATGAGGGCTTTGCATATCAGCCTGCTCCTCCTGGTGCACCACAAGAGCACAGAAACCACTGTGAGATTTAGGGGACAAACCAGCACCAGATTCTGGCTGTGAAGGTGTCCAGTGGGATGTGGTTGGAGCAGATGGAGGAGCAGTGTAGGTATAAAGCCATACTTTCTCCACCACAAGTTTTCAGCAATCTTTAATCAAGATTAAGCTCTGCTTAATCTTATTCTGACCAAAGCATAATTTTGCCTAGCAGTCCTTGCTGGGTTGTTCTTCCATAAGAGAATCTGATTGCCTTTGATCCATTCTGCATTGTTTTGCATCCCAAAAATCCTAGTTAATTCCTCAAACTTACAGAGTCACAGAATGGGTAAGATTGGGAAGGACCACATTTGGTCCAACCTTCCTGTTCAAGCAGTGTCATCCTCGAGCACTTTACAGAGGATTGAGTCCAGATGACTCTTGAATATCTCCAGTGAGGGAGACTCCTCAATGCATAGTGAAAGAGTACTTAAACTTCCTCCAACCTGCTATGTCATTACTTAATTAATATGCTTTTTTTCCTATCCTGTAAAACAAAACAAGTAACCATTTCCAAATTATTTCAGTCACTGCAAATGGCTTTTCGACACATCAGTTTATCTTCCTTGGCTGTCCTTATAGTCCTATGCATTTGATTTTCCCTTTGCCCTTTTCTGCTTCTTCTTGATTCCACTGCACCTTCTTTGAGAAGGAAGGGAGAAAACCTGTAACTGATCCCCAGGCCCCTTTCCCAGTTGGGGATAACTGGTCTGAACAGCTTTGCACAGGTAGAGCTTCTCCTTGTAAATTACACCTAGCCCAATTACTTTAATTTGTCATTTTATTTTATTATTTAATTTGTCATTTTATTCCCCAGCTTTCATTCTGAGATCTTGCTCATTTTCACTACACTGCATTCTTCAGCCTCACCATCAAACATTTCCCCCTCACTGCTCACACACAGACCATTTATGAATACATCAAAAATCACAAGCCCTAGCACAGATCCTGGTGGGACACACTGGTGTGCTCCTTTTTTATCACTGACCATTTTCCATTCATTATCTTCTGCCTTGCTGTTAACCATGGGAATAAGCATGTTGTGGAGAAGAGCAATTAAGGACATTTGGTGAGGAATCTTTCTGAAAATGTTCTGGGCATCCAGTAGCATCCATCTGAACAACCACATTAATTAAACTGGATTCCTCACTCCTTTAAATAGTGAGACATGACCTTCTTCTGCTAGAGTGGGATTCTTTCTTCCTCTTTAATCCCATTTCTCTATGTGCCCACAGATGCTATTCCATGGCACTCTGTTGGGATTCCCAGAGCTCTTGGATAAATGCTATTTGTATAGTTTACTGTTTGTGTTATCAATTTGTTTTCCTGCTAACTGCTTTCACTTGAAGCATCTGTCCCTCCACAAGGAGATTGTAGGATGGGAATTTCCCTTCATTCCTTGTTGATGTGGATTACTCATTTTGCATTTTGTTTGGGCCTCTACCTTCTCTGAATGGTCTTTCACACCTCTGCTATACTACTTATGGCAAGCTTCCGGGATGAAAGTGGGGATTTTTTTCATTTGTAGTGGTTTGGAGGTTTGGGATTTTGGGGTGGTTTTTTTTTTAGTTTTTCAGTTTATCACTCTAACAGACTGTTACAGTTTTCCATTTCATTTGTTGTGGTTACTCTTCAGAGAATTACTGAAGGTGTCGAAATATCCTCAAAAGGGTGAGTTTTCTCTTCCCATACGTCTCATTTTCTCTTTTACACGCTAATTTAATTTTTCGGAATTTGGAGTTTCCAGGAAACCCATTACAAAATCCTATCAGCCATACTTTTGCCTCCTGCAGCCTATTTTACAGATTTCAGTAACATCATCCATCTTTTAGAGCCACTTTGGAGGAGGCTGGAACGTGGAGGACATTTCACAAAGGCATGTACGGATAGGACTAAGGAAAGTGGCCTGTAAAGGAAAGAAGATACATTTAGATTGGGTATTAGGAAGAAATTTTTTACTGTGAGGATGGTGAGGCACTGGCACAAGTGACCAGAGAAGCTGTGGGTGCCCCATCCTTGGCAGTGTTGAAGGCCACCTGGATGAGGCTCTGAGCAACCTGGGATAGTGGAAGGTGTCCCTGCCCACAACAGGGGATTGGAAATAAATTATCTTAGTGCCCCTTCCAACCCAAACCATTCAGTGATTCTACAACCATGCAGAGAAGGTGCAGAATTAATGCCCCATGCAGCCCCATGGACCTGAGTCCAGCAGCAAATTTATGGTAAACCTTCAGCCCCTCCTGTGGTACACTCACACTTGCAAGAGGCTTTGGGCATGTTTTGCTCTCATCATCTATTGGGAATGCTGCATGCTTCCAGCAGAATCTCTGGAGGAAGCACAGCACATTTGAGGCTCACAGCTGCTCTGGACAGGACAGGGCAGGCTAAAAGATTTTCAGCTTGTGTTTTGGTCTGTGCATCGAGTTTGCTTACTGTGTCTGGCCTCAGCTCTTAGTATCACAGATCCTGGCAGCTGACAGCCAGGGCAACCCCCTGTGTACCACAGATTTTGTTCCCAAAGCTGTGCTTGGCTTCCGGTCAAGCAAAAACATTTGACAAATTAGGATGTTGGAAAATTAGTAAGAAACACCACACTGTCAAGAGACCTGCAAGAGAGTTTCAAAGTGTTTTCCCTGCTGCTTTTGTGCTTTGGAGGTGTCTGCCAGCAACTGAGCCCTGCTGGGGCTGGTCTGGCAGGCATCAGCTCAGCTGCTCAATCCCTGCCAGAGGCATCATCTCACCAAATATTGGCTGGAATGACAGCAGCAGCACAGCTGAGGGCCTGCTGAGCTGAGAGTGCACCAGCTGCACCACGCTGCATGCTCTGTGCTGGGAGGAGAGCAGGGGGACGGTGGCAGGTACACCAGGAGCTCTGCAAAGCCCAGGGACAATGAGGTGGCTTCCCTGGAGGAACTGAGGCCATGACTTCAGGCAGATCCCAGTTGGGAATAGGCAGTTATCGCCACATCTTAAGGCTGTATGAGATAGCTTGTGTCCTTGTATGCTTACAAGTTTGCTGTTATCCTTGATGAAGATTCAGGGGAGTGGAGTCCAATCCTGACGAGTTAGGTAATGGAAAATATTTATCAGTGCAAGACCCAGAAATTCTTCTGTAGAAACCAGCCTGGATCCAGCATTGTCACTGCTGATCCACAGCTCAGTATTCCTAACACAAGCCATTTCCTCAGAGCTGGTTTGAGGTGCCCATTGTGCTCCCTAATGTCAGAGCTGGGTGGGGGGATTGTTATCATGGGTGCTGCTCCAGCTCCAAGCCAGCTCTGCACCACACTGCTCTCATCAGCCTGGAGCTACCTTTGTGTCTTCACATCCACAGCAAAGTTAATTTACAAACTGTCCTCAAACAAGGGAGAGTTGGAGTTTTGGAGGGGACTTTGTATTCAAGATAGAGCTGAAAAAACATAACCCTGTGCTGTAGCCAACAACATTCAGCAACATTTTCCATTAGCTTTCACATGCAGTTCTCTTCTGATTCCATCCAAATTTACGTGTGTCTGTTCTAGCTCTCAGTATCTAAATGCAGGACCTCTATCCCTAGTTCCACTTCTCCTTAACTAAATCTTTCATTCCACTCTAACATGTCTTAGAGAAAGAAGAAATGGAGATTCTCTGGAATCATCTGATTTCCTTGAGGAAGCATCACAGGACATGGGGAGAAGCACGTTTGTGCTGAGGGCTCCAAGGGGAGGTGCCATTTTTCCTCAAGATCAGAGCAGTCATCTTTTCTGGCGCACGCGTGCTCTAACCCTGTGCAGCTCCTGTGCTCTGCTGCAAGCACAGGCCATTCCTCTGGTTCTGGGGCGAAGGAAACCTGGCTGCTTTTCAGCCAGATGGCTAATGGCTGGGGCAGGGGGTGGCACTGCTAGCACTGCATCCAAGGCTTAATGAATTCCAAAATCATGTGCTCCACGTGACAGCACTAATGCTTCCCTTCAGGGGCTCATTCGGGATTTGGTTAAAAACACATTTGCCTGACAAGTTCCCAGAGCTTGTTACTGCTCTTTTGATCCTGTTATCCCCTCGTGGTCCTGCTGCAGGAGGCAGGGGCTGGGTCTCCATAGGGCTGGGCACTCCATGGGCCCCATGGCTGTCTCTGGGCATTAGCCTTGCCATGGGCACCAGAGCAAGGAGAGCAACACAAGAAATCACAGGGAACATGGGACTCCAGACTGTGGTGGAAGTTCCTGTATTTTTTTGCTGGGGCTTGCCATGTCTGTTTTTTCTCAGACAGATTTTTGTCTTCTGTAGAAGATACAGTTTGAGAAAGAGGCTGCTTTGCAGTTTAATAATAAATGGCCCAGCATGTGCAGATGACTTTGCAGTTGTTCAGGTTTTGTAATAAACACCTGGTGTTCTCTGCCCACGCTGACCAAACTTGGTCTGACACGAAGCTTTTCTACTTCTTCTTCTCACATGTATGTTAAATATATGTTTATATTTTAAATAATCACATTTTCTCTGGTCTTTCAACAGTTTTGGTGATTAACATCTTAGTTCAATGTTATCTTCCCATTGGTTCACTTCACACTGGCTTGATATACTCTGTGCATGGTCAATTTGTACTTGAACGAGTCCTTCCCTGCCTCTCTCAGCCCAAAACTGCCCAGTTGTTCTTCTTTTGCCTCCTTTACGTAAACTCTATCCTTTCCTGTAGGGGCTGCTGCCAAAGGAGAGGATTGATCTAGCTGGACTTGTGTAGGAGAGAAGAATCCACTGTTTGCAGAGTTTTTCTGTGGTAGCTGGGGACTGTCTTTTAACTGGTAGCATGAACTTTGACTTGGCAGAGTACTGTCTATGTCATCCTCATAGGAGGTGAAACGTGGGGCTTTTTGGATGGAAGAATATCAGTCCAGATCCAATGCAAAGGATCTTCATTGCTCTTGAGTTCTTCAGCAGCAGGAGTGGATACAGCACTGAGAAGCACTTCTGTAGGGAGAGGTAGATAAATTGGGGCAGTAAGTCACAGCCCTGTGATTGCCCAACTTAATGACACTTAATTTGTTATTGCTAAGTGTTTTGCTGACTCTTTTTCCCCCTTTAAGAAAATGTGATCTTATGTGTCAGACAAATAATATGCTGCAAGACTATGCGGGATGCGGAAATTGTCTGCATCTGATGGAACTAAAACTGTACTCTCTGCATTCCTGCTGTAATTATACCTGTTAGAGAAGAGTCTCTGTGTAACATGAAGGTCTAATTAAACTGCAGCCAGGAAAGAACTTGTCCATTCATGGAGTATCAAGTTCACAAGAGACCACAGAACCACTTGGCCAGAAGTCTGTGGTGGCCCAGGGGAAGGCTTTCATGTAGTCCTCACATCCTGCAAGGCCTCCAGCCAGGGGGATTCTGGGAGTGTGTTGGCTTTGCTGCTAACACTTGGCTCATCCCACCTCATTTTCTGTCTTCTCAGACTGTCCCCTTGACACTTTGGTGGTGCACCAGCCTTTGCAAAGCACCTGGGGCTGCCTCCTCACCTGGGGACAGTCTCCTCCCCTGGTGGCTCTAGTCTGTCCTGGCATCATTTGAGCAGTAGTGGGAATTGGTTCCTCTTTTCCTGCACTGTTCAGAACATCTGTCCTCCTTCTGCTCCCTGGGCAGCAGGGAGAGGCTGCCTGCTGATACCTCTCCCTGCTGGGAGTGCACTGCTGCGAGGGCCTGCACAGACCTGTGGTCTCTCTGGTTTGGGCTTTTCCACTTTCCTGGCAGGTCAGGGCAGATGGCCACTGGTGTCATGCAGAGCTAGGGGTTTTGTCAAGCTGCCCCTGAGGTCTTGCACTCCTGCCTGAGGCACCAGCAATGGCTACAGTACGTGCTATGGGTTAGTACACACATAGTACATTACATTGCAGCTCTGAGCCCAACCTGCAGCACATCCACAGGAGCTCATAGAATCTCAGGATAGATTAAACTGAAAAGGACATAATCCAGGTCATCTCTGCCATGGGCAGGGTTGCCTTCTACTAGACCAGGTTGCCCAAAGCCTCAGCCAGCCTGGACTTGAGTAGTGCCAGGGGTGGGGCAGCCACAGCTTCTTTGGGCAACCTGTGCAGGTACCCTCATTACTAGAAACTTCTTCGTCATATCTAATCTAAATTGACCCTATTTCTGTTTTACACCATTGCCCCTTGTCCTATCACACAGGCCCTGCTGAAAAGTTTGCCCCTCTCAGATCCAGTAGTCCCTCTAGCAGTGACAAATGATCCCAGGAGAGCCTGGTGCCTTCTGTTAGCTTCTGAACCAAGAGTTTCCTGGTCTGGAGCATGTCAGCAGCAAAACTGATGCTAAAAAAAGCCATGAGAGGTTATGAAGAGTTTCAAGCAAAGAAGTACTGGGAGAATGTTGTGCAGAAAGCTGCATGAGGTCAGGTCCCCAGCTGCTAGATGAACATCTTGGGAACACTCCTGCTGCATTTTGCTGCCTGCATCACCTTCCTCAGGCATCACACGTGTCAAGAGCAAATGTGACTGAAGAGGAGATTCAGGAACAACTGGGTCAGAGGCCTGCAAAGGCCAGCTTGCTTGGTAGCACCACTTTGGTAGCTGGTCCGTGACACCACTGTGGGCTATAGGTAGATGTCCCCAAACTGAGCTGCTCGGCTTTGAGACACCCCAAAGGCCTCATGCTCTAGGAGTGCTTCCTGCAGTTCAGGGGCACTGCTGCCAAATAACACCCCTCTGCCTTGTGCTGTTGCCAGCCAAAGGCACAGATTAAGGTAGTGAAGGAACCTGGTGCACGTGATCCCAAGGCCCTGCCAAGAAACCCAGGGAAGAAAACTACTTTGCCGCTACACCTTCATCAGGCCATGCTCCCCTCATGCACCAGAGCTAAATGCTCTGAAAACCAGGAGAGGAGCACACAGGGAGAAGCAGAACCAGCTTGGGGAAAACAGCAGTTAACTAAGAGATGCTGTGGTGAATTGAGTCATCCTTGCCTGCTTTTCACAGTGTCCTCCCAGGAGTCATCAGCTCCATCCCCCTTTGCACAGCTGTGAGTAGGAGTGACAACCAGGCTCACACATGTCCCTGCTGCCCGCACCCTCATCCTGCTCCAGCTGCTATCCAAATTCTGGGCTGCCCTTCTGCCTTCCTTGAGGAAGGAGCTCTTCAGCAGCTGTGCAAGGGCCTCCCCAGGACCTGTCAGCAGCACGTTTCCATAGGCTTTCCCCACGCTCTTCTCCATCTCAGCTCAGACTGTGCTGCCGATCACGTCCGCCCCAACACCCCGCTGGCAGAGCTATCTGTGGGTTTTATCGCCCAACAATGCGTGCAATGTTATTGTGCTAAAAAGAAAACAAAGCCTAATCCATTTTAAATTAAAACAGTGCCCCAGTGTCATGCATCTGATGCAGACATGGTCTGGCAGTACAGTCCTGCTGGCTCCCCAAAGGCTTCACCCGAGAGGTGCTGGGCTGTTCACTCTGTTCCCAGCAGACATCAGTCACAGCCTCCAGCCTGGGAGGGATGCTTTTCCCAGGCCCCTCTGGTCTAAGGGCCCTGGGCTGGCCTGTGGCCTAAAATGCTCTGTCACTTATAGGTGGAGCACTGCCATGTGCCAGAAGTTAGCAGCAGACAGAAACCAGGGGAGACAGAACTGGGATCTTCGAGTTCTGGAAGGAGGGGTTGATAGGACAAGAGGAAATGGCTTCAAGTTGCACCAGGGATGTTTTAAATTGGATATTGAGAAAAATTTCTTAATTGAAAGGGTGATAAAGCATTAGATGACACTGCCCAGGTTAGTGGTGGAATTCTGTCCCCAGAAGTGCAAAAACCATGTAGATGTTGGCACTCAGGGACATGGTTTAGTGATGGATCTGTCAGTGTTGGGTTAATGGCTGGACTCAATAGTCTTAGAGGTCTTCTCTAGCCTAAATTATTTTATGATTCTATAGTGGTATAAGGCTACAATAGAGGCTTTGCCAGGTCTGGCTTAGGGTTTATGAAGTGTCAAATGGACTTAAGAGGGAATGAGTGTACTGGTCCTTTCAGTCCAAGAGACCATTTTTTGGCTGTACTGCTTCTGTTCTAAGAAATTTGTTTCTGTGATGGTGTCTCACATCTGTGTTTGTCACGCAGCAGCATCAGAGTCTGCTCAGGAGGCAAGGCTGGCCCTGGGGATGCTCCCCAGCCAGGACTCTTTCCCAGCCCTTCTCCACGGTGATTTTGTTTCCAGCTGATGTGTGCATGGATGTTGGCCACAGATGTGTCAGCCACAGCAGCCCTGTGGTGCCCAGACTGGGCTGCATGGTTGAAAACAAGGCTTTGTGGCTGTGATAAGCAGGCTCACCTCCACCTTTTCTTCATCCCTGATTCTGGCAAGATGAATAAAGTTTCATCCCATTGTGATGAAGAACATGCCGTGCCCTGCTGTGAGGAGCTGTTTGGCTTGTTTGATATACAGGTCTTTTATGTTTGCACTATTGTGCAGCAGTCACGGGTGTGAGCTTTGCTTCGTAGCCATCACGTGGCAGCAAGCCCTGCCAGTGCAAGCTCTGGCTGCACGTCCCCTCTGAGATCCCTGCCTGTCTCTCCTCTGCTGCTCGTCACTGCATGCAGCAGGGCCTGGTCCCCATGTGCAGCTGTGGAAGACAAGGACTGGCGACTGCTGAGGAGACTTAAGACCTGTTAGGTTTTTGTAAGCCAAGTGGCCATGAGTAAAGCCCCTTTTGTTTGTGTGCTGCATCTCTCTGCGTCTGACCAGTGCCCCTCTGTGAAAGATGCAGTCCCTGGCCCGTGGCTCTGTGTGTGCAGCTGGCACTGAGGCACTGAGAGGTGCTGGCAGGCTGCAGCATCCCCAGGGGATGAGCTGTGCTGTGCTGGGCTGTACTGCCTTGGGGGAGTCTCTCCAGCATATGCTAGAGCCTTATGACTTCCATGTGTCTTTCTGGCTCTCCTCTCCTCTGTCACAACCCTGCAAGTGTCATTTGTGAATCTGACTTCCTTTTCCTCAGCGTATTTTGCCAGCTCATCTGTGACAAGGATGATTCTTAAGAACAGAGGTGAAAGGGTGCATTGATGTCCCTCGACCCTGGGATATCCTGCTATGTGTTAAAGAGACGTATTTTCTGTCTGGGTTTCCACACAAGCAGTGTCAGAGATGCTCAGGGCATGTGAACTCCACAGTTGAGCTTCTGAGGATGTTGGACAGCAGACCAGTTCTCTCCTGCTGCTGAACAACCTGCTGGGATGACTGTCAGGGGTTCTGTGTGTGGGTAATCTCTAGTCTGGAGGTTAATACCAGGACCCTCTGGCAAAATCCCAGCGGTGCTCAAGGAATTCCTGTGACCCCTGAGTGACATGGTTCTCTTCAAAGTCATGGCACATGAAGCCAAGCACGAGGACAGGGAGCAGGACAGGCTTAGGAAATACAGCATTTTTCCTTGGAAATTCAGATGTTAAAAAATAGTATTGAGTGTGAAGCAGAGTGGTATGAATTCCTACCAGG
This sequence comes from Peucedramus taeniatus, assembly GCA_013400575.1. Classification (NCBI taxonomy): domain Eukaryota; kingdom Metazoa; phylum Chordata; class Aves; order Passeriformes; family Fringillidae; genus Peucedramus; species Peucedramus taeniatus. The sequence continues at coordinate 31,499 of WBNO01015094.1, read as the reverse complement.
ATACTGTGCCAGAAGGTGCTAATGCTTTTCCAGACAAGGATGAATTGCAATGAATCACAGAATAGTTTTGGTTGGAAGGGACCTCAAAGATCATCTTGTTCCAATCTTCCTGGCCTGGGCAAGGACACCTTCTAGCCTGGATCTTGGATTATTATGTAGGAACAGGGAAGGGATTCCTCTTCCATGACCAGTTTTGGTGAGGCTGTGGCTCATGTAAAGTGTCCTGTTCTGGTGTCCACAACTTTGAAATAACTTTGATGGAAAATTGGAGAACTTGTAGGAAAAAGTATGAACTCAGGCTGGAAAAGGGTCCTCCAGATATTAATTTAAAGGGTTTCATTTTATTAAAATATCAAGGTGGCTATTGAGGGGTACTTCAAGTGAGATGTGGGAAAACACACAGGGACAGTTCAGAATCCTGGACTGGCCACACAGCAGAATGAGAAGCAGCAGCATGGTGTTAATCAGACTAATGAAAAACAAATACAAAGTATGTAATTTCAACATCCATTGGAGGAGAGTTCTAAGAAAAATCCTAAGTCCCCTGAAGCTTTATGAGCTCCGGCTATGAGTTTCCCAGAAGTGAACACTGGATCACGTGCAAGCTGCCGGGCTGGGTGCCAGGGTGACTGGGTAAGGTGATGCACAGCAGAATGGTCTGGCGACTCTTCTTGCAGCTCTAAGTCTCTAACCTGCCACTGGGATCTTCCATCCCAGGTACCTTTTATTTTATTTTAACTGTTTTGGGTCAATAAGACACTGTAACAATAGTTGGAAGTGGTTATCTTTAAACAGCTCTTCCACTAATTCCCCTTTCTTTGTGTATTTGTCTTGTAGCCTTATGGTCCCAGCAGAGGCTTTGCTACTCTATTCCCCTTTTCAGAGAAGCTCTTAAGGAAGAAAAAGTCATCATGTAGTACTCCACACAGTCATCCACAATGCCAGTGATCTGTCTGAGGAGTCCTAACCAGCATCAAGTATCTCCTAAGCAGCGAAAACGTGTTTGGTTTCTAGGGTATAGAGTTTACAAGTGCTGGGGAAATTTCACCAGAAAGCATTTCACAATTTTCTGTAAATTACAGGCAAGATCCTCAACTCTGCTAATTTCTTATTCATTGAGACACTGTTTCTCTTTCCTTAATGCCACTTCTCAACGGGGGAGTAGCTTGGTAGTTTCCTGTGACTACAACACAACTCAGGGTTTGCTCTGAAGCTGCTTGTACCAGGCAGGGCTTCCTCAATTTAAACATCCAGGGAACTGGACTGAGCGGGTGGTCATTAACACTGTTTCTTACGTGCTGGAAATTATTGTATACAGGCTGGTTACAGAAAAAAAACCTTATACCCGCTGATAAGAGTTTCATTACAAGAAGTAAAAGGTTACAAATGTTTACAATTATGATACTTAATTTCAAGGACAGAACTTAGAGCAATAAATTACCGGAACTAGTTAATGAGGCAACCTGGACTGAGAAGCACGAGGACTTGGCATGGAACAAGGAGTGGCATGGAATTTTTTAGTTCTCTCGGTACAAAAAAACATTTGAAATTTGTGTCCTGAATAATGTCTAAATACTAATAGAGGTGACTCCGTCCCTCTGTGGTTCTATATCTATGGTGAATGATATTGAGGATGAACAAAGAATCTGAGCAATAATAAAACTGGTTACTAAAATTAACAGTGAATGTGGTGACTCGGAGGTCAAGTTGTGCATGGAAATCCTGAGAACTGTGCCCAGCTGAGAACCTGCAGAGGAAACTCCAAAGCTCCATGAAAGGGTCTCTAGTAGTGTTTGATGGAGAACAGCAGGGAGTAGGGAAACCTGTGTGAAGATCAAAAATCCAGTGTTAGGTGTGACTCCTCAACCGTACGAGCATCCACCCCCATCTTGAGAGACAGGGGAACAGAAAAAGAGAGCAAAATAAAAAGCAGATGTGAGGACATGTCACTCCACCCAGAATAAAATCTAGAGATTACGGCATTCAAAGGACTTGAAAATTGCACCCTGAGACCTGAAAGAAGCAATAGTTGGCCTACAGGTCTGGTGTCTAGCAAGAGGCAGGTGTCACAGCAGAGACTAAAAAAGATACCTCAATTTCAGTGGAGAAAAGGGATCTGGATGTCTTTGGAAGAAGAAAAGTTATGGAATAAGCAGGAAGAAGGATTTAAAAAAAGGAAAGGAAATTTGCTACAATGATTTTTTAGTTTACTAATCTAGATTCTCTCTGGACAAAGGAAATGTTCTGGGTTCCTTTACCAGGATTTCAACATGTTTTTAAAGTAATTTCAAATGCGAGCAATAATTAGAGTCAAGATGACAAGGAATGCAAAGATACATTTTTAAAAGAGAAAAATAATGGGTTATCTTTTTTTAAAAAGAGGAAAAATAATGGGTTATCTTTTAAAAAAAAGAGGTAAAGAAGATGCAACTGAAATGCACTGAAGGGGATTTTGGGACCCACAGTCATAAATACTGTCATTAGAGACCTTCACAAGGGGGAAGAATGTGCCAATGAAACAAACTGGGAAACAGTGCAGCTGAAAATCGGGTGGTTGCAGCAGAGGTGTGAAGACTGCCTGTCATGGAACCTTGAGTTAGGAGCTGCTAATTAGAATTCCCGGTATAAACCACTGCAGGAAAACAAAAAAAAAGAAGAGCATGCAAACCACCTAATTGTGTGCTTACTGTGTGTGGTTTCACATGTGGCAGGACAAGGGTTTTCCATGCAGTTTAAATGCATAATTTAACATGTCTACACTCAAAAAAAATAACTTGAACCTTGAAGAGGTGCAGAGAGTTAGTGAGATCCTGAGCAGAAGGGGCATTTGGTCTCTGACAAGCTAAACTCATTCAGACTTCGTTCTAAACTTTCAAAACACGGTTTGAGAAGGGATAGAGTTGCTGCCTATAAAATACATCAGGAATAAATGCTGCCAAAATGGCAGCCTTCATATAGGAGCAAATAAATTCACTTTAAAGGAAAATTCAAAGAGGATTCATAAACTCTGAGATTTTATAGTATGACCAAGAAAACACAAGGCAGGAATATGACCAGAGCCTTCCACCTATGGCTTCATCAGGTTGTGAGAGAGGCCACAAAGCTCCTTTTAAAAAGAGGTATCAAGCTCAATGCCCAGGCAAGGATTGTCAGTCCTAAATTGGACATAGCTATAGGTAAACTTTTTTTCTGTTTGCTGCAATTAAAAAGATTGATATATTCACTGCTAAAGAGAGATCATGGCATGCCTTGGTGTTCTTGGAAGTGCTTGCCAGTTTCAAATCTCTACATTTTTGTCCTGCTGGAACAACACTATAGCTGGTGCTTGCCAGCAGCTGCTGGGTAGATTGCTTTTCTACCTGGAACATACTGACATAACGATCCAGAGGCTCCTATGTAAGTTTTGCCTGAAGTCAGATTTACTCAATTTAAAGAAGTTTGATATTTTTAGACTGAGGTCTTGAAGCAAGCTTCTTAAAATTCCACTTCCCATTATGCAAGTTGATTTTAACCAATAGGCAACAATGAGTGTGTAAATATTATACATTATAATTGAGCACAGAAAGACTAAAATGTGTATTTTAAACCCTCCTTTACTAGAGCTGCTAGAATTCATTGTTTTAAAGCAGCTCACATATCTCAGGTTGGCCCAAGTCCAGGAGCTCCCGGGCCAGTTTGTTCCCCTGGCTACCTGCTTCCTACAGTTTGGCCACAGAGAAGAGCAGACCAGGACCTAGACTGGGTCTAGAACCCCACAGCACAGGTGCTGGGGTTACTCTGAAACTAAGGACTATTACCCTAGACATCCAAGGGAAAGCAACTGCTTAATTAACACCCTTGCCACCCTACCCTCAGGCACTGGAAGTTGGTTATTTGCTGGAGACAAGCACTGTGCTGGTGTGGGGCTCGGGCAGCCGGTGGCACCAGCACAGCAAATGTACAGATGTGGAGATGAAAGTAAAGATACCTGAGAGGAGACACTTCCTGCAGCTTTTGCAGTTGCAAAGGAGACTAGCATCACCTCAAAGGAGTGACTGTTGTTTAGTCAATTCTACTCAAATCTCAGTAATGGAATACAAACTGCAGGTGCTGGTACCTGGGATTCACTTCAGTGAGTGGCATAGAACAGCCTGATTTTGTTTGGAAATCATCCAGGGAACTTAACTCTAAGTTGTGAATAGGCACAACAGCAGCACTGATAAAATAGTGTCCACTGTTTTTGCATTAAAAGTGACAGACAAAAAGCCCTCAACAAGCTCAGGAATTCACTAGTATATCGCGTGGGAAAGGATTACTGGTACAATTTTGAATCAGGCCCAGAGTGCCAAAATTCTTCTAGACATCCAAGCCTCTCCTTAACATGAGTTAATTTTCCTGGGAATGACATCCTTTCCCTGAGAATAAATCCTTTTACAAGCATTTAGAGGTCGTCCCTCCCTACAGCACTGGAGCTAAAACAAGACCAGCCAGTGTTTCCAGAAGTACACCCACTCTATCTCAGCCTGGTGCATCTTGTGCTGCACACACACAGGACTGGAGAAGTTCCCTGGTAGGCCAGTGCTTTGTGCCTCGGGCTGGATCCGTGCTGAGCTGAGCACAAGTTTGGTGCTGCATATTTCCAGACAGCTCACAGCAAAGAAGGGCACAGCACTGGGCTATTTGCAGGGGGCTGAATCCCTCTGATCAGATCTCCCCTGACATCATTCTGACAGAGAATCCCAGGGGACAGCTTTTGGTGAGGATATAGCACGGGTGTAAACCTTGTACAGGACAACAAACCCCTTGTGCCCTTCCCTGTGTGGCCTGCAAGGCTCAGGGAATGTGGCTGTGATCTACAAACTCCAGCATTCCCAGGAGGCACCATCCAGACCAAGTGCCCTGATCGCGGAGTCACCTTTCATTCTAAGTGTCCACAGCTGCCAAGTGTCATCGCTACAAAAGAGCTGACAAAGTGTAAGAGATCATAGGTGGAAAGAAGACACGTGCAGCTACAGTGGCCGTGAAATGATATGCTCATCCTCAAAGAGCAATAGAGAGGGAAGACAATGAAACTTAAGAAAGTCAGGGCAGCAAAGAGAATGCAGGGTATCCTCCCTGGAGAAGCAAGCAGAACTGATAAGCTCAGGTGTGAGGTGGAAATTTCAGGGGCTTGTCCTGAGAAAAAGGTAGACTGAGTCTGTCATTCCTCTGCTGAATAAAACTGACTTTTTTACCTCCTTTCAGAATAAACACTGTTTAGATAAACCACTGGATCATGAGCAGGAGAGAGCATTGGAATTATTGTTTATGGGGTTTTTTTCCCCCACAGCCCTGTTTCCTCAAGCCTTGACAAATGAATGTCTTCTTATCCGCTGGTTCCATTTACGTGGTGTCGGGAAGAACAAGGTGGATCAGGATAATTGCATTGATCCTACCTGCAGGCCACCCCTGGAGGCACAGCTCTCTGTCAAGGCCAGGAGAGAGGGACCATCTCTGGCACAGCCCACAGAAGAAGCCCATGGTGCCAGGTAGCCAATGGCCAGCAGCTTGTGTCCCCAGCTGCCAACTTTTTGGCACGTGTTCCTTCTGCACAGCCCAAAATCCAGCCCCAGCCAGACCTTCTGTACCGCTTGATGGATCTCGAGCCTTCTGGCAGCAATGGCAAGCCTGTGGATATGGATGTATTCACACAGCTATGCTGAGCACATTCACAAAAGAAAGTGTTGGGTTGACCAGTGGTTTGGGCTGGGAAAGAGCTGGGCAAACTGGTTTAGCAGAGGCGTGGAGCCTATGGGGCATGGCACAGAGCTGGGACTCTGGCAGTGCCACAGAGCAGGGCACAATATCCCACTAACTTGTCCAGTACTTTTTTGTGGGTGCACAAATTACATGTTGATAGAAAGGATTTTCCCATTCCCTACTGCACCACAAAAAAAACCCTATTTGCTCAAACTTCCTGCTGGACGATTTTCGTTGGTTGTGCTGTAAATCTGTGATCCCAAGAGAGTAAGTGCTGGTTCCCTGGTGATGTGATACAAGCCAGAATGCTATGGACAGAGTTCACTCCACCAGGCTGGGCAGCCATGCCTGCTTTGCTCCTTTTTTACATGAAAATCTCTCTCACCCCCAAACAGCCCTGGGGCCCCATGCATGCTGTTTCTGTTCCTGGCTCTTTTGTGATGGCAGAAACAAAACCATGGGCAAAAAAAAATGAGAGGAGTTTTCACCCAAGATTTATTCAATAGGAGGATGGGGTGGATTTTTTGTTTTGGTTTGGGTTTTGTTTCTTTCTTGATAATCCCTGATGCTTACTTCACTTGTTTCTTGGCAGGTGGTGAGCTGACATCACCACGACTCTCTGGTCTCTTCTAATGTGTTTCATTAGCTGACCAAAGCCCACCCTCATGCTGTGCATCCTTGGTTACATCAAATGTGCAGCACTTTGCATCTACCAACACGGACCACAGTCTGTTGTCCATGTGCCTGGTCACTTTTGGTGCAGGACCTTGTTCAAAGCTTTTTGGTATCCAGGTACACTGTATATGTACACTGAGCAGCACCCACATGCTTCCTGCCACCTCTGAGGAGCAGGAGAAAGGCTTCTGACCAGAGGGGAGTTGTGCCATCCTCCAGCCTCCATAGAAATGTTTATCTTAACTGTACATCAGCAAGAAGAGGGGACATCCACCACTGATGAGTCCCTCACCCACCACTGAGGAGAGGGGACAGCCATGGAGGGTTCTGTGCCCCAATACAGCAGGGTCCTTCACCCGTTGCTGAGGAGAGTGGGCACCCACCACTGAGAGGCCCTTTGCTCAGAGGTCCCAACACCATTACTGAGGACAGGGGACAGCCACTACCGAAGGGTTCTTCAACAAACTCTGAGGAGAGAGGACATCCATGATGGAGGGGTCCCTGACCCACCACCGAGGAGAGGGGACAGTCATGGCTGACGGGTGCCAACTTCATTGCTGAGGAGAGCAGACAACGACTGCTGAGGAGAGTGGAAACCCATGGCTGACTGACCCCAAACTCATCGCTGAGGAGAGGGGACACCAGCTACTGAGAGCCCCTTCCCTCATCACTGAGGAGGGGGGACACCCAATGGCTGAGGGCTCTTTCACCCACTGCTGGGGGGAGGGACCCCCCACCCTTGAGTGGTCCTTGAACCATCAGTGAGGAGAGGGAGCACCCACAGCTGAAGGGACTGAGGAGCCGACTGGGCTTCCCCGCCCCCGGCTCCACCGCACGTCCTGGCGGGGGACTGGGGTGGGGTAGGGGCACCCCCGGGGGGAGTCCCGGGTTCGAGTCCCGCGCCGGGCGGCTCACCTGGCTGGACCGTGCGGCGGCAGACTTTGGCTCCAGCTCCTATAAAAGGTAACGGAGGCGTGAGTCAGAGCCGCCGCCTCCTCCCCGCCCGCTCTCACTTACGTGCGGCCGGGCGGGCGGGCGGGCAGGCACGGAGCCGCCGTCCCGCACCCGCGCACTTGCCGGAGATGAACCGCGCCACTTTGCGGGTCCCGCTCCTACTCCCGCTCCTGCTCCTGCCCGCCCTGGGCCGTGCCGGCTCCGACCAGGAACACGGCGGCGGAGAGACCCCGCACTCCCCCGGGAAAGGTGAGCGTGGGTCCCTCGGTGCGCGGGGCTCCGCGAGGCGTGGGGAGCACCGCTGCTGCCTTTGGGGTCCCCGTGCACCAGGCGCCTCGGAGCTTAGTTTGGGATCGCCAGTGCCGGAGCGCCCCGATGAGTGCAGCGCCCCAATACTGAGTTTGATACATGGGGTGCCCTGATGTACAGGGTTCCCTCCCTTGCTGGGCTGGGGGTCCTGGATGAGTGGCGCGCCCCAGTGCAAGGGATGCTGGATTTGGGATGTCTGATGCTTTGTGGAGAGGTATCCCTAATGCCCGGGAGTTGTTCCCTTGCTTGGTTTGGGGAGTGAGGGCTGCTGTACCTCCTGCTGCACCCGGGTTAGGGCTCCAGGTGCGCCCCAGGGTGAGGTGCCCCTGTGGAGATGCGTCCCCCCCAGCATCGCTCAGCTGCTGGCGCTGCACCCCCCAGCACGTCCCTGCCTTTGTCCCTGCTCCCGCCAACTCCCGTGCGGCTCGAATGGCCCGACCCCTGCCCAGGGGCTGGGCCCTCGCTTTGTCCGCAGCCCTTTTCCCTCTCTAAGTCCCTCTTGCATCAGACTGAGGGGCTCAGAGCTTCCTGAGATGGGGCTACAAGGGTTGTGCACCAAGCAGTCCCTGCTTGCTCCCGGGGACCGCCCGGAGGTTCCAACCCTGCTCCCGGCGTGGTGAGCGGTGGTCGGTCCCCTTTATCCTGCAGGATGTCGGCTGGGCTGCCCTGCACCCGCCTTGTCCTTCCCCGGCCCACTAAGAAGGGGGTCTGGCCCTGCTGCAGAGTGGGAGGGGGGCTGCCTCACGGCTGACGATGGGGGACGGGGGACGTGACAGAACGCAGGGCTGCAGGGTTGTGTGCCCCTCCTCCTCCCCGTGAGATCTCTTGCTGGTGGTGTGGGGGCTTTCAGAGTTACAGGTTCAGGGGAAAAAGTCCTGGGTCTTTGGTCTTGGTCCCTTTTCTGATTGGAGGCTATGGCACTGCCAGTGCTCTGCAGGGATTTTGGGGGAGTGCTGTGGATTTGCTCTTCTGGGGCTAAGTGCTGCACTGGGACATTGTTGTCCTTGTTCATGCTCCTTGTCCCCCACTTTGCCCACAGGTTTCTTTCCCGGGCTCAGCCTCATAGCTTGTCCAGGTTTTGCCTCTGGTAAGGAGTTGTCCTGATCTGTGCAAGGACAGCTGCCCTGTGGTAAGGACCAGGAATTGTTTTGTGTCCGGAGCTGCTTTTGTAATTCCAATGAATCACTTTTCTTACCAGAGCCGCCCTTGCCGGGCTGAGCACTGGACAGAGATGGGGATGCAAACGGTTCTTGCCACAGAGCTTAAGTAACCCAGGCCACAGGGTGGGAGGGTGTCAGGCATTCAGCATACCGGAATGCTGCGCTGGACACCGCATAAGTCTTGGGATGGGTGGGTGGGAGGACTGGGATGGAGAAGGGGAAAGGAGGTGGCCAGGAGGTCAGTAGGGAACAGGCAAGTCAGCCCGTGCTATACCAGTGCTAAGAGGCTGAAAGTCTGGATGGAATCCTGTGAGAAGCAGGTCATGGCTGGAACCCTCCAAGGCTCCTGCCAGGTGCCAGGACCTGCGTGTCTCAGCACCTCTGCCGCGTGGTGAGCTGGTTCCCTCTTCCTCGAGGCTACTGCATGAGGTAGGGCTGGTGGCTCCCCAGCCCATGGACTCAGCACATGCTCAGGGATTTGCCATGTTTTTTTTACCTGAGAAGACTCTGGCTTGACAAGAGACCTGAGTACCAGGCTAGGAGTGTCTTTAGGAAACAGTATCTCCCTTTCCCTGTTTCCTCTCCCTCTTATTTGGATGTGTCTTGCTCTCAGTGTCCTCTTCTTGCTCATTTCCCAATGTGCTTTTTCTCCAAGTGAACCTATTTTTCTTGCTTAATACTCCTTATTGGTCTCTGTCCCCAGCTCCAAGCACCGATCTGTCCTCTGGGATTTCCCCATTTTTGTCCCTTTTGTTGGGATGGCCCTTTCTCCACGGCACTCTGATTGTTTCCTGTTTCCCCCAGCACTTGCTGGGGCAGCTGGGTTCGGAAGGAGCAGGAACATGCCCTGGAGTAAAGCCTGCCCTATGCCTTCCTCCACCCAAACCCTTGCCCCTCCTGAGAGGAGATTGCACAGTCTGGGGCTCCACAGCCCAAGCAGTTCTCCAGGAGAACAAAGAACAATCCCTGCAGCGACCTGTGCTGCCAGTGGCAGATTAAAGGCTGATCCCAAAGGCTTGCAGTGGGTCAGAGTTTATAAACACAAAGGGGCTTTAATGCAGCCAGGCTTGGGAGGGATCAGTGCCCCGTGGCAGCACATGGGGTGGTTTGCTGGGCTGAAAGTACATGGGTGCTGCACCGGGGTGGGGCTGGATGGAGAAATCAGGGAGGAGATGGGGCTGGGATGGCACAAGCCACACCAAGGGCTTGGCAGAAGGATGCTTAGGTTGAGCACCCCCCTCACCCTGTGCCTGTGTCATGTTTGCCACAGACTGGGGAGCTGGCTTTGGGCAGCGTGAACACAGTGGCGCAGCCAAGGTTCTGCAATCAGGTTATTGCTTTCAAGGGACATGTTTTGGATGTATTTTGTAGGCTGGGACCTGGCTGCTGTGGCTGATCCCTACTTTGGGACCTGCACTCTGTGCATCTCTGCATGTTCTGGTACCTCCTGGTCTACTGACCCTCGGGAATAACACCCCACTTACCCTGGCTTCTGGGCCATGAGCTCCACTGATCCCTTCATAGCCTGGGACTGATCCACAGACAGGGTACAGCAAGGTGGTCCTGGTCTGGCATCTGTGAGCTGAACTCATCCCATGGGGCTTTGAGCCAGGTGTGGCTCAGGATTGGGTCCCAGTGGGAAGAGGAGGCTCTGGCAGGATGCCAGCACTCCCTGTGGCTGAGCATAAGGCACAGTGTGCTCAGCTGATAAGAGTGCAGGATGGAAGAGCTAGACGTGAGCCCGCTGTCCTGTGTGCCACACAAGGGCCATCGAGCTTCTAGAGTTCAAGGCGAGCAGACAGTGCGAGTGTCTGTGCTGCTGTCTGGCAGCATCCACGCTGTGACCAGCACGTGTTCCAGTGTTATCAGGTGCCCTGCAGCAGCCTCAGACTGCATAGACCCTAAAATATGAAAAAGTCAGGGTGGGAGGTGCAGACCCATAGGGCAAACCCCCGGTCTCCTTCCTTATTGTTTGGCTCTGCTAAGGGTTGCCTCCTGGTCTGCAAACGATCCTGAGTCCTTTGGGTGCACAGTCTACCCCCATGTGCCCTTGGTGAGGTCTCCTGGGTGCAGCTTGCTGCATCAGTGCCTTTCCTATGTGGGATTCACAGCAGCCAGTGGTTGAGCTGGCTCCTCACGCTGCCAAAAGCTGCTCCTACCCTCCCTCCCGGACTGCAGGACATGCGGAGCAGCACGCTGGTAATGGCAGCGTCTGCCTGAACTCGGCGGGAAAATGTTGTTGGATGGTGTTGGATGTCAAGGAGGGAAGGGAGCTGGCACTTGCAGCAAAGCCTGTATCCTAGAATGGGAGGGCTGAGTGGGAGCAAGGAACAGCAGGAGAAAGCACAAAGGGAGGGTGTGAAGGGGAGAAACTCGTGGGAAACTTGGCTGGATCGCGGGCTGCTGGGGCAAGGCGGGTGGCAGGCGGTACTCAGGTGAACCGGCGGGCTCTGCGCGGTTGAGAACGGAGGCGTTTTTGCCTGCACGAGCAGGCAAATCCTGTCAGCACCCTACTATATTCTCCTGCTGGAACCCCTGCAGGGAACCCTCTTCCTGCACGTTATCTCCCGGTGTGCGCATAGCATCACCAGGGCTGTTTCCCCCTACGTTTTTGGGAGCGCTTCGCAGTCCGTGCAGGGGCAGTGGGTGCTCAGAGGAAAGGCAGGGCATGCAAAGAGCTCCAGCACTCGCTGCCCAGGTGCAGCCACATCTTTTGTGGTGAGCGGCAGCAGCTCAGCAGAAGGGAGACCTGGCATCACACGGCTTTCCGAAGGAGAGGACGTGCTGCTCCCGCGGGAAGTGTGGGAGGCAGACTGAATTATGCAAATCGGCACTTGGGCAGGGCAGTGGGTTAATGTTCACGGTAAAGGGATGCGAGATTGCAAATGCCTCCAGGTGGAAGGGCTGGGAGCAGTTGGTGCAGGGCTCCTCCGAGCCGTGCCGGGGCAGGGGCTGATGCTGGGAGCCTGACCCAGCGCCCCGGCTGGGCTCGCCTCGGCGCTCTCCTGCAGCGCTTGGAGCGTGTGCCAGGGGGGCCCAACCCTGCACAGCTGCGCTTGAGAGATGCCTGCTTGAGAGGGTGGCCTGGCTGTGCCATCACCGCGCCCAGATCCACGGGATAGGAAAACACATTCAAGGGGGCTTCAGCAGGTGGATAACAGCTCGTGGATCCTTTCGGTTCTGATGCCGAGACATCGCTGGGGAAGTCTGTTGTGCTGGAGTGGGTTGAACCGGCTCCTGGGTGCAGCTGCAGCCTTTGGGGTGTCCAGAGCTGCCGAGCTGAGCTGGCAGGAGGCTGTGAGGAGGGTCCAGAGCCCCCTCGGCTGGGGGAATAGGCGTGTACTGGGAGATGTGGGAACCTGAGGTAATTGGCACAGCAGTGCTCACACAGCAGGGCAGGTGTCAGCACGGGGCTATTGCTCAATCTGTGATACGATGTTTGAGCTGCTTTCTGTCCAGGCAGAGTCCCTGGAGGTGAGCAAAAAGTGGGGTGTCGGGGCATGCTGTGCCAGTAGAGGCGTGTGCAGTGAACCATGTGCCAGCCTTACCTGTACCAGGACTGCCCCAATGTGAGTGTTTCTTGGTGCAGATAGTGCCAGGAGGGGTAGGAGAGTGGGAGCAGTGTGGGAAAGGATATACAGTGCTTCCGGGGAAGGGTCCATGTTCTCTGGATTTTGTGCAAAGTCGGTGTCTGGGTAGCAGGTACCCTTTGTGTGAGCAAGGTGGGCAGGAAAAATGAATCTCAGCTTGCTGTAGCACAGCTGGGTGCATCCCTGGGCAGTGCCATGCAAGTAGACATGGGGAGGGCACTGCAGTCTGTCCTGAGGCACACGTGTCCTGGTGCGTGCAGCTGAGGCTTGCCCAGTCCTCTGCTTGCTATTCCTTCTACTTATGCCTTTGGGAATACCAAGGAGATTCCTAAACATTGCTCCTGAGCATCAGAAATGCACAGAGGTGAGTCACCAGTCACACTGGAGGGAGCCCTGAGATCTGTTCCCACCTCTGCCACACACAGTGCCCCTCAACACCCTCCAGCCCTTCCCAGCCCAGCTTGGCCGTGGTCATCCACTCTCCTGAGCAGCAGATGCACCAAGACCCCCAGCAGTGCCCATGCCTGGATCCTCGCTGAGTGCAGGGCAGGATCCTGCTGGGCTTAGGGCCTTGCATGGGACATCTGGGCCTGGGAAAGCTTGCCTCCTCCTTTCTCACCCCTGAGCTGGAATCCACTCCTATTAATAGCAACGGCGTGTCGATGGCTCTTGTCAGCGGCAGGGATGGGGGCCAGAGCAGCTCCTGCTGAGACCCTCCTGCATCCTGGCCAGGCTGGCAGACAAATGGCCCCACCAAGAGACAGAGATGATATTTGGGCTCAACTGTACCTCTTAAATCCTCCTCCATGTCATTGCTGCTGTATGAATGACCCCCTTTGCTCCAAACCTGTCCCATCCTGGCATTCTCCACTCCTGCACTCGCGGGCTGGAAGTGCCAACAGCCTGTCCACAGTGACAAACTTGCTGGTAAGGACAAATCACAGGAGGAGTCTGTGAATTACCTGTTGTGCCAGCCAGAGCAGGCGCATAATCCTTATGGGTCATGGGCCAGAGGGATTGGGCCTTCTGGGCCAATCCTTCCCTGTTTGGGACAAATTTGAGCCCCACATCCCTTTGCCTGGAGCTGGTTGTTTAGGAGTGCTGGTGATAGCTGAGGTGTTTGGTCAGGAGGATCTGAGAAGAGGTTCTGGTGCACTTCTAAGGACAACTCCAGTGATGTACCAAGAATCCAGGCATTGCTGGAGGCCCTGGAGGAGAGCGAAGGCGTGAGGGCCAGTCTTTTGAGGACTGGCCAGCCTTTTGAGGATTGGGTACTCTCAGGACCTTCCCAGGAGGGCTTTTCCCCCTCTAGATCTGCACAGCAGGCATACCAACACCTATGGGAAGCTCAGGTCACATCTTGGCCTGCTGTGGTCACAGTGTGACCCATGGGTGACACAAGAAATGCAGAGTTCCTAGCATGGGATCCCCCATCCTCCCTCCTGCTTTTCCAAAGCATAGGGTTTTGCATGGTAGAACCTTATGAAGTTCTGTGTGGGCATTTGGGTGGTCATATGAACTAGAACTGGGGATAGGAGGTGAGCATTTGGCCTGGCACATTCTCCTATGAAAGTCCATCCCCACTGCAGGGGCGCTCGCTGATGTAAAGAGAAGGTTTTGGTGCTTGTTTTCTTCCTCTGCTGTCAGTCCCAGGGCAGCTTTCCCAGGTGGGAGGAGAGTGTCTGCATGGTGCACTGCATCTTGCTGCCCAAACTCCTCATGGAGTGTGAGAGCTGCACTTGTGAAGTGCCTTGTCTTGGGGCAATGGGAGGTTTTGGTTGCTCTGGAGCAGCTGCTGGTACAGCTGCTCACTAGTGGAAGCCAGTACCTCTGATTTTTCTCTTTTAAGGATGACAACAAAATGTCAGCCCTGGGGTTTTCCCTCTGACTGACAACTGCAAGGGACCTACACGTGCTCCAAGGAGGCAACACCCTCTGGGAATATGCCCTTTGCTGGGACAGAGAGAGAAGTGGGAAAGCAAAGGTGGGAGGGGAATGGAAGGCAGTGGGAGCCCAGAGACCTGCTGCCTAGTAGAAGTGTGTTTGCTGACAACCTTTCCCTTCCATTCATGTGGTTCTTTCTTTTCTTTTTTTTCAAGGCCACAGTCACTGGAGCTATGAAGGTAAATACCCTGCAGTTACTTCTGCTTTTTTTCTACCACCCAGCAGATCCTGGAACTCAGCCAGCTGTGGTTAATTATTACCAGGCTTCTGTGCGCACTCCACGACTCACCCTTCCCTCCTGCCTGACCCTGACACAGTGCCCGTGCTCAGGCATGGATGGGCTGAAGAGCCAGAGGTTGATCTGATTTCACCAGGAAGCAGCAGCTCCAATGAGGGCTTTCCCAGCCCCTTGGGTATGGGGGGATGACCCTCAGGGAAGGGCTCCTCCCTGAATGAGAGCTCCCCTGACCCTTTGCCAAGGAGGGGAAAAGGCTGCTCTCTCCAGGCTGGACTTGCAGCCCATGCTGGGACTTTGACCAGCCTGGGGATTTAGCTTGTCTTCACCTCTGCCCTCTGTCACCCTTCCTCCTCATCCTGCCTGACCCTGCCCTTCCATCAAGGCCTGGGGGGCTTCTCCACAGCACCCACGATGGGCATCCCCACAGTGCTATGACAGATACACCCTTTACTGCTCACTGCACCATCACTCTGGGGTTTGGCTCAGCTGCCAACACCCAGCTCCATATTTACAGGGGTCCCCTGAGGGGCTGGCTTTGCACTGGCCCAGCAGCTCTCTGCAGTGCAGAGGAGGTTTCTGAGGCATCAGCCGTGCTTATCCCAGCTGTGGTACTGGGAAGAGGTGGCCATTTCAGCAGCCAGCCCAGCCAGGTCAGGTGGCCCTTTGCCTCAGAGCCCAAGAGCACTGTGGCACCTCACTCAAGCAGCACTAGGGGTGATACCTGCCAGAGGCCAGGCTGAGCAAGGCAGCAAGTGTGTGATGAGCTGCAGGGCAGCAGCTCCTCTGCTTGCCAAGTCCACTTGTAAATGATCTTCTTGCACTCTTCCTAAACACCCCAAAAATAGACTTTCCTGGCAGCTCAATATGCTCTGAGACCTTTCCTGATACAGCTGCATTCAGTCACATGTTGGCATAAAGCTGCTCCCAAGCTAACTTCATGGAAGCTAAACTTATGTTCATGGCTACTTCCCTGGCCAGTGCAAGTCCCCTTCTCCAATGCCCCCAAACCTTCTTTCTGGAGGTCTCCTCACCCTGGAGATCTCACTGACAGTCCCTCCCTTCCTTCTCACACCAGACCTGAAGCACTGGAGTGCAGACTACTCGGACTGTGGGGGCACCAAGCAGTCACCCATCAATGTTGACACAGCTCAGGCCATCTTCAGCCCTGACCTGCGGCCGATCCAGCTCTCTGGCTACAGCCTGCCCGCCAGCGAGAGGCTCAAGCTGAAGAACAATGGGCACACAGGTGGGGGCAAAGGCAACTGCAAGGGCTGGAGCACAAGGAGAGGATGCTCAGACTCTCTCAGCAGGACTGGGCTTCTCTGATGCCCTTCCCCTGGGCTCTGGGAAGCAGACTGACTTGCAGGCTGCAACTCTGTTGCCTTCTAGGCCAAAAGGGAAGCAACAGGCTGTAGAAATTTTACAGCTCTATTTGATTTTCTAGACAAGGTGAGAAGCCCCAAGGTGTCCAGAGCCTTTGGGAGCTGGCTCCAGAAATTCGTTAACTTTAAAAATGTGTTCTGATGTTTCTGACGCAGATTTTCAGCCACTGGTTCACCCCTGCATTTCACTTTCAAAGGACTCATCAGTCTCTGGATGTGGCTTAGACTTCAAGCGATTTACACCTGTCTTTTAGGGCACAATTTTGACCATCTTACTCTGTCTGTACTGAAGGATTCTATCTCAACATCTTAAGAAATTCTCATAAGATTTTTCTTCCCTTCTCTGATTCTAGAATGGCTTTTGTAAACAACTTTTTGGACACAACATATTCACGTTATTTCATTATCAGCCTCGGTATTCCAGATATGGAGGAAAACCACATCTTTCCACAGCTGAGGATGGTTGGACCTGGTTGCTACCAGCTTTTTCTTGGAGGAGGCAGAATGTTTTGTGCACACTGGTGTCTGCCAGTCCCTGAGCTAAGAAAGGGTTATGGAGAGAGGGCCTTAAGAACTTGCTGATGGTGTGATAAGGCACCTTCTTGCCCTGGTAGCCAACGAGATGGAGCTGACCTGTGTATACAGCAAACTTGACAGGTCAGGCTTGCTGTGTATGGTCAGATCAGCTGCGTGCTGCATGCACAGAGCTCTATACTGTGGCCTCCTGCCCTAATGTGCCTGCAGAGTTAAACTAGTTGAGCTCAGTAGTTGCTATTTTAGACACCCTGGCATCTGGTGTTGCTTGGTGTTTAGAAAAGCAGTGAGAGCATTTTCATCGGGGAAGAGGGAAAGTACTTTCTTACAAGCTTTTAAGATGCCTTTTTTATTGTGGCAACCACTGGTCTGCTTTATGAAAAGTCATAAATAAATAAAAAGTAGCAAGCCCAGTAAGATATTTGTACAGTTACTCATTTTGGTAACAAAGTGTATATGTTATATAAGCCGGTTTGAGGGCCTGAAAATGACTCAGGTAGTTAGGAGAAGGAAAACAATGGTTTACCTATACAAAAGAAGTGTAAAAGCAGATAAATTCATAGGGAGGGAACAGTTTCTCACTTCCTGTATTTGAGTTTTCTATCTCTGAACCCAGTGGCAAGGAACTTGAGATGGCCAATGACTCATCACAGTCCTGTTACGTGGTTAATCCCAAATCTGTGCCCTATCAGTGGTGTTACAAAATCATGATGTTTCCTTTAAAAAGGAAAAAGGAAAAGATTTTACAGTAAAAATTAGGAAAGGGTGCTTAAAAGGATAGGACAGCCCTTCTCAGTGTCCAGGGATGCTCCTGATATTTTTGCCACGTGTCCAGGTAACTCAGCTTTAAATTTGCCACATTGCTACATAAGTCCAAAATAGCTGGACAAACAACACTAAAGTAAAGAAAAATAAAGCATGAATTTATGGTGTCCAAAGAGGCAAAAATTTTAGCTCTAAGTGCTTTGAAAATATTTAATGCTTCTGTGCCACTACCCCCAGTGTTGTCATACACTTGCAGGCTGCTTTATTTGAAAGGTCCCAGGTAGCCAAGAGTTGCAGCTCTCTGTCCCCTTGCCCTGCTCTCATAGATATTCACCACTCTGCCAGTATCTTTCTCTATGAATTTTATCCATGGTCTCTTTATATTATTCTCACTTACTGAATAAATTGTTGGATAACATTTGTCTTGGAGCTGGCCCCGGGAGTCCTTGTGGAGGGGCTCTTCACTTTCCAGCATTTTCATAGCAGCTATTTTTGAAGCTGACATATTTACTGCAGTATCCTACAACCCTAAGTCAGAAGTCGAACCCTGCTGCATTGGCAGGCTTGCCCTCAGCCTCATGACAGACGGAGAGCAAGGTTTTCTGTTACGACCAGTTTCCAGAAGCCCAGAGCTTCCCTTGAGGCACCTCCTTTGCGTACCTGTGAAATGGACTGGCCTTTATGTTGTACTACTGACCTCTTCCTTCTGCCTCTGCAGTTGTCCTTGAGCTGCCCGAGTCCCTGGCCCTCGCTGGTGGCTATGCCCAGCAGTACCGGGCTGCACAGCTGCACCTGCACTGGGGCTCCCCGTCAGGACCCGGCTCGGAGCACACCGTCAATGGCCGGCGCTTTGCTGCCGAGGTAAGGAGCCCTCGCGGGGCTGGATGCATCTTTTCCCTCATGGTGCTGGCAGGGAAAGCGCTGGAATGCTGTCATGCTCCTCGCCCATGGCTCTGGTTGTCACTGGATGTGGGCTGTAACTCCTGGCCAGGATCCTGGGCAGCTCTGCAGCAGTGCAGGTCAGTGTAGCAGGCCACGCTTTGGTGCTGAGCCAGACTCATGTGGAAGCCTGGTCCTGGGCTGATGGAGCAGGAGCTGTGGCAGTCCCCAGGCTGTGGAAGCCAGCTTTTCTGGAGGCTGTGAGCCTGCTTTGGGAGCTACAGGGACTGTTTACTCTGTACACACTGTCCTCTTGCTCTGCCAGCTCCCATCTGGTTTTATCCCTCCTCCTCTAGCTGCTGTCCTCAAACTGAGCCTGGCTCTGCAATATCAGCCCCTGTTATGTAGGACAGAGTACCGATTTGCTGTTCCTGAGCAGGGAAGTTCCTGCAGGCAGAGCTTCATGCTGGCTGCTTTGAAGCAGCAGATACTCTTGGTCCCACCAGCTTTTCCCTCCCCTGCAGTGATATTCCTCACATCTGCACATCTCACAGCCCTCGTGTCAGCTGGCTGTAGGCCTGTAGGAGTGAGCATCTCCCAGTGGTGTCCATCAAGCACTGGGATTGCATTTTTCCCTTCCAGATCCATGTGGTCCATTACAATACCAAGTATGACAGCTTTACAGAGGCAATGGTTCACCCTGATGGCCTGGCTGTACTGGGAGCCTTTCTGGAGGTGAGTTTCATGGATCAGCAGCAGGAGGATGGGACTGGGGTGGGCAGAGTTGGACACAGTTTTGGGGACTGACAGAGGAGCAAACGTACTTCAGAAGAAGGGGAGAGAAAGGGCAGATCAGCCCTGATAAGACTGAAGGGGTCACTGGGATAGGGTGCCTCTCTCAAGGAGCAGTACCTTCCTGCTGGCACTGCCATCACTGTCTTGTCTCCCTTTGTCCCCTGGCCTTGCTGTTACCTTGGAGTCTCTGTGTTGCAGGTTGGGCATGGGGAGAACCAATACTACCATGAAATACTTAAGTATCTGCTTGAAATCCAAGAAGTAGGTAAGGTCCTGTCCCACCACATGCTCTGTGTCAGGGGCTGCAGCCCAGAAGAGAAACCAGCTGCTCAGCAGAGCAAGGCTGCAGCAGGCAGCCCACCTGCATTCCCCTGCCTCCAGGGCATACCAACTGCTCTTTCTCCAGTGGCTGCAGTGGCACACACAGTGCCAGACTGCCCATGATCTTCATGCTGTTGTCCTCCAAGGGGTTTGTACCAGTCTCACTCCCATTATGTTTCCTCTCCCAGGACAAGAAACCTTTGTGCCCGGATTCAACATTGCAGGTCTGCTGCCTGCCAACCTGAAACTCTACTTCCACTATAATGGCTCTCTGACCACCCCTCCCTGCTACCAGACAGTCAAATGGACAATCTTCAACCAGACCATGCTGCTCTCTCATCACCAGGTCAGGGCAATGAGGGCCACATTGGGTCTTTCCCAGCCTCTCTCTGTAAACTGGTGTGGATGCTCTGCAGCTCATCTGCTCCCAAAAGCGGGATGTTATTCCCACATATATTATATGCTATTCTGTTCAACTGTTTTCCTTCCAGATGTCAATGCTGGTTTCGACCCTGAGAAGCCCTGACGATGAGCTTTTGCAGAACAACTACCGGCCAGTGCAGAACCTGCACGGGCGACGGGTGCTGGCGAGTTTCCAGACCACCCCTTCGGTGAAGCACACTCCTGGTAAGGGTGAGTGAGTGAGGGAGTGTGCTCAGGCTGCTCCCAGCAGCAGGGATGCAGTGGTGGGGAGCAGGAGTCAGTGCTTTGTGCATCTTACAGAAACACAGCATCTCCATGGGTTAGACCTGCCCAGCAAGTGACATGTGGCAGCACTGGTCTTAGGGTCCTGCTCTCTCCCATTTCTGCACTTCCTTCAGCCTGCCTGGAGAAGATGGTTTCTAGAAACTTATTTTATCCTTAGTCTTGCAGAGATAACAGTAGCAGGACTAGGGGATGCATGGTCAAGAGCAAAGAGGCAGGTTCTAGCACTCCAGCTAGCTACTTCAATCCCAAACGCAACAGATAAATTCAGTAGGAGCTGCCAGAGGCACAAGTTTGCAGTGAACACCCCTCCCCAAATCCTGCAGGACAGGCAGTGCTGGGGACCCCTCCTGAAGGCTATGCTCTGCCACCAGGGCCTCACAGCCATCCTGGCCAGGCACACAGTGCCCTGCCTGAGGGGTCCCTGAATGCCCACCCTCTATTTCTCCTTGAAGGCTTTTCTTGCATTGGTGATTGCCAGGCATGAGTAGAAATCACTGTTAATCATCAGGTGTAGCTATTGCTCTGCATCACCGAATTTTTGCCCATTGCTACTCCCTGAGGTCACCGGGGGTTTTCTGTTCAACATCCTGTTCCTTTTCTGTTCTGATGGCATTTCCTACACCTCCTGTGAAGGTGACTAACAGGACCAGCACAGGGTTGGTCCCAGGCCTCTGGGTAATGCCTCAATAACCACACAATGTGGTGCAAGGCAGTTCCTTCACCGTTCCACCTGCAGCCTGCTTGCTAATGGCTCTAGGCTTTTAATCACTGTGGTCTTCAGCCCGGCTAGCAGTTTCCCATGTGGCACTGCATCATATGCTTCACTGAAGCTGGGAGAGATAAAATCTACCGTATTTTCTTTGTCTAGAATATCACTTATCAAAGAAGGATATCGGGTTAGGCTGGCATGCTCTATCTTTGGTAAACCTCTTAGATACTTTATCATATTTTCCATTTACCTCCAAGCCTTTCTTTTACTACTTTATTGCAGAAGCTGTTCCAAAGCCTTCCAACACTGGGGCAAGGGGGGAGTTGCCCAGCTCTACTTTTTTTTTTTTTCATTATTTGCTGTTTCTATACAAAAATATCCACTGTAACAAAGCCACTTTTTCCAGAAGTGCCAGGAGAATGTCCCAGTACTCTCGTATGAGGTTACTGGTCCCCTGCCTTGTGTGCACTAGATTGTTAAGGGTTTCTCCCCATGTCAGTGCTGTCTGCTTTAGCCCTGGGGCTGCTGAGCACTAAGATGGAGTGCTGTGGGGTCACACCTTGTTTTGTTCTCAGCTGCACCTTCTGTGCCCATGCTTGTTGATCTTTTTGACAGTCACCCCCAGCTCAGGATAACCACTCCTGACCCCAGCTGCTGGGTGGAGGTGGCAGCTTTCCTGCAGCAGCCATGTAGCCAGCTAGAGCCCTTAGATAGTGCCACTCTGTGCACCATACCCGAGCCATGTACAGATGATAATGCAGCTCTTTAAAAGCCATGCTTTCATGCTGGGCAAACATTTGTCCAGCACAGCTCCCTCCCAGCATGTAGGGCCACCAAGCCATCCCCATGCCAGGTGCCCTACCTGCAATGCGTGGCTGCCTCCTCCCTGGGAGCTGCTGACCATCTCACTGCAGGCAACTGTCCCCATGGCTGCTGCCTGCTGGGCTCTGCCCAGGTGCCTCTCTGGGGTCTCCTGTGGGGTCAGGTGCACTCATGGGGTACTGCAGTGCTCAGCACCCTGCCTGCTTCCTTGGCTGTGGCAACAGTGAGGCGAGTTTCTGGCTGGGCTCAGCGAGGCTCAGGTGTGGGCTGTAGTTCAGGGATCCTTTTTTCTCCTTTTCTCATGCTTCTGGCAGGGTGGACTTCCTGCAGCAAGATGCTGTGAGGTGCTGGGGATGTGGTAGGCAGCTCTCCCCTTGCTCATGGGTGATGGGGAGTCTTGTGGGCAGCCCTACTTTGGAAGTGGGGTCCAAAGGTCTGCAGGCTTGAGACTTCCCAAACAGTGCAAAGGCAACCCCCTGACTGTGCTGTCTCTCTTTACAGGTAGTGATGATCCAGCAACAGCAGGTAGGAGAGGGGCTGGCACGAAGCAGGGGAAGGTGGGCAGGGGGTGTATCTGCCTGGGAACTGAGGTCTTGTGCAAGCCATGTGCTGAGTTGGGGGCAGGCAGCCACAGTGGGCTTGTAGCATCCACACTGCTGGTTCTCATCCCACTGTCTTTGTCTCCTTTTCAGAAGGACACTCCAGCTCATTTCATGCAGGTAATCATGCTCAGCCAAGGCTGGTCCTTTTGTCCTCTCTGCCTCAGGGCTACCAGCCTGCTCCTTACCTCCTCTTCCTAAGCCAGTAGTTGCAAGGGACCGCCCCCAGTGTAACATGCCTGTGCTTGGCTTGCAGGAGATGTGCTGGCTGTGCTCTTCGGGGTGCTCTTTGCTGTCACAGCACTGGCCTTCCTGCTGTACATCTACAAGCACCGCAGCCAGAACGCACGGTGAGCAGTGGGGAGACACAGGACAGCACCTGGGGGAAGGATGGGTCCAGGGCACAGAAAAGGGTTTAATGGTGGTTTCAGGCAACAAAACCTCCGGCCTGGTCTAACAGTCCCCCTCCTCTTTCTTTTCCCACCAGGCTGGACTCGCCAACCAAATCCAAGGTCATCTACACAGCAGCCAGCACTGAGAACACTGCGTAAACTCCACACCTCTGTGGCAGCCCCAGCCCCACTGGCTCAGCCTGCCACCCCACCTCCCCTCACTCCCACCCCAGGTCAAGGAAGACCAGTGCTCCAGCACGCCTTGGCTGCATGGGCTGCCCACATGGACTGTTTGTCAGGGGGGCAGCATTTGGCCCCAATAGATATTTTTGTTATAAAAAACAGTAAAAACTATTAAAAAAAAAAAAAGTAAAATCCTCCCATGGTACCAGCTGTCTCTGCTGCCTTTGTGGGAAGCCGTGGGGCAGGAAAGAGCACCCTGGTTCAGCAGAGAGGAGTGGGAACCACAGCAGAGAGGGGTGGGCAGGGACCCCTTCCCAACCGGCAAAGACAGCATCAGCCTCCGTGCACCGGGCAGAGCTCCAGAGTAAGCAGCACAAGGCTTCTTCTACAGCCCAGCCCTGCCCTCCATCACTCTGGGACTTCTTCCTCCTCTTATTTATGCAAAGCATTGGAAAAACATAGCTGTGGCTTGGTAAGGCTGAATAAAGGCAGAGCTGAAGGTGGCAGGGCCACCGCTTGCTTGCTGGAGAGCCCCCACCCAGCTCACCTCTGGCTTTATCATAGCTAGATTAGCCAGGACAACCCTAGATCCGTGGCTACCTCCCACTTCTCATGATGGCTCCTGTGGAGCTGGAGCCAAGTCCCAAGGAGCTTTACGGCCATGACAATACTGAAATAAACTGGCCCTGTCTGGTAGAGGAGAGGAACCTGCCTATCTCCAGCCCTCAGCAGCCTCCACCCCAAAGCTGTGAAATTAGAGCTCAACCACCGTTAGGATGAACAGAGCAGGAGCAAGGCCTGCAGGCAAATGGGGTCTGCAACTGCCAGACCATGCCTCTCCAGCCACACCAGCACAAGCTATTGTTACCAGTGCTTGTACCCTCCCCACAAGGGCAGTGCTGCTGGCCACACAGAACCCCGCTTGTCTGTGGTACTTAATTTTATTGGTATAAAAGCCCACTGTGGATAAAACTGCCTTTTCAGCCCGATGGCAGTTTCTCCCTCCCAGCCCTGTGGCACAGAACCAGGGCTGGTACCCGCCTGAAAATCCCCAAGAACAGGAGAGGGCAATGATCCATTGGAATGGTCCCTTGAACCCCCTCCCAAATCTGTGCCGGCAACAGCTGTGGCATTGCATCTCCTCCCAAGCCCTCCATCACCCTCCATGCCCACTGGGTCCTTTGGATACTGTCTTCCTCCCTCTCCTCCTCCCAACCTGTATAGTGTTAGTACCCACGGGTGCCCCAGCACCATCCTGCTGCACCAGGATGCCAGCTCAGCCCTAACAGGGCTGTGGCTCCTGGAGCAGCACGACTGGGCAGAGAGGTGGAGAAAGGAGCACTACAGCAGTCAGCCACGACCCAGAGCACGGCAGCACTTTGCAAAGCCCCTTCCTCCACCCTGCAGCGAGGAGGCAATGCGGGCCCCCTGCCCTGGCATGGGGGGCAGCACATCTGTGGCAGCGGGGGGAGAAGCGATGGGTTTCTTTGGGCTCAAGCCTCCGGCAGTCACAGGCAGGCTAACTGGGGCTGAGCTCACAGCAGGGCCAGCAAAGTTGGGTCCCCAAAAACTGAGGTGTTTTATGGGGACTTCCAAAGGGGCATTGGAGTGAGCCAGTCTCAGCCACACCGGTCGGCTGGCTGCCACAGCTGGACCCCAGTGCCTGCCCCACCAGGGCTGGCCGGGGTCCCCCAGTCCAGGAGAAAAGGTATTGCAAAGAAGGTGATGGCCGATCCTGCCGCCAGGATAGGAGGGGAGGGGAGGGGTAGCTGGGGACCGGAACATCCTGCAGGACCTCAGGATCCTGGCTGGGGGCTGGCTCCGCTCCGTAAACCTGCAGGAACCAAGAAGAGAAACAGTGAGTTTTCACCAAACTCTACCCCACTTCCCCCAGGAGAGGCAACAACCCGACCATGGCCTCAAAAACCACCCGCTCCTCTGGTCTGGGAGACAAGGGGATGATGCCCTTGTTTGAGGCACTGGGACAACCTCTCACCATCCCAGCACCAGTCCTGGTACCCCATGAGACCCAAAGTGTCCCCCACCCCTTTCTGGAGCAGCACTTACAGAGCAGGAAGCGCCGCAGGTTCTGCGCAGATCCCCCCGAGACTAGGTAAGCCCAGGCAGCAGCAGCAGCCATCAGCAGGTAGGAGGGCACCAGGCTGCCCACGTACAGGGGGTTGCAAAATGACTGCAGAGAGAGGCATGAGAAGAGAAGGGTGAGCAGGCAGGAGAGGACAGGGACAGGATGTGTGGCAGTGTCATCACGTCAGCGAATGGAGTGGGACAGGTGGCACCAACCCCAGGGTTTGGTTTGTGGAGGGCCAGCTCCTTTGCTAGTGCCAAAGGGAATTTCCTCCCAGCACAGGGACCAGTACTCTGAATATAGGTCCCAGCACAGAGCCCTGCTCCCAGTTACTCACCAACCCCGAAACAGTGAGATGCATGATAACGACTGCTGCGATCTCCCACCAGCGCCGGTGCTCGCAGCCATGAAAGAAGAGGATCCCCCAGAAGGTGTGAAGGAAAATCAGCACCATGGTCATAAAAGCTGCAGGAAGAAGCAGAGGTGTCACCAGGGAATCACCCACTTGACTTAGCCTGCAGACTTGGAGAAGGGATGGAGATGAATCAGTAAAGGGAGGGCAGAGAAACAGCTTGGCTGGACTAGGAGGTGCTGGGTCAGACTCTGCATGTGGGAGACATGGAAAGAAGAGCAGGGAGGGTCACAGGGAACAGCAAGAAGCATTTGTCACACAGATATGTGACAGGGAACTATAAGGGTTTCAGGCAGGTGAGGGTGCAGCATGGACAAGACAACGTAAGAGGGGAAACTCCAGCACCTCATCTGCTGCCTCTGTGGTGGGGCAGAGACATGAGCGAAGGGTGCCAGTTACTCACCTGAGGTCAGGAAATACAGCTGTGAATCCCCATGGATGCCCACAGTGCCAGGCCCTAACGCGTCTGCCAGGAGATTGATCATGGAGAAGGCGCCGCTCATGAGACCAAAGCCCACGCCAGCCACTGCCAGGACAGGGACACTGTTAAGCTCTGAACCTCCCAAGGGTCACCTCACACACCTCTGAGCAAGCTTTGACAAGAGAAATCTCCCTTTGCTCCCAGCACTCAGCCCTGCCCAGCCTCGCCCCCTGCCCCGCGGTCAGGGTGCTCTACTCCGCACAGTACTCACCATATGCCATTTGCTGAATGGAAATGGGGGAGCAGCCGTCCTCACTGAGGGCCACCAGCCCCTCAATGGCCTTCCTGTGGGGTGAGAGCACACTGGAGCCCAGCACAGCCAAGCCACCTCCCGATGCATAGTGCAGTATTCACTCTGCACCATGCCACCTTCCTGGCAACCTCCCCCTCCCCGAGCAACACCCACCACGGAGATTGTCCGTGTGACTGTACCACCAGACAAACCAGGCATGTGAAAATCACGTGAGGCCACATAGAAAGATTTTCCACAGAGGAATGTGGGTTCCAGCCAGCCCGGCAGAGCAGGGCTGGTGAGAGCAGGACGTTGGGTGCAAGGCAAGCAGCACCCCCGCATGGAAAGCAGCTCCACTGCAGGCGTGGGAGGCTGTACCTGATCTCTGCACTTAACGAAGATGTTGACTAACAATGGAGGAGGTGCAGGAAGAGCTCGAAGAGTTAGAAAAATTCAGTGGGGAGAAAAACTGTGAGAGGAGAGACTTCATCATTTGTGCCAACAAGAGGTGTGACAGCTGAGGAGGATGCCAGACAGCTCCTCAGCCCGAGAAGGACAATAGAGCTTAAGACCAGAGACCCACAAGGCAAAGGAAACGCAGTGGTTTTATGTCAGAGGCTGCTCCGTGGAGCTCTGCTACCCTCTGCCTGCCCGCCTCCGGCAGCGCCCTGCCGCAGGGAGCCTGCCGACACGGCTCCCCCCCTGCATTCTCCCAGGAAGACCAAGGAGTATGAAGGACACCTCCCTGTGCCTGCCTGCCCAGCCCCAGCACAGGGTCTGTCCATCCACAGGACAGGGTGCAGCACGTGCTCCCCTGGCAGCAAAAACTCCTGCGCTCCAAGACAATGGTATCAGGAAGGCTGGAAGCTGCCCAGGCTGCTCTGAGGCTGTGATCCAGGTTGGTCAGGGCATCAGACCTCCAGACCTTAGGGCTGCTCTGCCACACCACTTGAGAGCCACTAAGGTCAACACACCGAAACAAGTGCCACCCATGTGCTCATGGTAAGCACTGAGGCAGCTTCCTGCCACACTTGACACTCCCCCCAGTCCAGCAGCTCACAGGCACAACTTGGCACCACCACAGCCAGGAAGATCATCCAGCAGCACTGGCACAGTGGGGGAGATGCCATTACCTGAGGAGCTTGTAGTAAAGGAAGCGGAAGGCCTCCTGCAGCAGCACAGAGAACATCACCCCAAAAATCAGGAGCCCCTTCTGCAGCCGCTCATCCTGGGGGTCGCTGGCTTTCACTGCGATAAACCAGATGAGGGATGAGAGCAGCAGTGACACCAGCCAGAAGAAAGCCCTGTAAGAGACAGAGCTTGCTAGCACCGGTGCTGTGCCAGAGCCCCTGCCGTGCTGGGACTGGCACTGGCAGCTGTGTCCCAGCCTTGCCCACTCTCTGACCAGCACCAGTGCCATTCTGGTACCAGTGCTGGGCAGGGGGTGCCTGTATGGGTCTCACTGCTGTGCTGTGCCTGTGCACCTGCCCCCACTGGCCACCAGAACTGGCACCAGTGCCCCTGTTGTACCCACAGCAGTACCAGCACCTTTGCCAGACTCATATCCATGCCAGTACCAGTTCCAGTATCACATCCTTCTGGTCCCACAGTGGTACTGGTACCAGTTTCCCAGCTGCACACAGGCACCAGTACCATTACCAACCCTCCACTGGCATTGTATGAGCTCTTGTGTCTACGGTGTGCTGTGACAGGAAGAGAAACAATATTGGTGCTCCTGTCATGAAAGCAACAGCACCAGAACAACCAGCTGGAGCACTGGAGTGGTGGCTCCAGTGAGCCCACAGCAGCACCAGAGTGAGCAGACGTGGCTCCAGTGAGCCCACAGCAGCACCAGAGTGAGCAGAAGTGGCTCCAGTGAGCCCACAGCAGCACCAGAGTGAGCAGTGGTGGCTCCAGTGAGCCCACAGCAGCACCAGAGTGAGCAGACGTGGCTCCAGTGAGCCCACAGCAGCACCAGAGTGAGCAGAAGTGGCTCCAGTGAGCCCACAGCAGCACCAGAGTGAGCAGTGGTGGCTCCAGTGAGCCCACAGCAGCACCAGAGTGAACCCTGGTGTGCTGCTGCAGCCACGACGGTGCCTCAGCCAGCACCAGTCACATGGCTATCACACCCCTGATGCCACCACCACCCTGTCACACCCATACTAATACCAGCACTCCTGTCACGCCCATACTGTACCAGCACCGTGACTGGGACCAGCACTCCTGTCCCGACTACAGCGATCGTGCTGAGGCACTGGGACCAGCAGCCCATTACAGCCGAACCGGGACCGGCACCAGCAGCAGAATCAGTGCCCCCG
>WBNO01015093.1:0-13392 GCA_013400575.1 Peucedramus taeniatus | reverse complement strand
TCCTTCTTGTATTTTTCAGGTTGCAAATCTTCCTTTCTGGATCTGAAAGGATATTTCTTTTATGCTTTTAAAAGTATGCCATAGCTTTTGCTAAATACTTTATCTTACTTCTTTCTTAAGCAAATAAAATCCTTCAGGAGATTAAACAAATTCCTGGCCACTGGCTGGTAAAATTACTGTGTATATATGAAAAAAATACATACACACACATATATACGTTTATGCACACATTTGTATATAGATGTATTATATATGTCTACAATATATATATGTATTATAGAATCAGAGAATCACAGAATGTTTTGGGTTGGGAGGGATCTTAAAGATCATCTCATTCCAACCCCCTGCCATAGGCAGGAACTCCTTCCACTAGACTAGGTTGTTCTGAACCTGGTTCAACCTGTCCTTGAACAATTTCGGGGATGGTGCAGCCACAGATTCTCTTGGCAACTTGTGCCAGGGCCTCTTCACCCTCAAAGGGAAGAATTTATTCAGATTTTTTTTTGTAGTGAGTTGTGTATCAGACATGAGCAGTTAGCTCTGAAGAAAAAATGCCATGTACCTGAGGTCACTTACTGAAAACGGAGTGTTGCAGTAACTGTCTGAAATTCTCTATAGAAAGAAGTTTTTGAGGGGAGTCATTAGTTCATGGGCAGCTGGGGATCAAATCTCTGCCTCCTCTGCAAAAGAGAACACGTAATATCAGAAACTTCAGAAATGTGTAGAGGCATTTAGAATACGTTAAAATTCCCTGTGCTCTGTTGTGACATAGAAGTTGCTAGAAACGGGGCTATTTCATCATGTAGCCAATGCTTCTGGCTTGAAGAAGGTTGATTATTATGTATGCAACATGAACATCTTTTCCACACCCCCAAAAAATCCCTCTTATTCAAGATGCTTATACCTTTCTTAAGACTGAAGCAGAAGAATTAGCTCGGGAACCGGCTTTGATCTGCTCTATTTTAGGGTCACACAAATGCAGCAGTAGTGGCTGCTTCTTCTAATCCCATTCCAGTTACCTGAGGCCATGGGGAACTCATATTGTTGTTTGATCCTCAGCTTGGATACAACTCTGACCCTGCAAAAGAGTGGAAACCTGCCTCTGCTAGAGGGTCACATAAGTAATGACCCACTGTAGTGGTCATTACTAGTGGTCATTCTGGAATATGTGAGGTAGCTTAATGGTCCTGTCCTGGGATGACATTTTGATGCTGAATTGTATCCCCATTCATCTGTTTAGGCCAGAAATAAGTTTTGCACCTTTAAAACTAAATCTGAGAGTGAAGGGGGGCAGAAGGAGAAGTGGTGGAATGTCTGAGGTGGTTGTATTCAAAAACTTAGAGATAAGAGCTTCAGTATTCTCTATCACAGACCACACTGTCTGCAACACGGACAGCAGGGCAGGGCTCTCCTTTGCTTTTAGCTAGTTTTTAGCTAGCTGAGGCAGACAAGTTCCCCGGATGGTGGCTTTTCTTTTTCTTGGTACTGATCGGCCCTGCTCTGGACTGAAAACCCAGAAGAATACTGGGAACTTACACCTGTGGCCCACCAGGGCCCGGGTTACAGCATTTTCCAGTGCCAGAGGGACTGATAAGAGACTGAGTGAGCCGAGCTACAGCCCACGGAAGGGACTTACTGAATTTTCCATCTCTTCAGAACAGCGAGAGGTTCTATTGTTTAATATTATTTATTTTTTATGCTTGTGAATACTTTTCTTGTTAAATAATCAGGTTTTGTCCACTTTTCTCTGAGGGAATATTTTCCTGAACCAGTGGGGGAGGGGGGAGGGTGCTTGAATCTGCTTTCTAGAGGGACCCCTTTGGAAGTTTCCTCCCAAATTTGCCCTAAACCAGGACAGGTCCCCTAAATAGTAAGCACTTTGTGACACCAATAGATCTGTATTGTGGGGAGAATTAACAGAGGTTGGACAGCAGATTGGTGCCTCCTTCCAAGTCATGTTCAAAAGCAGTTGTGCTGGAAGATTAAACTCTAAGTTCTTGTTTCCCTTTTCCCAAAAATCAGACCAGTTAGCTTGAAAGACCCACAGATACTGGTCAGCTAACTGATTTCCTCTAAAGACAGAGATGGTATGTTCTCTCATAGGAGCTGCATTATAGGCAGAACTCTGCTCAAACCAAAATCTCACAGAGGTATAGGCATCTTTTTAGCTACCACAAACTCATAGAAATCTTGTTGGTCTCATCTCTAATCCTTGATTTTTTTTGTTCTTTTTTTTCCCCCATCTGAACCTGTTGACTGTAGCTTGTGCTCGGTAAACTGTGCCTCTGTCTTCAGCCTATTTAGTTGCTGAAAAGAATTATGATGCTTTAATTATTTGGAAGAGAAGAGGGTTTTCCACACATCCATTTAAAATATCAGCCACACAAATGCCTCTGATATTACAGAAATGGAAGATTTTTGTATAGGACTAAATAACAAATTTGGATGAACTTCACACCCAGACAGAGAATAATGTCATTTAGCTGGCTGAGTAAAGACACTAGAGAGATGCTTTAAATAGAGAGGACAAACTCCCCAGTGCCTGAAATCCCACATATTTTTCTTATTTGAAGCAGTAATTATCAGCAGGATACTGGTACATCCCATTAGCCATGCTATTTTCAGATGCATATCCTAGGATTTCTATAGTAATTTCCAGCTTGAGTTCTCATGCCTACATGAGAACACATGAATGAACTACAATGAACTCTTGACATTGATTAACCAAATAGAACAAGAGCTAAAAGGTTTCCAAACCCTGAGCCCAAACAAAAAAGGCAGAGGAAAGCCAGGCTGATTTCAAAATGAAAGCCTTTTGTTGATTATTTTTCTAGTAAGCTACTCTCTTTTTGAAATAAATTTGTCTTTAGAAAGAAAACATCTATTTTTTTTCCTCCATGGTTTAATTAGTGGAGAGAAGTGCACATGGTTGAGGATATAGAGTGGAAAGAATGCAGCTAAGTGTCTTTGATCACTCTCCACAGTGCTGCTTTAAACCAAAGGAAAGTGGGTGCTTTCTCCTATGCTTTCAGTTCAGCAGAAAGTTGCATCAAGACAGAGCCAGCTTTCCCCAACAAGGAGTGGAACTGCACCAATTCGTCCCACAAAGCTACATGGCAATCAACAAAATAGTATTTTTGCACTTGAGAGTGTGCGACTTGATTGATAATATCTAATTTTACATGACTTTTAAGCAAAACTTACAGAAAGACAGGGAGACTTTTAAGGAGCAGTGGAAGAATGAAAAGCTGAATGAAGAAAATTGTGCTGCACATCATCTTTTCTTATTGCTGTTAATGCCAGCAGTCATAATCATGAGTTTATTGTACAGGGCAATCTGGATGATTAGAAACTGGATTCAAGTTCATAAAAAACATCTTGACATAAAACTCTTTTATATTTCACCAATAATAGCAGGAGGCAAATTCATCCCCTCCCTCTAGAGCCTCTTTTAATTCAGTGGAATTATACCAGAGATAATTTTAGCCAAGTATTATCAGGATTCTTCAAAAGTTGTATTTCAAATAAATGTGCATTTGCAGAAATATATTTTGTCACAATGAAAGGTATTGATACTGTGAACTTAGGTTTTTCCTTCCTCCAGCATGTGCATATTTTAAACTTGGAAGAAATAGAATTCAAACAGGCAAAACCAAAAAAAACCCAACAAAACCCAAAAAAACTCAACCCCCCAAAAAAACCCCAAAAAGCCCCCAAAATAAAATAAAACAAAATAAAACAAAACAAAACTGCAAAGCTTAAAAAACATAACTATAGGGTCCAGTCAGATTATTTTCTTTCAATGTCTATTGCAATTATAGAAAGGCTCACTTTCCTGTTGTTACCTCACTGAGACTTCTCAGGAGGACCATATCAGATCTAAATTAATAAATAGGAAGATATTGCTAGATATGTGATATGTAATGAACTGTGATTTTAGAGACAGCATCAAAACACCTGAAAGGGGTCACCCTGGAACTTTTGTATTACTGTTCCTTTCAAGAAGATTCCTACATTGTCTTTTTTCCTACAGATTCTATTTCTTCTCCCCTTGAGTTTTTTTCCCTGCTTCCTCTCATCAAACCCCTTTTGTCACTTTGCTCTATTTTACTCTTTTTCTATCAGGATAATATTCCCTGCTCCGTTGAAACCCTCATTCCTGGTCTCTGCTTTTTCCCAGCTTTAAAGTAAAATCTTTCTTTACTACTTCTTTAACTGTTTCCTGCTTTGGGCTAAGGTGGTGGTGGCAGCTTTATCAGGCTGTCCAGTTCTATAATCTCTTTGTAGCTGCTACCAGTCAATTTTTTTACCCTTTTGTGACTGGTGGATTATTAGTAGCTACTATTGGCTCATGATGAATTTGCTACTAGATAGCTTTTTAGGAACATTGCTGCTGCTCTTCCCCAGTTTAGTCAAACATTCAAGAATGAGGGGAAGGACTTGGTGCGCTATGATCCCATCAAAAAAGAAGCACAGAAATAAGCACAGAGGAAAGAGATTTACACAAAAACTTGTGCCTCATGCACACGGGTCAATAATGTTTTGTGGTATGGTATATACATACTATATGGTTATCCAAGCCTTTGTACTATAAATACTGCTGTATTAAAAGTATTTCATTATTTGGAAATGCAGTCATGTCTCGAGTAGTATATGGGTACTCTGTAACAATGAATAGCAACCTGGTGTGACAAGACAGAAAAAGAACAATACTTTGAGAAATATTTTTAGAGTCCAACTTGATAATATTGAAAATTATGCCTGTGTAGTCTCCTAGACCTGCAAATTAGGCATTATGTNGCTTGAAGTATCTTTCAGATTATATTCCTGGGCCTGTAATATAAAAATATCTCTGTGTCACTGTCACAGAGCTACATCATATTTATTTTGCATTGAAACCTCCATTTTATGAACAGTATTTGCAGACACCACAGATGGAGATTTGAATGTGCCGTGATACAGCACATTAGGAACTAGTTAAGGTAATAGTTTTGCAGTCTGCAGTTTACTCCTGTCAAAAGATCCCTAACACTTTGGGTAGGAGATTAATCCCTGTGTGCCAGACTCATCCTAAATTCAGCTGTGCATATATGGATCATCTCTGTAGATTTAAGTGGATATACTACTTTTCACTTTGCGTCCTCAAAACTTTTTATATTGCTTCTGATTCTAAGAAGCTGGTATGAACATCCCAATCCCAGAAATTTTATTAATTTAAGAAATAACTGCATTTCTACCAGTAAGCTTCAGAGGTTCTATTTCACAGTGGAAATAATATGTTTATAAAACATATATAAAATTGTGCCTCATGTTGCACTTTTTATGTATCCATTTATTAGCAAAATAAATCCATTATACTAATAATAAATCCATGATACCTCCAAGCAGTTTGCAAATAATTTAATTTTAAACATTATTACTTTTTCCCACTTGAAGATTCAATGCCACCTTTCTTTATCTACCTGATAAACTCTTTAAATAGTGCAATAAAGAGGTGTGCTAGAACATACTCAAATCAGTGTTTTTCACTAAAAGGTTCATCTGGCCCACAAAATTATCTTAAGGCAGGAAGTAAAGTTATATGAAGAGCAACCCTCAGGCTGCTGCCCTAATTCAGAGATAAAGCTCAGCATGGACTAGGAATATTTCTTACAGTACAGCACAAGAGAATCATAGAAGTCCCTGGTGAGAAACTATGCACCGAATGCCACAGTACATCAGAAGTAGTAAATGTAACCTGTATATGCCCAAACTATTAAAATTCTTAACCTAACTTCCCATCTACCATGCAGACCCTCCATGCAGCTAATTAAATTAAAATCAGAGCTAGAATAGCCACTGAAAAGTCATAATGATTGTGTCCAGGGTTTTTCTGGGTTCCACTGTGTTTCTGTAATGCTAGAAATATTAAGAAATTCTAAAAAATAACAAAGGCTTCATTTAATGCTCACTCTTTATTTTAAGAGTTGCAGTGACTGTAAGATGGTCAAGGGAGAAATAAGTCAGAAAGTAGTGTACAAAGCCAAATGAGCAAACAAGACTTCTCTGCAGTTTATTTCTTCTTTTCTGTCCTAAACTAGTTGTTTAGTTCTAGAGAGAATGAAGCAAGGGGAAGGTGGTGGAAAACAGGAGGGATGTTAAAACTAGTTTTAATCACCTTCAGCAACCTAACCAGGAAAAGATCAGCGTATGCTGGTGCAGACTCTGATGCTGAGAAGCACCCTGGCACATCTGCACACACCAGGAACCTGTGATTCACAGCTTTATGGCAAAGTTGACAAAACTCCAATCTTCACTACCATTTGCAAGTCAAGAAACACTCCCATACATCAGTCTTTTATGATTCTTTAGGTCTTCTGCCTCTGCCAGGTACAAATGACTTCTCACGTAGGCCAGCAGTACACTTTTCCTCTCTGACTTGTGGCTTTCTAGTAAGTTTGAAGCATATTTTCCCATTCTAGAGGGCCCAGTGACTTACTTCTCTTTTTGGCAGCACTGTGCTTGTTTAGGGATCTGTTTGGAGACTTTTGGTTGGAGCGTGCTCTGTTTCCAAGGCTGCTGCCTTGGCAGCATGTCAGAAACTGCTGCGAATTTTCTGGTTTTGGATACAAAACCTGAAGATGAATGAGGCTATGAGCAAACCTTGCTAAGTGCTTTTGGAGCTTTACCACCCTTGAGTTTAGCAGGGTAACATAGTCTTCCTTTCAGCCATCATATTTCAGCCTAACTGCAGAAGACAATGGAGAGATACAGCAGGCTGAACCAGGAGAAGCTGTTGAATGAGTGCATTAGGTAGATATATATTTGATAAAAAATTGTGAAAGCAGTTGCTCACCTTAATAACTATACAAATTTTTTTTTGTTTTGTTTTGTTTTTGGCTTTTGTGTTGTTTTGTTTTGTTTTGGAAAGCATGAAATGTTCTATTGTCATCCTGGTTTGACAGAACTGAGAGATAATAGTCTTAACACCAGAGGGTGTCTCTTTTTTCTGTTTAGGTTCACCAGTCTGGAGTCAGATGTGGATTGTTCCAAAAAAACAAACAGGAGTTTTCACAACACAGTTGTGGCAGCTCAGTGTCTAGTATTTACCTAGGCTATAAGAAAAGGAGTTTTAGATTTCCACTTGCCTTGCAGGATTTGAGGTCCTACAGAGGTGTATTTTCTGTTGGCAATGGAGTGTTTGGTGGTTGTATGCAAAAAATTTTAGGTCTGGAAACTGGATGAACAAATGAATATCTCAGTGTGTTCAAAATAAAAGTCTGGCAGAGCTGCTTTTACAGTTATACAGGATCCCAGGCTGGAACTGTCTTGGGCTTGAGGCAGGTGGAATTCACCTCAACCCATTCAGATAGACATGTGCAAAATTCCCCTAAAGTCCCAAGTCCATGTGCCTAATTGCAGCAGTAGGTCTCATAATACTTTTAAAATTTAGTCTTTTGTGATCTCCACTTTACTTTTTTCATGAAAGGTCAGGTGTTAGGCACCTTAAACCTTAACACCTGGAATCTGTGTGTAGCTTCTATATTTGATTCGGATGCTCTAACAGCCATTGCCAGGCAAGAGCTGTACAAAATCACTGTGCCTTTCTCTTAATTATTAAATTCTAAGCTAATTCACACTTAATGTGTTTTCATTCACTTTTTTGTCTAATTTTCACATATGTCCTAGCAAATAAGTCTGGCTGCAGAAAAATTTGTAGAACCAGGAAAATTTTAAGTGAAAAAAGTATTTGTAAAAACATGTTGTGTATTCATCAAGAACCTTGCTGTAAGAAAGATCCTATCTATTCAGGGCCCTGAAAGATGCCAGGTAGCCTTTATTTAAACTTGCTCTATTTTGAAGGTTTTACCACTTATAAACAACCTAACAAACAGCATAATAGAAATTTTAGGAATCACTGGTATATCACCTTGCTGCATCCACATCATATTACAGATCATTGAGCCTCATCTCTGTCCATGGGGGGTTGAAACTTGATAATTTTCAAGATCCCTTCCAACCCAAATCTGTGTATGATTCTATGATTTTATAAGACAAATTTGTCCCATTTAAAGAATGTAAAGGGTTTGGCTTTTCCATACTCTTGCTGGGAGGCTGCAGCAGCAATTGAGAACCACTAATGATAGCTCTGGGTAGAAAGAGGCAGAAAGCATGGGGAGGAGGAAGTTTTCAAAAGACAAATTTCTGCTCTCATCTTTGTTGTAATGCTTTATATATGGCATTATTAGTACATAGCACTTATACTCAAGTCTTTTGTTTTGAGATCTCTTTCATTTTGCCCTTTTTAGCAAGGCTTAAATGTAAAGAGACAAAAACGTGTTAGTTTCTAGTGAATTTTCTTTCAGCATCTGTTTCTGCAGTTGGGCCAGATTTCTGGTCTCACTTGTTGCTGCCACTTTTTCTTGAGCTGCCACTGAGATCATTGTAGCAATTGCTAGCAAAGTCTACAGTATAATAAAATACCGAGTTTCCAAAAGATCAAAGAGTTCTGAGTAATGACCAAATGCAACTCCTACCTTCACCCTATAGCAGATGTTTGTCAGAGTGCAGCTGGATGAATTTATGCTGGATTATCCAAAAGAAAAAACTCTGTTCAATAACAGTCA
This sequence comes from Peucedramus taeniatus, assembly GCA_013400575.1. Taxonomy (NCBI): domain Eukaryota; kingdom Metazoa; phylum Chordata; class Aves; order Passeriformes; family Fringillidae; genus Peucedramus; species Peucedramus taeniatus. The sequence continues at coordinate 4,786 of WBNO01015093.1, read as the reverse complement.
TAGAAATAAATTCCTATTCTTCACACCTAGTATATCTATATAGTAAGACAGCAATTTGGATCTGAGTGTAGTCTGAAGCATGTGTTTTTCAAAAATTTTTCATTTTGGATTTTATTTCCACTAGCCTCTCAAGCTTGATATGCCTTCAAATGTTTAATGCCCAATGATACAGAACACAACTCCACTTCTCTAATTTCCTGTTTTAATCATTCTGATATCATTTTCACTGAATTGAAGAAATGAGACAGAATATTTTATGAATTCCTGAGTAAAATTTTGCCTCTCTTAGTCTTTTTCCTCTGTGTCTACTCACAAATCTTTACTTTATCATTGACACAGGTTGATAAATTTGTTGTGGAGTTCTGCACATTTTACAAAAGTGACAAGTTCATTGTGTGGGAAAAAAAAAAGCAGAACCTTTACCAGGCTCCAGACCTGAGACCATTTCCTTTCCAAGGCTGTCAAATCATCCCAAGGTACTGCAGTTTATCAAACAATTTCCTCATTACTCCCCATCCACCTCAGACGCAGAAAACGTGCCAGTGTTTTTCTTCTTCTTGGTTTAAATTAAAATATAGTTTCTCATGAGTGAGTGGAAAAAACATTGAATGGTTCATATTAAAATGATATTTTGGCAAAGAACCCAAAAGTACCTATGGATACTTGATGTGTGCTTTCAGTGGACATTAAACTTTTGGCACAAATACTTCCATGTTATTTTTTTATGCCATGATATGATAACACTACAATAATACTTAAATGCTGACACAATTGAAAATATTGTCAGTTAGGACTTACAGGCATTGGCAAGCTCTTTGTTATATTTGCAACCTAGCACTCTCTATGAGCTTCACAAAAATGTTCACTTTCCATGGAAGTGGAAATTAAAAAAGAAACAAATTGCTTTACAAAGTGTTTAGTTGAGAGAATATCACAACAAACGGAAGATCTGTGGTATGTCAGAAACTTTTCTTCCTTCCAGGGTTTTTTCCTGGATTTATCTCTTCAGGTGCAATCCATTTCCATTCCACCATTATGTCATCTATAATTTAAATTTATGAGACAAAACTTTAGTCTTGCCAGGGGAGCAGCTGGAAAGCTCTATTCCCTTTGCCATAGAAAATCAAGATGTGTGGAATGTATTGTGTCTGACAAGGTCTGTTGAAAGTATTCCTATCTTTTCTGACAAATATCCATCAGCATATAATATTTATTCCTCTGTTTTAGTTTCCCTGAAAATAAATGACAGTGCCTCAGAAAGGAGTGAATTTCCTGCTGAGGCAGCACCACCTGTATGGTCTTCCCAATCTCACATCAATTGCTACAAAATGAAGGATTTCATGGAGGGCTAATGGATAAAATGAAGGAAGCAGATGCAGTCAAACATAGGGGAAAAAAGTTTTCTCCTCAAAACTGAGTTGCTACAGTTAACATTGCTCCACAGTGACAATTCTACATGACATTTATTGCAGCTATGAAAAGACTTCTCAGACATTTTTACTTGTATTTTATTGACCAAGCAGCCCCCATTCTTTCCTGTATAGTTGTGCCCTTTAGTAGGTTTAGATTAGATATTAGGAAAAAATGTTTTACTGTGAGAGTGGAGAGGCAATGGCACAGGTTGCCCAGGGAAGCTGTGGTTGCCCATCCCTGGAGGTGTCCTGGACAGGTTGGATGGGACTCTAAACAACATGAACGGTTTGAAGCTATCCATGCCTATGTTTCAGTTTAATTTTACTGATGTAGTATCTCTGAAGCTGTCCTGTGTAAACAAATATGTTCATGGCTGGCTAGGTATCATATGGTTTTGGTTAGACAACATGAGATATGTTTCCCCTTTGAAAACTGGGTACCGCCCTGGAACATCCCAGCTTGGTCACCCTAAAAAGAAGCTGCTGCCAAAACTTTTGGCCAGTGAAGTGACTGGGACTCATGAGGGGGAAATATTCCTGTAGTTCCTCAGCATGTGGCTACATGTCATATCAAAACTTCTGGTTAAACAGGTGAATCACTGAAGAGCACAGAAATATTCCTGCTTTTCCCCAGGAAAGATCAAAGTATGGCCAGTTTTTTTCTGATCCTGTCATATTTATTGCAAGTTGTGATGTAAGCCAAGAAGCTGCCAAAATAATATAACTAGATTTTTATCTAGTACTGGAATTGTGTTTGCAGACCTGGTAGCTTAAGAAATTTCTGTTGCACAGAAGCTATGTCCATAGTGATTGTTTCTTTAAATTCAAGTAGCAATTTAATAAACTTTGTAATAAAAGTGCTCAATGCACCGCTAGTATGGCAATTACTATTCTTTGGGGAACAAACTCTATGTTATTGGGCACAAAAAATTGCCAGTGTCTTCTATGCATCTAACTCTGTACTTAACCCACACAGGTAAACACGTCCCTTGTAACCATGATAATAGTCTCTGCTTCCTTAGGTCAACATTTTCTTTTTAGCTATGAAGGTCCTGAAAAGTGCAGTGCATGAAAACAGTATCACAAGAATTAATTTTATGATTATTATTTGTTTTACACTGGAGATGCAATTGGAAAAAACTAACTTTGATTGTAACTGTCCTGTGCTAGTTCCATAGAGCAGTCAAAGGCACTTAATGATCTTTATTAAAAAGAGAAGCACAATGTTCCAGAAATTATAGAAAACGCATTTTCAGAGCAATCAAGTTTGATGAGAAGAGGGTTGCAATGAATAACCTGATTGTGTTTATGTAAATTTTAAATAATTTTTTGTCTTTTGTACGAGTTGGTCATTGTTTTATTTTGCTGGTTTGTTTGTTCTAGCAGGGTTTTGTCCATAATCTGGAGATAGTATTGAAAAAAATACAGAACTATATCTTTTTATTGAACTGCTGTTATGAAATTAGATGATTGTGCTATCAAAATTAATTGTAGAAACAAATTTGGCCAGACTTGGCTTAAATCTATTGGAAATAAGGCTGAGTAAAGTTTGGTTAAGTCGTGACTTACAGTAAGATCAAATAGTGGGACCTATAAAACAGTACTCCAGCTTAGAAAGTAATATTGTCCAGTCATCCCATCCAGGGGCTTTAATGGACAGCTAGTGCTAAATAAGCTGAAAGAATAGTCCTTTCTTCATTTAATAACTAGTGAGGAAAGATTTTTTTGGGTCACTTTGTGGCTCAAAACACTTTAAAGTACGTGGGCTGGATCCTTGTATGGTTCAAAATAAAATAAAGAGTGGGACTCGGCAATGGTAGAACAACAGAGGATGGTCCTGACCATGAAGGTGCCAAGAAGCACTTAAGAGCATGTTGTTTATAAGGTTTTTAACATATAAGATCTCACAGAAACCTTTTCCATGGTGACTGCAAAAAAAGAAAAAAAAAACCAATTAAGGTTTCCAAAATAATGTAGTTTAGAGAAAGGCAGTGTCTTCTGAATTCGGCAGAGAGATGTCAAATGTTCAGGAGGAGATGGCCTGGAAAAGATAATGTCCCAAATCAGAGCAATGAGTTAAAGTTCAGTTGTAAGTTTTTTATCTTTTTTTTCTGTTTACAGAATGGATTGATTTCATTCTTCATGCTGAGGAAGGAAAGGTATCTTTTTCTGCACCAACTTCAAATGTTCATATTCAGAGAAGCTATTTCTTTCATTAATGAGAAAGAAAAGGCAAAGCTTTTTCTGAACATATTCACAGTTGGTTCTGAATCAGAAATGAGCTTTCTGATTTTTAGTGCTTTGGATATTAGAATAATTATCAAGAGTAAATGCGTTTTTAAAGGTTTCTAGTGTGAACCTATGATTTTGGAACCTGTCTGATGTCAAAATGTAACTAGGTTAGAGACAAGATGACATGATCTATGGCCCATTTCTACTAATGACTGAAATATTAAGGTGCTGCCTCCTATGAATAAAACTGCTCACTTGTGATGGGGAGGAAGCTTTAGAAATCTAAAATGCAAGGCTTGTGCACCATCACTAAATAGTTTCTGAAGTCTGTGGAAAGCTACAATAACAACAAGCAACTTATCTCTGCCTTTGGGATAAAATAGAGGCTTTTCATTATTCAACAGTGTTAAAAAGTGCAGTTAGGCTGAGTAAAATTTGAGACAGTGAGGTGGATGGCTTAAGTTGTTTTTGTTTTGAGAACTAGTTGTATTGGTTTTGCACAGCCTGATTTTGGTAGCAGGGGATCCACAGAGGTGGCTTTGGTGAGAAGCTGCCAGAAACTTCCACCATGTCCAGCAGACCCAATCCCTGATGGCTCCAAAGATGCTGGCCAAGGCAGGGCCAATTAGAAATGGTGGTAACACCTCTGTAATAGCATATTTAAGAAGAAATCAAAGCAAAGGTTTTGGAGCAGTTTTAATTCCAGTCAGAGAAAAGCAGGGTGAAAATATGTGAAATAAACATAATGTAGATACTAAGGCCAATGAAAAAGGAGAGGGAGGAGATGCCACAGGTGCTGGAGCAAAGATTCATCTACAGGCTGTGGTGAAGACCATGGTGAAGCAGCTGTGCCCCTGTAGCCCATGGAGGATCACAGGGATGTAGTGATCCACCTGCAGCCCATGGAGGAGTCCCTGCCAAAGCAGGTGGATGTCTGGGAGGAGGCTGTGATCCTGTGGGAGACTCATGGAGAGAGGGGCCCTGCTCCTGTGCTGGAGCAGCCTGTCCTTGAGAGACTCCACCCCATGGAAGAGTGATCTATGCTGCAGCAGTTTGAGGAGGACAGCTGCCTGTGGGATGGACTCACATTGTAGCTGTTGCTAGTGAGATGTAGTCATGTGTCTTGGTTTGAAAGAGAGGTA
>WBNO01015090.1:21628-32300 GCA_013400575.1 Peucedramus taeniatus | reverse complement strand
AAGAGTTCTTACCAAGATGGTTAAGAGTACCAGTAAAAATGAAACTTATTTGAGATGCTTTGCTAGGTGACCATGCTGCTCATCTCAGCAATTATAAATCCATCTTCAGTCTCTTTAGTTTTCAGTTTCTACCTACAACTTCATCAGTCCTCTTTTTTTTATAGGGGAATGAACATGTGGAAAACTTGGAGTTATCATTTTGTAATGTTCAAAGCTCCTGAGACTTACAGCCTGCCAGTCAGAATTTTCTCTGATCAGTAGTATATCTACTGATTCAGAGAAAAACATCCATCGCTTATGTGAATGCTTTTTCCTTGGAGATATCAAACTAGAAATTTGTCCTGTTGAATCTATACTTGCTTGAACTGCCAGCGTGTGATACTTTAGATGAAGCAGAGAACTGCTGTAGGGCAAAGTGGTTATCAACCCCCTACACAGTCTGAGTGCAGACTGCACACATTGTTACCTGGGATTGAGTGCTCCCTTAGCAGATTTGCAGATGGCAAAGCTGAGCAGTGCAGCTGAGCAGCACACAACAGAAGGAGGGATTCCATCCAGAGGCACCTGGACAAGCTTGAGAAATGAGTTCATGAGAATCTCATGAGGTTCAACAAGTCCAAGTGGAGGTGCTGCCCCTGGGTCAGGGCAATCCCAGATATGAGTACAGACTGAGAGAAGAAGCCAGTGAGAGCAACCCTGTGTAGGACTAGAGGATGAAAAGCTGGACATGAGCCAAAAATGTGTGCTTACAGCCCATAAAGCCACCTGCATCCTGGGCTGCATCTAAAGCAGTGTGACCAGCAGGGTGAGGGACGGGATTCTCTCCCTCTGCTCTGTGCTGGTGAGACCCCACCTGCAGTGCTGCATCCAGATCTGTTAGTCTCCAGCACAGGAAGAACAATAATCTGTTTGAGCAAGTCCAGAGGAGGGCCACAAAGATGATCAGAGGGCTGGAACACCTCTCTTGTGAAGACAGCCTGAGACCTGGGGTTGTAAAGCCTGGAGAAGAGAAAACTTTGGGAAGACCTCAATTGCTGCCTATCAGAACTTAAAAGAGTTAGAGGGAGAGCAACTTTTTTCATTGACAGATAGTGGTAAGACAAAGGAGATTTTTAAACTAGAAGAGGAGAGATTTAGATTAGATGTTAGGAAGAAATTCTTTACTCAGCGGGTGGTAAGGCACAAGAACAGGTTGCCCAGAGAAGCAGTGGATGCCTCATCCCTGAAATTATTCAACGGTTAGATAGGGCCCTGAGTAATCTGATTTTGTGGGTGGCATCCCTGCCCATGGCAGGGGAGTCAGAATTAATCTTTACTGTCCTTTTCAACCAAAACCACTCTACCATTCTTTGATGATTATGTAGCTCTGTCATGGCACAATTGCTCCTGAACACCTGTTGAAAGCAGAAGGCCTGAGTTTCATGGGGGTTCTGAAGAGTGTGTATTATGTTATTATAGAAGGAGAAGAAAGGAGTTAAAAATTTTTGCAAAAGCAGTAATAATGCTTATCCTATTACTGGTATTAGCATGAAACTGTGGAGTTGAGATGTGCCTTTTTCATGGACAGTAAAGATACTCAGTTCTGGAGCTGGTAAAACATATTATGAATATTTTTATTTGTAGTATTAAAAGGATTTGGGTTTTTTTCTTCTAGGTTCCACTCTCCTGTGGCATTAAAGGAACAATGTTTTAACTTGCATATGAACAGTGGTAATGGGCACTCCTTTATTAAAACAGATTTGGCTTTATAAAAATGGTTGGCTATCCAATTGCATCTGGCCCAGCACTGCAAGGTAACATACATACTGAAAAGCTTTATCATTCCAATGTCTCGCAGTAAGTATGGTTTCTGAAAATCTAGAAAGAGGTGGTGATATTGCTTCCTAGGAAGCAGACACCAGCATACAGCCTTCCAAATAGGAAGCACCTCTGAACTGCATTGAATCAAATACTGCTTGGTGAACAGAATCCCTTTAAAAACATTGGCAAACCATTCTGTAGGAAGACATCCCAAAGGAATGCTTGATACCGGCATTTTAAGTACACTTAGGTTTGATGTAAAAAAACAACCAAACATCACTTAGTATGAGAGTTTGCTTTTTAAAATATAATACAAAGAAATACCCATTGCAGCTTGTAAAGAAACATTAAGGAAAGGCTTGAAACAGCTGATTAAATACCTCCACCTTACACCTAAAGATTTATTTTAAGGTCAAAACAGATCATATCTAAGACTACTTGAACTTCAGACAATACCATAGCAATTCTTTCCTAGTATGGCCTTCAGGAACAAGAAAAGCAATAACAATGGAGATCTCATACTCTTGATTCTGGATGTTCATAATAAGGAGCTCCAGGAAAGTACTCCTGAAGCAATCAAATTCAGTTTCTTTCAAAACTCTAAATAATTTGTTAGGAGAAGACTTTCCTTAAATCTGCACTACAAAATCCTTAAGAAGCATGGAAAGGAATAACTAGCGAGCATATTGGGGAAAGCCATGGAATTTTTACTAACCTTAAAAAATTATCTCATAACATGTATACTAAGTAAGTCTGCCAATGATACTAAAGTGGCAGGAGCTGCTGACTTCTTCAAAGGTAGAAAGGCCCTGCAGAGAGACCTCAATAAATTGGAGGGCTGGACAATCACCAATTATATGAAGTTCTAATGAGTGCTTGATTCTGCACTGGGGATGGGGCAACCATATATGTGCTGACAGACTGGGAAATGAGGTGCTGGAAAGCAGTGCCACAGAAAGGGACCTGGGGGTCCTGGTCCATGGCAAGTTGAACATGGTCAGCAGTGCCCTGGCAGCCAGGAGGGCCCCCCGTGTCCTTGGGGGGGCATCAGGCCCAGCATCGCCAGCTGGGCAAGGGAGGGGATTGTCCCACTCTGCTCTGAGCTGGGGCGGCCTCACCTCGAGTGCTGGGGGCAGCTCTGGGTGCCACAGTAGCCTAATGTAAGGCTAGAGAGTGTCCAAAGGAGGGCCATGAGGATGCTGAAGGGCCTTGAGGGGAAGCTGCATGAGGAGCAGCTGAGGTCACCTGGTCTGTTCAGCCTGGAGGACACTGAGGGGAGACCGCATCGCAGTTCACACCTTCCTTGTGAGGGGAAGAGCAGGGACAGGCACTGATCTCTTCTCTGGAGTGACCAATGAAAACACCTGAGGGAATGGCCTGAAGTTGTGTCAGGGGAGGTTTAAGCAGGATATTAGGGAAAGGTTCTTCAACCAGAGGGTGGCTGGGCACTGGTAGAGGCTCCCCAGGGAAGTGGTCACAGCACCAAGCCTGACAGAGTTCAAGAAGCATTAGCACAATGCTCTCAGTGACTTTTGGGGCTATTCTGTGCAGAGCCAGGAGCTGAACTCGTGCTTTGTGAATGAGTCCATTCCCACTCAGGATACTCCATGATTCTACTCTTTCCCTTAAGGTATTTAGGCAACTCAACTATTAGATTTATGCACTCATTAGTACAAGTTAGTCTTTTCATAATTCTTCATGTATCTGAACTTCAGAGAAGAAAATGCTTTGCTGTTGTTAAGTAGAACACTATATAGGGTATACAGCATTTTAAACTGTAAAGGTAGGTTAATCTGACTTGATTCCTGAATGGTAATGCAATCAGTTTCACTGCTTGACAATTATTTTTGTATATTTAATAGTGATATGTAGGGTGACTGTACTGGGAGGAAGTGGTAGGGGAGGGGAGCTTCTGTTTTAATTTAACAATTAAAACTCCTGAATCACTTTTCTGGATTAATCCTTCTCATTAAAGCTATCTTCTTGAAATGGGTAACCGACAAATTGACACATAATCTCACATCATGGTCCTTGCTCAGCTTCAATTATCCCTCAACACCAACATGCCAAGAAAGGTCCTAATGGAATGGATTTTTGTAAACTGTTCTCTGGATCAAGTTTAAATTTCAAGACTCATCAGAAAACATTCACATCAAACCCACATTTCAGATTTCAGTAATAAAAAATAAAATAAATAATAAATGATAAATAGCTGTTTTGAATTATATGTGCAAAACTAGATTAATTATTAGTGCAATGATTACCAGAACATAAATTACTATGTGCGAAAAGCTCTGTTGAAACAAAAACTTGGAGGGGGAGGGAGGGAAGAGAGCAGGGTGGGGACAAGACCTGTCTCCATGTTAACATTCCAGATCAAAGAAAAGTACTCTGAATGACTAGGTTATCACATGAACAAGACCAAAAACTGCAGAGACCATGTTCTTCTATCTTCTACTGGTTTATAAAAATCCAAAGTATTTTGGAAATAAGCTCAAAAGACCATCCTTAAAGCCTGTGACAAAAACAGTACTAAAGCAGTGTTCTCAGCTTCAGCTCGTTCACATTCAGAGTAAAAGATCATTTTAAGGACTCTGATCCTTGACTGCAATAGCCTTACACCACTGACTGTGACCAATCAATCCACACAGATAACACTCTGTGGAGAATAAACAGAGTTCTCATGTTTGGATGGTGTGAAAAGTCAGTCACTAAAGCACCTTCACAAGACCACAGTTGTGTTAAATTCAACAGAATAGACAACTGCAGCTATACAAGCCGGCAGAAAGTATCAAGACCATTTTGCATTTCTCTCTGTATTTTCCCATTAGCCTAAGTAGCTGCTGAGAGTCCAGCACACAAGGGGGGGAGGTGAACGCAGAACTCTACAGAATTAATGCAAAACTAACCATATTCCATTAAATAACAATGGACATCATCTTTTGATAATTCAATGCAAGCCACATCCATCTTCCATTCACAAAGTTCAGGATGCTGTCTGAAATAAAGTGTGGTGTAATTCTGGACTGAAACTAAGCAGAAAACTCCAGGAAATGGATGTAGTTATCTTACAACAGGACAATGCAAATTAAGAAGGGTGCTATTTCTGTCTGTCAATTTTAGAGTAGAGGTAGAAAAAAAAAGTCTTACAAGCATTGATTTACAAAACGCATAAACAAAGCAAGTTTTCATACAGGCAACTTTGGAAATTTCATCATTGCAGTCAACAAGGTCTGAAACAAACTTAGGACTTCTGCTTGCAGTAGGAATAGTCCATATTATGACATCTAGAGGTTCTGACCTGCCTCAGGCTTCATATATCTTGGAGAACTGCCTCAACACACCTTAGGCAGAGACTAGAATGGGCCTCAGCAAGACAGCAAAGAGGCTGAAATTAGGAAAATACAGTCTCAGACTTTCCTTCAAAGAAACATATTTGGACTAGGGTTGCAACAATGCAAACAAGGAAAGGGGGATTTAGATGCATGACTTGGATCAAAGAAGAGAAGCTGCAGTTAAATGAAAAAAGCAAGAAGCAGAACTGACGCTTCCATGTAGCACTGGACTGTTTCAGTCAATCTCACAAAAACCAGTAAATTATCTGAGAAGCAGAAGCAACATGCATACAACACTCCAGAAAACAAATTATTAACAGAATACAGAAGACTAGAGGATTCTGAGCTGATCTCAGGGGACACGAGAAGAACAAAACCACAAACCCAAGACTAAGGACAGGGCAGTGTCACTAGATTATCTGTAAGGTTTTTTACCTTCCAGTCCAAGAAGGAACAATTACACTAACAGTGTCTACAAGTAATATTTTCATTTACAGATAAATTAGCAAAACAATTCTTTTTTCATTCAGACTACTTTTCAGTTAATCTGGACTCCATCTTACCTACCTAAGGAAGATCTCTAAGCACCATACTTTGTGGGAAGTACACTCTAGAGATCTGTATCTTAAACTTTAATGGCTTGGGATCTTACTTTATTTCATCAACCTGCCTACTGTTTAACTGAATGCTGTTTCCTTAACAAGTTTTATATTGTGATATTTTTAACACAGGGGTTTGTTCAGATTCCCAACTCTATCTTTAGAAATGCACATTAATTTTAAAATAATCAACACAAACAAACAAATCCTCAACAAAAACTAAAAGGCCCCCCCCCAAAAAAACCCAACAAACCAAAAATCCCATAAACAAACAAAACCAAAACAAACAAGAAAAAAACCCATCACCCAAACCCCCAAAAAAACAAACCCAAAAAAAACAAGAAAAAAGAAATGAAGTACTTAAACCTTGGGCTACATGCTGTAGCAGCAAAGTAGACCATACATTTTCACTGATGAAATGGCAGCAGGGCATTCCTGATTCTAGGAAGACCCAAGCTAAACAAGCTTTGACAGGGCCCAGAAAAATTTATAAACAAAACCAAGAAAACCCCTACTTACATGTAGGATTATCACAATAGGTCTTAAAACAGTAAGTCACAAGCATTCAGAAACAGAAGCCTGATGGAACTAAGACTAGAGGAAAAGAAGGTAACAGTTTTTTCAACTGAATAGTAAAGGTGCTAAAACAAAGCAAATTTCCTACAGATAAGGTTTACCTTAGTATCTTAAAGGCAGGGCTCAGTGAAAGCCAGTTTTGTAAATGAAGGGTTGAGGTTGCAAAAGAAGTTTTCTTGCAAAGTTAATTGTCTACAGAGGTGTAAGACTCAGGTCAAAGACAAATTGGTGCAATCTTCAGTGCAGTAGAATGATACTATTTAACACACGTTTCAACTAACCAAATGACAGAATTCCCACATTCAAGAGCTGTCACCTAAATGTATCCTTAACCACCATTTTCTCCAGAGAAGTTTCAACAGTAGCAAAAACTGAATCAAAGATCAGTTCTATCTGCCACCAAGCCAAGATCTTTTTCTCGTGGACTATGAAAACACCTTAATTTTTTTTGAATAAGCTGTAAAATATGTTACAACATTTTCACTGCTCCTTCTGCTGGAATAGTATAGACACAATAAAAACAGGAACTTCTAACAGTATGAATATCCATACTTTGGTCTGTGGCAGGGCTGCAGAGACAAACAGCCAGCAGAACCCGCTTCAGGAGGGAAGAAACCAGAATGTTTTCTCAGTCATACTGAAGACAGGTATGTACTGGGATGACTCCATCCAAGTATTGTAGCTGCTAAGCAGCAGTTCTAACAGTCATTACCTTACTTGAGCATGAAGGAAGGTGAAGGGCTGTTGGCTGAATTCAAAGCAAATCCAATCAACAGTCTCCAACCATTAGTCCTACCTAAGCAAGGCAAAAGAATTCAAATATTTAGAATTCAGAATTCAGCAAACACTATGAAAAATACCAACATTAGACTTGGTTACGGTACCTTCAATATTTTGCAAATTTCCAGAAATAGAGATACAAAGGTTGCTTTGGACAAAAGGTTAAGACCTTAAAAATGTCATGATGCAGGACAAGAGCATCACCAAAGTAACAGACCTTTTCAACAGTCTCACAGAAGACCTTAAGTATTTGTGAGAAGTATCAGTGCAATCTGATCCAAAATACTACTTCCTAGAAGTTAACTTGCTACTTCTTCCCAACTTGCTTGGCCCCTCAACCTGCCGCAACCTGCTATTTTCCCCTCAGATAAAACAGCTTTACACAACCATTTTGTAACAGCTAGCATCTCCTACTCTTTACCGAATTCTACAGAGGTTGATGTGATTAAATGTAAGGAAGAGAAAAGATGATTACTGAATAACTGAAATAGTTCTGTTAGGAAGGTAGATCTTGACATGCCACTAAACACCAAACATCTATGGCAATTCAGATCCTCAGGCTCAAATGGTTAATGAAGAAAGCAAAATCAGGAAGTTGTGTAAGTGTCAAAAAATAAATTTGTGGACAAAAAAAAAAAGTGAAACATCCTTCTTGTTACATCTTTTGTACAGACTCCATAGCCCACTACTGGAATTGCTTTGCTTTAAATTTTTCTGGTAGTGGTATAAAGAACATAGTATCTACACCGGCACCTTATTGAAAGATTCAGTTTCCTGGCTGACTCAAGTCCTGAAAATGCTCTCAGACTTAAAAGACTTTACAGATTATTAGGTGACTTCCTACACAGAACACACAAGAGCATTTAGATATACTCTAGCCTTCAAACAGGAAAATATACTTTCATACTCCTCTCTGTTTCCTTCTTCCTGAAGCAAGTTGATACAACCAAAATAGTACTTAAAATGTAGGCAAACGTTCTTGACAATTCTTTTAATGTTACAGGGCCACACATAAGTCAAATCTAATTCAAAGTGAAAAAGCAAGCATTCACAAACAAAGACATGAAACATCAAATGGCAGAAAAAGCACTAGTAGAAGAACACTAAAGGAAAAAAACCTAGAAACTACCTGAACAACCTAACACGATTACAAACAAATGTAAATAAACAGATGTGCTAAAGCAGATCTTGAAACAAATTCTCCTTTCTTTATCAAAGACACCTCAAAACAATAGCTGTAGTACACTGAGAAGACAATCTTTCACACACCCTGATCAGAAAGGAACTGGCTGAATTTACCAACTGGTAAAGGCTATACACCATGCCATATATAGTCTATACTGTGATGTCCATAACAATAAAACAACATGACTGATTTCTAACTAATTTTACTACAATTAAATCTTCAGAATGACGATTATGACAGACATCTTTGGACAACTCTAAAACTGTAGTCTTCAAAGTATTTAGAAGCCTCATTACTACAGAGATAATTATCATAACTGAACATAGCAGCATGTTTTAGAATGTATAGAGTCATGATTCATCACAGTTATTCCACAACTTTACTGCAGTCCAATAGAGGTATGATGCTTTAACATTCTCAGAAGATTTCACAAGCCATTTAGAATGGATTCTATTCTAAGACTGATACTGCAATACCAGTAAGTTAGCAGATTTTTTTCCCCACAAAGATCACTGAGTACATAATTGAATTCTACATGACTATGGACAGCTCAACAACCAGCGAAGTGACTAGAGTCAGCTTTCTGTTTCTTTGAAGCAAAATAATACTTTCAATTTTAAAAGGCTAAAAGAAGTAAAATAAAACAGTCTATCTCAAGAACTTACCTTCAGACTTCAGCTTTGTAAGAACAAAAATCAGGTAGTTGTTGAAATCTGGATACTGATTGAGTTGTTCTAGTTTCTGAAGAGAAAAACTGTTAAGGAAAGCTGAATCTTTACGTACAACATTTATAGCTTTCTGGATACAAAGACTGTTATATTTGTTATGTACTGCTACATCACTTCAACCAGCTGTGACTATAAGCTCATGACATACAGAGCACGAACAACCTAAAAATAGTTTCTGTAAATTTTTTACTGAAGCAATAGCTTTTGGTTATGGGGAATTCTAAAAAATAATCCATGGACAGACATAAAAACTAACAGATCCTTAAAAATATCTGTAAAGCTGTATCATCGGAACAGGCAGCTGAACATTACCAACAACTGTGTAGTCACATGGATCAAAAAGTATCAGAAAGGAGAAGAAAGAACAGAAAGAGCAGTATTTAACAGAAACTTAATGAGAAGACACTTAACTAGACTAAGAAATTAAGACTAGTTCTTAGACCAATTTTCTTAATGACTTCTTCACCCACTTAACTTTTCCTTTTTTTATTCCATGAAACATATAATAAATTAAATTGAAAAATATCTGAAACCATACCAATTTATAACTTTACCAACAAAGGGCTTTAGCTAACCTATACTTCCCACTTCACTGTATTTTACACCTAAACACCCACGTGTGCTAAAACAGCATCATAAAGAAACAGCATTACAGAATAAACACACAGCTTTTTTTATTTTTCTACAAAAAAATATGGACTAAGTACTTTAAATTTGAAACCATTAATCACAACCCTGCTTGGACATGTTATTAAACAGGATCCTAGAACACAACAGGCATCACAATTTTTTTTGTATGTGTGTGGAACCTTTATACACATACAAAACCTTTTACCTCTAACCTTTACAAGCCAACATCAACACAGCAGGGAGTTTTCACTATCACTTAAAAAGAATTTCAAACATCAGTTGAAAGGACTTTTGTTCAGTCAAGTTGTATATATCATCAAGATAGCATCACTTATACTGCCTATCCTGCATATATGATGCTATAGCTCAATAAACAAACAAAATGTAATTAAATTATTCGAAGCAAAGCTTTAAAATGTAATTTTACACTAAAGCTACACTATAAACACTGCTCCCATAAACACTTTGATATTGTAAATACTAAAGAGCACGGATTTAAGCTTGGGGCATTATCAGAAGACTACTTCTTTAGACTCTTCTGTTTAGGATTTTCCAAAGAAAGAAATCATATTTTAAAACTTTAGAACACAGATGAAAGAACAAGATGATCAAGATGAAATCGACCTTTGCCTTTCAGACAGGAGCATAAGCCTTTCTGATATCAATTGCATTTGCTACAAAAGTCTAGAAGTGGAGCAAATTTGGCTTAAAGCTAAATCCTTAATATAAATGTATACAGACACACATATGTTCTTACCTACTTAAATAAATTCTGTTGCCTTCCGTGGAGACTTTCAAGAAAATGCCTTAAAGAGATCCACATAACTAACTCCTCATAGAATTTCAGCACTTCTGTAAATCTCAAAGCACTTATGGCTAGCTAAAGGAGCAGGAAACAATAGATGAGGCCATTTTTAAAGGCCTATGCTTCTGTAAGTCTTAATTTAAAGTTTTGCTTTCTTAATCCTTATTCCTTAAAACCTTGCTATTCATTACTTCTACTTCTACTTCTAATGAAGAGAGACCAGGGGTGGGGGG
>WBNO01015090.1:3291-13602 GCA_013400575.1 Peucedramus taeniatus | reverse complement strand
GTTTTGACTTACTGCAAGGTTGAGAAGGTGGTCCCTGCAAATCTTGGAAGGAAAGTCATACAGTGAGAGACTCCATGGTGCCTGTTCCTCTCACAAAGGCTCAGCCAAGACAAACAGGGCCTGTGTGTGAGCCCTGGTGGCATAGGTAGGTGATAAACATCTGTTGCTCTTCTTTTACAATAATTGCAGACAAAATCATCCCTGCTACTAAAAACAGCAAATGTAAAGGACATTACACCTCATCATGGGACAGTGTCAAATTTGGAGAAGTTCTTGGCCCTGAAAAGAATGCATTGTTTATTTAAAATTAAATTATTCACCATTATTAAAAAAAACTTAATCTAAGTAAGTGGTGATCTGTTTTTAAGCTAATGTTGAAAAAATCTGCACCATGATGAACCAAAATACATCATAGTTCTCCAACTGTTGTCAATATTTAAGTGCTTATAAACCAACCAAGTTTTGTGCAAAATATATATAAAGTACTGATATATCCCCCATTAAACAGTTCACTAATTTAAATTCCTTTTTGTACAACAGTATCTTAACAATCATAAAAAATAATAATACATTAGAGGGTAAAAATTAGGAATCTCACTAAATAAGGAAGAGAACCTGTAAAGATGCTAAAGACTTTTTGCTAGTGGAAAGAAGTTACAAATACAAGTCAAATGGCATATGTATTTGTAAGTATGTTTTGATGCATAAATAAGGTAAAAACTAGCTATTGTGGAAAAGAAAAGCTAAATTAAAACCAAATACAAAAAATTAAATCTTTTGGTCTTCCAATTTAAATCATTAAAATTAGTTAATTTACACTGTTTAAATCATACCAGTATCTTTTCATAGTCTGCACCAACTGTAAAGGAAACACAACCATAAAGAAAACACAAAATACTGAGATGTCTCCTCTGGAAAGCCCATCAGGTATAATTTCGAATTCAGTACAGGGTTCAAGGCAAAAATGATATTGGGATCCTTAAGACCTGATTAATCAGGATTAGATGTTATTTTTACTTCTTGGCAAAATACCTTGCATCCCAGGGTACACAGAATTCAGAACCACACACTCATCTACTTTTCTCCCAGTCTTTTTCTGAACTCTCTTGTGTTTTAAAACCTTTACACACACAACATGCACTAAGACATGCACCTGTCAGTGACACTACCACTGTCTGATCTATCATTGGTGACAACACTGATGCTTTGGTGATACTTGCAATACTGACATCAATAGTGCTGGCTAAAACATGATCACTGGTCATTGTAATAGAATGCTAGTGTATTTTTCCCTGCATAGCTGATAAATTTCCTTACTGCAGAGAGTGGCTTATAGAAGATTCTTAAGATGCTGTTGCCTCAAGGAAATGGCAGTATTTCAGTTTCTAATAGTCCCTGTATGTCTCCAGTGAGCAGTTATCTGTCCATTTATTAGGGATAAATGGGTGGCGTCATATATGAGCTGGCAGGTACACAAGTGGAAGATCTACAAACCTTCAGAAAGAAACTGGAATTCAATATTATCCAATATTATTCAATATTATCCAATATTATTATGTACTCAGTAAGCCTGAGTACAGGGTGTTCTCTAATCTCCAATGTCAGATAAATATTTTGAAATTACATCCTTGTGGAAAAGAGTGAGGAAATAATTACTGATCTGGAATGGAGCTCCTTCCAAAAGAGAATGTGTTCATCAGTGAGGGCAGTCAACTGCTCCAATCATACACATAAACAAAAGAATGGTACTCTACCCACCCTAATCAAAGAAGCAGAACTTTTAAGATAAATATAGGAAATAGGATAAATAAAGGAAATAGGACTTAGTGATCTTAATGAGAATGCTAAAGAATGACTGCACATTCCTTTTCAAGCATCAGATGAACAACAGAGTAAAAAACAGTGATGGAATAAAGGCAGAAGTATTGCCACCCCCAAATTGTTCCTGCATCTATATACACAGTGGAATTTGCAGAGACACATCAAAACCAATGCTTTTGCCTTCTCTGAATATCACTATTTTCAGATGGTAAGAAATTATATGAGTTGAATGTATGATTGTTTAATACAACAAACGGTTAGGATCCAAGTGCTTCAAGATTAACTTGGCAGAAATTTTGTGAGACAACTACAAAAGAACAGAGAAATGTCTGTCTCATACAGATTATTGATACAAATTAAAACAGTATTAAAGTTTCCTGAAGAAAATTTCCAGTTTTCATCTGACCAAAGCAATAAAACTGACTGGATTGTGGCAAGGAAAGCAGCATAATTTTACGAATGAAGACTATTTCAATTAATAGATGCACAGTGAATATCTAATAGAAATGGCCAGTGGAAGAATCCTTCAACTTTTTCAGTTTAAGCATATTCAGTCATATTCTAAACACTCTTGGATATGACATCTGAAGATAAGGTTTTAGAGGGGTCTCAGACTTCCAACGAAACAAGATATTCAAGTTGCTATAGTTTGAAGCCCACAAACATCGCAGAAGAAAACCTTAAGAGTTCTTCTACACAGATCTCATGGCCCTTTCCAGCAATGAGTGTTAAGACACCATAGACTAATTACAGGCAGACTGTGGACTTAAACGGTCTAGTTAAAAAAAAGGCACAAATACAGGAAGCAATTTAAAAACAAAAGTATAACAGTTTATTTCTTACTGTACTCTCTCATTTCTAGCCTTAATTTTTAAAAAAAGTATTCTCACAACTGTAGCTGTGAGATCAATTTTGAAGTAATGTTAAACCAGTGTAAAGGAAATTGCAAGCAAGTCTGAGTGCAAGCAACTCACTTTACCTAAATCTCCTGTGCTGAAGTGGCTACATAGCTGTTTCTGCACAGATAGAGATTGTTACTGTACAGATGAATGATCCCATAAAATTCCTTGGGCAGTTTAATGCAGCCTTAATCAACTTGCTACCAGTCTCCTTAGCAATTCTTTTACCTTTCTGGTTGAAATTCAGCATTTCATGAAAGAAGAAACATTAGAAACCAAAAATTAAAGTAGAAGTACATCATGCATTCAGGGTAGAAAAGCAACATAGGCTTAAATAATCTGAACATATAAAAATGTAATTAGATTAGGAATTTAATTGCAATTCTTACTTAAGTTGTAGGTTTTTTATATTTTAGTAATTTAAGTACTTTTATGTTGGTTTGTGGAGGATATTAGAATGTATTTGAATCAGAGACTAGTTGCTGTGATCAGTTCCTTAATCTAAATGATGCATACGTAAATTAATTCCCTTAAAATGCTACAAACAAAACAACCAATACAAAACAAAAAATTCAAGTTTTTTAAAGGTTTAGTTTTCTTTTTCCCTTGCCCAAAGATAAAAGAAATTTATTTAGTGGAGAAACTGTAATTTAAAATAATTAAATCTGCTTTAAATGCACAGGTCATTTAATAAATGGAAGGCTACCTAAATACATTTTTAATAAAAACCAGTCACAAATCACTTCACCAACTCCACTAAATAAACTTGCTGGCATATGATCTTTGTCTTAAAAAAAGTAATGCAATCAGTACATGAAACATAAAGCTAAGACGAGTTTAAACTACAGTCACAAGTTAAACTGCCTATAGCCAAGAGAATAAATTAGCATCTCTCCCCATATAACAGTTCTTACACATTGTCAAAATGTGGAACATGGGCTTTTTTTCCTGCTAGTGATTTTATGATCTTCACCTTGAGGATACATTGATTGTCCCGCACCATGCTGTCTTATATGATGCCCTTTAAAATGTCTAATGCAAAAGGCATTCCAAGATACCTTCTGCCCTTTCTCACATTTTATGTGGAAATTCTCCTTAGGTGAAATATTCAGAGGTCTTAAGTCTCTCTCATACTTCTTATTCTCCCTGTATTTGTCTACGGGAAAACAATTATATTCTGTTTTGTAATTCAGTTGTAAACCATATGCAGAAAAAGCTGTTTTGTTACACACCTGACATGTTAGAGCCTCATATGTAAGGCTTCTGGGCACTACCATAAGTAAAAATTAAATAGAAAAGTATATATTAAATTGAAACAAAAAAAAAATTCTGCCTAATATGGCAGTGAAGTTTTTTAACCTTCTTTCAAATTATCTTCAATAACAAAACTACGGTTTGACAATGTACTGAATGTCTTATACACACAGTGTCTTATATACAAATGAAAACACTTCTATAAAACTTGGTCTTGCCTGATGCTTTAACACTGAGAATGTTAAAGCTGTTCAGCAAGGATAAAACCAACATTGATTTTAATATTTTTTCAGAATCTCAAAATCAAACACAAAAGTCTAACTAAGGAAATCAGAGGTTCGTTTCAAACACATTTACAACTAAATTAGCATAATCTTAAAGGATGTTTGCATAATAAATAGTTTTCCCTATTTAATACAAACTGAAAATATGAACAGGACAGCTGAACTTCACTAAGGTAAAAATTTGTTTGCCTTCTTTGAGACCTACCCATAACAGGGCTGAAATAATCTACATACTACTGTTGCAATGGAGTAATTAATTTTGTTATCTTACATTGATATCATCTTCTGGAGGACCCAAGGACTAAACTGCAATGAAAATATTACACTATATCTAACCACTCTGAACTTGAGGTACCTCTTTGTAAGCTCCACAGAAGACACAGAAGACATGTTGCAGAGCTCAGAACCATATACTACAGCACTTTTTCTAGAATTCCTTCTGACATGTAATATTTTATCAGAGATATCAAATTTTAAAATTAATTTTTAATGTCTCACATTCTTATTTATCCCTTTATCACAATTCTAACACTTATGATTTTTGCTATTATCATTGATAAAACAAGAGCAAGAAGAAAATGTGAAGAAAAATGGAAATATTTTCTATTATTGTTCTTCCTACCTGCAAAATTTTAGAACCAAATATATAGAATATCAACTTTTATTTGCGAAAATAACAAGTCAGATTACGAATAATTCACAGGCCAACATTTAAAATTTCCACCACAGTTTAGGTCCAACTTGTATGCCCTGACACAATTCAGGATAGTTATTTGTTTCCAGGGGTATACTCTTTCTCCTAAGCTCCAAGAAATAACTGCAGTTAAGAAATTGTCCTTATGTTCAATTAAATTGGCATTATTACCCAAAGAAAGACCTACAAAGAGATCATCAAAGGGCAGCCCCTGCTATCTTATTTAACAATTAAAAAAAAAAGAAAATAAAAACACCAAAAAAGAGAGAGAGAATCCCACCCCAATGGAGCTAAAATTATCAAAGCTTCACTTTGATCCATTAGCCGTGTTACACAGAACAAAAGAAACAAGGTAAGGATCATCCTCAATGTCTGTTGATTCTCAATCTCATGTGCTGATACAAAAATTTATGTTATTAACTATAAAAAAAATTAAAATATTAAAAATACAGCTTCATATGGTCTATTAATTTTCTCATATCTAAAAGAAATATTTCATCCTTAAAACATTGTACAACAATTACTAAAAATAAAAATAGAAACAACAAACAAAACAACCCACCCAACAGCTGAACTCAGTGGTGTTTATATGCAAGACTAACCCAGAATTCTCTTATCAACATCATCTTTTCCACCTCACATCTGAAAAGACTGCAACTGGAAGTAGCTCCCAAAACAAAGCATACCTTGAAATGTATGATGCAAACAAGGGATGCTTTGAATACTACCAATTGTCCTGTATTTGATTTTTGTTTGCTATTTTGATTCTGTGTAATCACCAAGAAATTAAGTGAACCTCTGAAATGGACAATGCTTAAGACAGGATTCCTTCCTAAACTGAAAAACATATTATTGTCACAGATTGTAAAATATACTACAAGTAGTCACTGGCTCATAAAACCAACAGAGTTATCTCCTGGGGGAATAGGGGATTCTCCAGAAGCAAAGAATTGTGAGTGTCTTACCCAGTTTTTAGTGGAGGAACAGTAGGAGACTATACAAAGTCTTCTACAGATACATGGAAGATTTTGGAAGGAGGATGTCTGAAGTCCCTTGTCAATGTAATCAAATGACCAAATAAATTCTTACTTATGAAAGGTTAAAAAATGTTAAGACAGGAAGATATTTGAACCTATGACATACAAAACCACATATATTTGCACTTAGGGCATACATGCTCTCAGTGTTACAGAGAATAATGAAACATCATTAAGATTTTTTTAACCAACCATTTCCCATCCTCAACTGACCTACTTCCATTCCTTTTCAAGGGGCTCCAAAAGCATCTCTGCTCCAGACACCAGTGTGGTGTCTGTTTTCTCACATACAAGCAAAGAATGCAATTACATGAGTCTTGTGTTCTTGTTAATGTGATTCCCATTTGTTCAAAAGCTCCCATTCAAAGCTCATCTTGCTTGGTTTTAACTACTTTTCATGTGCCAGATTGAACAACTGAAGCTTCTGCCTCTTACACAAAATTCATCTATTTGCATTACACTTAATGGACTGCAGTCACTCCTGATTTCCAGAGACATGGCTTGGGGCCTGCCTGAACAAGAAAGAATAATTTATTTTAATTTAAGGTTGCCTTTTTTTTTTTCCCTGACGAATTGACTCAAGCAAACCTGAAGTAAAATAGACCGAAATATCTGTTTGGATTTTTGCACTGATTTAGCTTACCTAGTAGAAGCAGATGTGTGCTTTTTAGTCTCTGATGAAAATTACTCTTGCCTTTCCATGTTTGTCAGCTACTGATTTTTCTTCCTAGTCTATAAAAAAGGTGGCCAAAGTGTAGCACAAATGCCACTTATCCCTGTTTCCATGCTACATTCAAAACTTAACTGAGCCACAGCTTCTGGGTCTCACTGCCCCTATAGAGCCAGCACAGCAATGGCCCCCTGGCCTCAATAAAACTTGTGGGAACAGTTAGTGCAGCCACCACCCACATCCAACATAATGAATAGCTCTGCTGTCTCCATGCAGAACGCACTTCTGGTTCAGGATAGAAGAAGAGGACCAAGACATGGTAAAGTAGGAAGA
Organism: Peucedramus taeniatus; assembly: GCA_013400575.1. NCBI lineage: Eukaryota > Metazoa > Chordata > Aves > Passeriformes > Fringillidae > Peucedramus > Peucedramus taeniatus. The sequence goes on along the minus strand of WBNO01015090.1, from coordinate 6,610 downwards.
ACAGGATTAAGGAGGTACTTGAATGCAGGGGAAGCCAAGGTTCCACTTTTTCTTTCTGGAACTGAAGGCTGACTATATGGTATGTGGAGGAGAAATTATGTGACTGAAGTCTGAAATAAAGAATAAACTTTTATGGGTGCAAGAACAGACAGAAAAGCTTAAATGTGAACATGGGACTGCAATCCTAGCTTGAATGATATGAACATGCAGTAGGGAAGGTGGGAGAAGAGCCATAGATGAGGCTCTGGTTTGGCATGGTTGGAAAAGCATGACCCTGGACGCCAGAAGTGACTGATGATCATCATATACCTACTAAGTTTGGGAACTCCTGGTCTGTACTATCACACCATCATTTCTGCAAGTGTGTTCTTTTTGAATTCTAAGACACTAAGTCTTCTTGCATCTTTGTACCACCTATTATCTATTTTCTATTCTCTGCTGAAAACATTTTGTCTTGCCTTTTCTTCTTTCATATATAATAATATAATTAATATTAACTAATTATAGTTAATATTAGTTAATTAATATTAACTAATATTTAAACTACTGCACTTAGTAGAAGGCTCACCATAAACTGCAAGTTTTCAGTGTTTAAGGGTATCTCACAATGACTTGTAGAAAATGCTCTACAAAATTAAATTACTTATTAGGAGAATAATTCAAGAGTAAGATTCTATTCTATAGCCAAGGTTTAAAAAGCAAAAATTTTCTTTAAACACAAATTTTATTTGATTTTATGCCTTGAGATTTGACTCACATAGACAAGGACATACACACTAGATGCAGACATATACACAAACCCATAATTTCAAGTGCATTCAGTACACAGGAAATTACCAAACAATTGTTTTTAAATTGTTTAAATTTCACCCTGGAGTCTGGTTCAGAAAAGAAAACCCCCTGAAGGCTAAAAGTGACATTTGGAGGTTTATTTCATATTGTTACTAGAAAAAGCCATATTCCAAGGCATCCATGTATACATGCATAAATATTTACAGTGTTTTATCATGTACATGACAGGTCACATACATAAATCAAACAGTGGATCTACACAACTATATCTCTTTCAATGAGAAATTTAAATATCAGTATGACTTGTATAATATAGCTATATTAGCATCTTTCTGAATATGAATATATTATTATTTATATATGTACAATAGCAGCAATGAAAACATTGTATAGTATATATTTGAAATCTAACAATGTATGTAGAAAAGCTAGCTCAACTATCTGAATCAATATTGTAAAATAATGAGTGGAAAGCAGTGGATTCAGTGATTGAAACATACTACTGTTACATGTACTTAAATGCCTGTAGAATTTGGAACCAAAGTAATGGGTAAAATTTCTGTGATCAAAACTGATCACAACTACAACATATTAAGACATAATGGAAAAGCAGTCCTAGCCTTTCAAAAACAAAACAAAGAAAAAATCCTCCCTGTTTCATGGTACCAGCACAACTTGATAATAACACACTGATTAGTGCATATCAAGTTCACAAAACTGTTGTAAAATTTTTTATGATAAAAACCTTTTTTATGACACTGACAACATTGTGTCCATGACAGAAGATCTTTATTATTAAGACATTTGAAAGATAAAATATCAGTCTCTATTTCAGCCCCGATCTTTAACTGGAAAGATTCTGAACATCAGCTTTGATGGAGGAGGACTGCACTTGGCCTTCCCTCCACTCTCCTCTGTAGCTGTAGCATCTTGGTGTGCCTGAAGTATGAACAGGATGTACTCTACCACAGCTCTGCCAGTCTGCTGAACAGTTCTGTGCACACCTATCACCTGACTATAAAAGGTTTCGGGCTCCATCCCTGAAGCTAAAAATTAAGTACACATACCTGCTTTATTGAATACCCACATACAAGGACTCCTAAACTGGATTCTAAATAAATTAACAGAAAAGCGTGTCAGATAATCCAGTAAAAGCCTTCATTCATAGAGGCATTATTATGTTGTTTTAACCTCCCTGTCATAAGGCATAGCTTAATTTAGCAGCTGTGCTTGTACCCATATTAGTCAATGAAACGTGTCATTGCCTGTATCCAACAGTAATCATGGTCCTTAGTCAATATTCATTCTAACCTGAGCTCTCCTCCTTTAACACAGTCAATGAACTGCTTTTGTAACCCTGCACCACCATAACTATTCTTCTGTCTTATCCTGCTTTGAGTATATGCTAGGTAAATCTTGAAAAATGCTTTCTTAAGTAATTTCAATCATACAGAAACTATTCTTCCCAACTGTAGGCACCTTTCCTCCATCCTCCCACATAACACTCAAAAATAGCTACAGTTCACACAGCAGATGTAGAATGAAGACTTATGGGCTCAGTTTCCAATTCTACCAAAGACTCTTGATAAGAGTTCGGGTATATGACTATTTTTTCTGTTCAATTACTCATTTACAGAAGGAACAAAAGTCAACTTTTTCAGTGTGTGTTGTAAGGATTTAACCACACCTTTGATGTATTCGAATGCCACATTAAGGACTGCTTAACTATGAGAGAGGATAAGCAAACAGGTTAAGAAGCTGTGGTGGCCTGAATTCATCGCAGAACAATCCTCATAGTAGTAGGAGGATTTCTCAGGTCTGGAGCAGAAAGTCAAGTGAGAGGAATTATAACCTTCACAGCAAGGAGATAAATACCTTACAGACTAATCAAGCCATTTGTACCAACCCAGAAAGCGTTCCTGTCCTTTGTACAATCATCCCACAGAAGGTTCACAAGCTCCACTGTCAATATCCACCGAGTACCTAAATTAACAACCTTCCTATGCAAAGTAGACAATCACGAGATTTCTCGCCCCTCTAATATTGCGGAATAAAAATTTAAAACCCCACCTAGGCAAATCTGTACAGCAGGGACCCCGTGCACGCCGGAAATCACGGCAGGAAACAGGGCCACGTTCCTCTATCCTCAAGCGACTTTCACTTTCCCGGCACAATGCTGCGGAGACGTCGCCAGCCGTGACACCGGGAGGAGCCGGAGGAAAGGGGGGGCTGGAGGGGGTATCTCGGGGGTCTGCCCGGATCCTCAGGTTCCAGCCGCTGCCTGCCCCGTATCTCCATCCATCCACCCATCCATCCACCCATCCATCCATCCATCCATCCATCCATCCATCCATCCATCCATCCATCCCCGGAAGGAGTGGAAGAGGCAGCCCACGACCAAGACCCCACGGCTCCCGCCCAACAGCAGCGCGGAGGCCCCTGACATCGGCCGGGGCACGCGGCGCTGGCGGCGACTACCGGGGATGGGACGTCCCACCCCGCCCCTCGCAACCCGGACACGTACCCA
>WBNO01015089.1:159294-216833 GCA_013400575.1 Peucedramus taeniatus | reverse complement strand
CCCCGCTGTCAGCGGCCCCTGAGGGCCCTGCGGGGCTGGAAGCGGCCGGGGCGGCGCGGGCACCGCTTCCCGCTCTGAGGAGCGCCTCCGGCTCGGGGCGGGACGGAGCGGCTGTCCATCGTGCTGGAGGGTCCCGCAGCCTTGTAACGCCGTTATAGGCCAGGATTTGAGTGATACAGGGCCCGTTTTCCCTAAAGGGGAGGGCTGAGAGGTCTTGGAGACAGCGCCACTGATAAGGGTGTAGTTCCTTGCTTCCTTCAAACTAGAAATAAGCAATTTTGAAATGTTTTCCTGGGTCCTGAAAGCCTATGAGGAAAATCTCGTTCCAGGTATTATATTAATGAGTCTTTATAGAACGGAATCCTATTAATTTCGTAGAGTTATATGTGTATATATAATTCATGTTGTATACTGAACAGCCATGCTTAAGTAAGCAATCTAAAGCTTGTTGCAAGGAGAAGGATGGACGATGTTGAAAGAGGGACCTATGCATCTCTGAATCTTGAAGGTGCTCATAAAGGATACCCCCAGACAAGGGAGATACCGCCAGCACCCTAGATCGTTTAACACCTCTGTGAAAACCTTCCTTTGTCAGCATCATGGAGAAGTGATTATAGCAAGTCTGACTGCAGGGATACCTAGTTAAATAGCGAAGCAGGTGGATGATGTTGCCATAGAAATACAGGTTCTTTGCAAATAGTTGTGTGTATTAAGTAGCTATTGGATCACGTTATACTTGAATGCTGGAAATCTTTGAGAACCATAGATTTTGACATTTTGACTGCACCAGTGTGAATGGGACACCTCATGTGCATGAATAAAGGGATTACTCTTGCAATTTGGTACTGTGGGTCCTTGCCTCTCTCCTAGGTTGCAGGGGCCAGTTGTGAATTTTTGTAACAAACCCTTGGATAAATGAGCAGATGCAGTTTGTTCAATTAAAGTGACCAAATGGTTGTAGATGTGACTACTTGAGTGAGAAATTAGTGGCACTTTCTCCCTGAATGTGCAAAGACAGAAGTGTGATGGTTGCTGGCTCTGCCTTGCTGCTCCCCAAAGTTCTTGGGGCAACTGTGGATTTGAAAAAAATGATGGGAATGTAATAAATGTCATCAGACATCTTTTTTAGAAATGCATGTTCTCTAGCTGACAAAATGGTACACAAAAAATGTCTCCATCCATAGTGTAACTAAACCCTAAAAACCTATAAACTGTAATATTAATATGTGCACCATATTAGGGTGAGAACACTATTTGGGGCATGTTGCTGAAAAAGGAAGCATTATTTATTGAACAGATATTAAGAAAACAGGAAGCACTACAGTGATGTTTGTCCATCAAATACACAGCAGAGGCTTAATGTATGAAAATTATTATGATTATCAGGTGTCACTTTGGGTACCCTGTGATTCAAGCTCCCTGTAGATGGCATGTTTGCCTTCTGACTTTGTATAGTGACCCTTTTTACATGGAACATTTGGATTGTGTGTTGCATTAAGTAAATGGTATGCTAGCCCACGTCCCCAGTACTGTAGTATGGCTGCATGAATTGCTTCTTAGTTTAGATAGAATGCTTACACATAGTTAGTTGTCAAGCTGCTCAAAACATAAATTCTCTGAAGAATTTTAAAATTTGGGGTTTTGAGGATCACACCTTTAAATTTTGCTGCATCTCACTTCAAAGGATCTGTTGTGACTTTCCCAGAATTCTGCCAGAGTTCTTAACTGGGACAGTGTCTGTTATGTATATCTTCCAGTAACTGGATCAGTTACTCTTAAGTGTTCAAGCTGAAGTCATTTGCTTCAGTTTTACATGGAAAAGAAAGTTAATCTGTTTTTCCAAATTATCTGCATCTATTATAAAACAAATCTTTTTGTCGTGTGTTGCTTTTCCAGTACATGTTCTTGTATGTAAATTTGTGGTGCCTTTTTTATTTATTTTTTTTTTTTTTTATTCTCAGACTTGGTAGTCAACTGCTCAGGTCAAGGATTGCAAAAACTGGGTCCAACCTTGCCCTGTGATGCTAATACTCAGACTCTGATTCTGGACAAAAATCAGATAATTAAATTGGAACACTTGGAGAAATGCCGGAATCTGATACAGGTCAGTGTTGCTTAATTTGAAATTGCTATCAAATAATGGTGCAATGATATTAGCATTTTCTGCCTTCAGGCCATAATATTTAATTGAAGTAAGCTAACAGTTACTGTCTTCACAGGAGAATAAATGATGGCTGACTAAAGTAGAAAGCTTTGCTTTCAGTGGTCTGTGGTTGATAGTGGAGGGGGCTGTAACTAAAAATGAGCTAAATAAATCCTAATGGGGGAAGGACATCATAAGAACACTTAGAAAAGTCACTGATAACTCAAATTTTGATACTTCTTAGCTTTTGAGTACATGAGCTTTGTAACCTTAAAAATAACTTTGTATTATCACTGAAAGTTCTTCTGGATAGACTCAAAGCTGCCTGAAAACTTCTACAGACCAGCTACACTGAGTTGGCAGAGGTGGGGTTTGTTGCTACAACAAACCTTCACCACACTTCCAGCTTGGTGATCATGTTACTGAAGTGTGTGTCTAGTCAGGATTTACCCTTTAAAAAGTTTGTGGTTTACAGTCCTATTAGCACAGGACCTGTTTGAGCATTGTGTGAAATACATTTTGTCTTCTGCTATATTGACAGTAAGTGCAATTTTACACTAGGAATGGGGCAACAATTTGCACAATGAATCAGCAATTCTGATAGTAAAACCTTATTTTCCTATGACACAATTCCTTATTCTTTTTCTTTTATTTAGCTGTTGCTAGGAGAATTTCCTCTCAAGTTTATGGAATGAGGTCTGAGGACTTTTGTTTGTTGATCAGTAATTTATTTTCTGGCTCTTGCAGGTTTTTTGTCTGTGTCATTTACTTGAAAACCAAATTCATAGATTGAACAAGTATCTGTTGGAGTAGGTTTTTAACTACTAGAAGTAAACTCTTATTCTGTCTGCATAGTTGAAACTGTTTCTTTCGTGTGTCCGTCTGCAGCTCTCTGTAGCCAACAACCGTTTGGTGCGAATGATGGGCGTAGCAAAACTGACCAAGCTCCGAGTGCTCAACTTGCCTCATAATAGTATTGGGTATGTGGAAGGGCTGAAGGATTTGGTGCACCTGGAATGGCTGAATTTGGCAGGAAATAACATTAAGGTAAAGTATTTCGTCTATTGCATTTACCAGAATTTTGTGTTACAGAAATTTGGATAATGCTGCAAAGAAATCTGAATATGTTTTCATTGGAACAACAATGGTAATGTTTTGTGTCTACTGGCTTATGAAATAGAAGATGGCAGCTTTTGGAGTAGAGTTGTCTAGGAAAAAATAAAAGGTTTGATATCAAAATAAAATGAAAGTAAGGAAATAGTCTCCAAAATAGGAAAAGGAATTATTATCTTTAAAATACAACTGTATAAAAACATGGCTTTTATTTTGTGTTACTTAGCTAGTAGGTTTTTTTATCTTTCAAAATAATTTATAATTATTGATACCTGGTTTTATTTAGTAGCTAAAAAAAGAGTTACTGGGAATAACTGATTTCTTTATTTTTGTAGGTCATTGAACAAATCAACTCCTGTCTGTCTCTTCAGCATCTTGATCTGTCAGACAATAACATAGCTCAATTAGGCGATCTCTCCAAGCTTACCTCACTGAAGGTAAGATGTTCTCTGTTTTTATTGCATTCTATGCACGAAGAAATTTGCTTTGAAGATTACTGCCTTTAGACATTCACTCTGTGAACACTAGCTCTTAGAGCATTTTAATTCATTAACTAATTTCTAAAGGCAAGCGTGTAAATATTCTCTTCCTTGTTTTGAAGTTGCTGGAGCTGAGGCAGTGATTTTTCTATAGCCACTCTAATGATTTTGATAAAGATATGATGGTGATACCTTCTTCATAGCTCTTTGTTCTCTTATCTCCTATTATGAATCAAAACAAAACGTACTGCTGACTCTTCCAACGTGCACCCTGTAGAGGAAAACATTTCCAAATGCATTTTTTGGTAACTGTGACCAGAAAATCTTACTTATACTACTTTTGTAATGTATTTTTGTCAGGTGATGCCTGAAAAAGAAATCTGTGGGTTTTGATCAAACATTCATTTCATCACTGTGCTTTAATTTTATAGACTCTGTTGCTACATGGAAATATTATAACTTCACTTCGCACTGCCCCTGCTTGCCTACCTCAGAGTTTGACTATTTTTTCTTTGGCAGAAAATGAAATCAGAGACTTAAATGAGGTAAGATATAGAAGATAGATCACTTTGTCTTTAGGTAGACTGAAAGAAGGAAGTTGAACAATTTTTTTGAGGTTGTAACTGAAAGTGGGCTCTCTTCTTTGAAAAAACCCATCTTCTAATAGTTTAATTGTTTATGTGTAATAACCATGTTTGCATTAGCTGCATGAGCTAGTGATGTGTTTTAAAATTTAGTCTGGAAAGAAATTTGCCTTATTTCTGTTATTCAAGTATGTTACTTTTAGGCCTAACCTTTTGTAGCTGTCTGAAAGTTGAAAGCTGAGCTGATTAAATGCTGCAGACAGCTTCTGCAGCTGCTGGGACTAGAGCAGAGTTTGAAATTGCACTTGTTGCCACTGACCTATTTTTCAAACTATGTAAGAGAAACAAATAATATTGTTTTGTTTGTTTGATTTATTATAAATAGCAGCCAAAACTCTTGGTTGGGATTTCATGTCGGAAGAAAATTTTTTGGTAATAATTTCTCTTCAAAACAGGACAGGGTTTATCCAGCTTTTTGGCTTGCCCTTTTCTTTTTTTCCTTTGTTTTCAAAATCCAACAGCTGTTGTAGTAAACTGGATTCATACTACACCTTTCTATACATAAAGCCCCATTCCCAAATTTTAAGAGAAGGTAATACTTTCCAAGGACTAATAGCATTTACAGAAGAATTAATGGGAAATGGCAGTAGCTGATAGAAGGTCCTTTGTAGTCCTTTGTGTTCAAAAAATGAATGTGATTTTTGATTTATTTGTCATTCTTTTGTTCTAAGCTGTCCAGCTGTAGTTAGGAGAAATGTGGAATGTTTTGCTCAGTTAACAAATGTTTCTTGTTTTCTTGAGGTTTCTTTTCTGGCCCCTCTTCAGCAATTGGAACAGCTGTCAGTTATGAACAATCCTTGTGTGATGGCCACACCTTCTGTCCCTGGCTTTGACTACAGGCCTTATGTTGTCAGCTGGTGTCTGAACCTTAAAGTTCTTGATGGATATGTGATTTCTCAGAAGGAAAGGTGACATAATTGTATTATTAAATCTCTAAAATTATTACATGAAGTTTGGCTAAGCTAAAATTGCTTTAGCTAAATTTTTCATCTGTTACACTGGAATAATTATTTAGTTTGCTTAGGTAGAAGTATGAAGTTAAGCTTTTGTTTTGTTGCTCAAATCGCAGAAGCACTTCTATAAAGCAAAATTGTGGTAGCAATTCATCAGCAGTCTGGTACCTTTTACAGCCTTTTTGACTTTGAAGAATGTGACAATCAGCAGGAGTTAGAGCTGTTGTCTTGGGGGAAGCTCAAACTTGTCCTTATATAAGCATTATTTGTGTATGCATTTCTAGATTTGTCTTTTTTTTTTTGTTATAAATTACTTAAATATTATTTTATTCAAATCACTTGTTACTGTATCACTATGCTCATTATATCACTATGATATCTACATGATAAAGTTCTTGACATCAGGACAGTCCAAGCATAATTATTATCCAGTATAAGCACATTCCAGTCCAGGACACTAATATATTCTAGGACATTCATGTCTTTTTTCCCCTGTTACTAAAATAAAAAGGTGCTGCTTTTTTGGTCAAAGGTGAACCAATTCTATTTCTGTTTTATCAAACCATGCTGTGACTTTCCAGGAAAGTTGCCTGTTGGAATTCTAGACTTTTTTTTTTCATGACTAATGGGATGTTCTGTATCAACTGTATTATTACATGTAGATGTATTATATTAAATACTCTCAGGCAGAAGTTATTTTGAAAAACAGACTTGTTGAATACTTTTTAACAATATTTGCTCTCTGTGTGTGCTTTGCATGTTTTTGTGAACTTCTTTGTTTCTGTGAAAGCTTTGCTGATAAGTTCATTGAGACAAATGTGTTTTCAGTGCTCAAAGACTATGCACAAAGCAGAGACTGCACAGTTTTGGACAAGTGGTTTTTGTGGGATTTTTTTGTTTCATTGATGCTTAAGTGAACAAATACATTATTCATTGTTCTGGTAATCACATTGCCAGTTTCCCTGGGCATTGCACATATTCCAAATTTTGCTTAGATTTGTAGATTAGCTCTTTGGTACTCACTAGAAGAAGTGTAGTGAAAACAGAGTTACTGTTTCTATGCCATGTATTAAATGTGCCATTTATTAAACCATTTTCCCACTTCCCAACAGTTTGAAAGCAGAATGGCTCTACAGTCAAGGGAAAGGAAGATCATTTCGACCTGGGCAGCATGTTCAGCTAGTTCAGTACTTGGCTACTGTTTGTCCTCTCACATCTGCATATGGACTTCAGACTGAAGAGGATGCCAAACTGGAAAAAATACTGAGTAAGCAAAGGTGAGAACTTAGTTTCTTCCTTAGACAATGTAATTGAGAACATAATTATATATCTGATGTGTTAGATATAGTAAGATTTCATTTTAAGTATTTCAAAGTAACAGTGAGGGCTGGAGATGCAAAGTGTCATGGAGGTACAGGATGTGTCCTAGATGGGAATGAAAGGCAAGGCAGCGGCAGCAGGAGTGTTTTCTTGCTTTCTGGGCCATCTAGGGGAAAATTCTTTCATATTTTTCAGTCTGTGCTTTGTAGGACACTGAAAGTAATTTGTGTTAGAACTGTGATTAAAATAAACAAACTATGCACTGGGATTTTTTTTATTGCCATACAAAAAATGATGAAAACTTCAAAAAGGAGCTTAGCTTTTGTTCTAATTCTAAATGAGGACTATTGTGGTACACTGGTGTATTAGCCACTTTTTTGTTGTTGGGATGTTCCTTCTTGGTTTTAAAGTCAAAGTCGTCCTTTGAGGGACACTGTTCACACAGTGATGCGTTTGTCTGTCTGTATCTGTATCTGAGGTCTGTCAGCAGAGGCCTCTGGAGAGCCTGCTGGTTCTGCCAGCAGTAACTGTGTTGCTAAGGTCTGTGCAAATAGATGAGTAGAGTTATCATGGTGCGTTTTTTGTCCATATAAAGGTGAACTAATTTTGGTTAGAAGCCAGAAAACAAAGCAATACAGGTTGTTCTATTCCCCAGGACCTATTGACAAACTTTTTTCATGCATAAAGAGCAGAAAATTCAGCTCCCAGGAGCAGGCTACCTAAGTGCCATAGTTTGGTTAAAAAGCTGAGCAGCAAAAGTGTTGTAGTTAGCAGAAGGGTATCTCATCAAAAGGGCCAGAAACTTAGGAGCATCTGGAAGGAGTTACTGCCCACTTTGCAAGTGTAGATTGGTCTCCAGAAGGAAATTATAGAAATGTTGTAGCTGTTTTTGAGGAGAAGGTGCATCTTGACCTTGGAATCTGTAGCTAAGTGCTCTAGCATTCACATTTTTCTGGGGATAATTCAGGAAGTTGTTCTGCTAAATATAACTCTTCAAAAATTAAAAAAACCCTCAACAACCAAGCCAAAAAAACCCTACTAGAAAAAGTAATCCACCCAAATCCTCACTCATATATATGCACATGCATATATGATTTATGGGACAGTTTGACTTTGTCCTGTGTCTCCTGAGCTTCTAATGTAGCTGGGCTGAAACAACCTATCTTCTCTCTGAGTTTGTAAAGGATGGTTTTTTTTGGTTTTTTTTTTTTTTGGTGGTGGTATTTGTTGATTTTTAGTAGGATTTTGGGCTGTTAGTAACAGGAGCACCTATTCTTTGATTCCCTCACTTTAAAATGTAAAAGATACTCCCACTATTCCTCAAACTCCTCTATACCTACACGCATAATGTATTCCACATTAGACACTTAAAATATCTCCATGCCTTCTTTGGGTGTAGAAATGCCTCATGGTTTTCAGTCTATAGTCAGAATTGCATGCTGGGCTTTTTCTTGTTTTTGTTTGGTTTTCTTTGTTTGTTTGTTTGTTTTTATTTATTTATTTTTACTTTAGAATGTTTTGATCACTTGTTTCTTTTGAAATAGTTCATAGTTTCTTTTAGAAGTTTTCTGTACAAAAGAAAGTTTAAAAGAAGCATAAAATCTGTTGTTAACACTCTGTGCTTAGACTCCACCAGAGGCAGTTGATGCATGAAAACCAAAATGAGGAACCAGCTATATCTTCTGCTCCCAGCAAATCAGTGCCAGTTGCTCATGAACACAGTGGCCTGGCCCAGCTATCACAGATGATTGTTCTTGAAAAGGGTAAGTAGCTTATGTACACCTGTGATCTAACCTGTGGAAATAATTTTTTTTTTTCAGCATAGGTAACTTTGTGGAAGGAGTTTCAGGACAAGGCCCTGTTATTTTATTTTATTGATCTTTGATTTTCTCAACTGAAGTTATACTTTGTTTCTAAAAAAAATCTGTTCCATGCTTATATGTGTCTTGAAGTGCTAGTGGGCTGGTTAGGTGAAAAAATCCAATCCAACAAACTGAAGAGTTACTACTTTGACTTTTGCATTTTATACAAGTTTATTCTCCAAGGAAGTGAAGTTTGTGCCATTTCCTCTACCCAGTATTTGCCAAGTTTGGATGTTACTGTGTTAAATATTGTCCTGATACAGAAATGATGCTCGTCATTACCAACATGTTAGATCATCTTGCCCATCCAGGTGCTAACTGTCAAAACCAAATTGGGAATCCCGATGAATTAAACAAACTATTACTATTATTGAAATACTCTAACACTATAATGTGGCTTTCTGCCTATCTAGAACCTGTCATCCAGAGGAATTCTTGGGTTGGACCAAGTGCAAACAATGATCATTCCTATGCAGTAAAGAACACTTTTCTTCATGAAAGAAGCTTTCCCAAGGAGCTACACCTTGAAGATGTACAGACAGATGAAGACAAACTAAAGAGCAGCCTTTTATCCTCAGAGTCTACTTTCATGCCAGTTGCTTCAGGATTGTCTCCAGTGTTTCCTGCTTCAGACCTGAAGCTACATGGAATCCATTTGGGCCTAGAAGATGATGATAATACAGTGATTGAAGATGTGAGAGATAATAATAGTAGGGAAACAACTAACAAGCAAGAAGCTTTGTCTGTTACAGGAGAGCACCCTAATAGAGCAGCAGGAAGTGTGGAAATGCAAGAGAATATCAAAGAGGTCCTGCAGGTGCCTGCTCCTGATCCAGTAACAGCTGGCCTGGATGCAAAGACTGGCAACTCTTTAGAGGCCTCTGAAGGCCAAGTTCTGCACAGTCACCCCAGCACCTTGTTAGGTGCTGAATCAGGAGTAAAAACTCTTTGTCCTGACCAGATGACAGCAGAAAGGTCTGGTTCATTGGCTGTGCAAGGTGCAGCACCAGCTGATCAAGGTGCAGCTCAGCTGCAAAGGATGATTGAAGCAGCTACCAAGCTTCAAGCTTCCTGGAGAGGATTTTACACGAGGAACCACCATCCTCAAGCCAAGGAAGTGCGGAATGAAATTCGACTGCACAGAATGCAGGAGCACATCATTTGTTTGACAGCTGAAGTAGAAAAGTAAGTTGAGGTCATGCTGTGTATTTTCAAGTCTGTATGAATATAACTATCATTCCAGAGTATTTCAGAACAGATACAGATGGGCCTTGATATAACTACTCACAGTAGAACCTAACATCAGAAACATAAAACTGATTACATTACAGGATCGCTTCCTGTAAGGTAAGCACAGTTTTGCACATAGGTATTCATACTTTCAAAGTGCCTTCTATAAGTGGATTGGGTTAGAACACATTTTTCTATTCCTTTTTTAGCAGGACTTGCATATTTCAAAATAGAAATTGCTGAGTGGGATTTTTTTTTTAAATCTGTCTCCTCACAATTCCATTTATAGACAATTACAATTCATAGACAAGAGTCTATAAATCAAGTGTCCATATTAAGAGTCATTCTTCTGTTGCTGGTGAAAAGAAGAATTTCTTCTACCTCATATGATACAATTTTAAAATGTGACTCTGTGTTTGATTCTGTTTTAATTTTTGATCCTGTGAATCAGTGTTTGGAGAAGAAGATCACGGTCAAAGTTCGTCAATTTGTAAGGCAAAAATTCTGGATTTACTTAATATCTTTCTGGATCAGCCTGCATCTATCAGTCTGACAGACTCTTTTTCTTTCCTATCACAAGTGACAAAATTTCTGTAAATCAAGTTGAGTGCTCAGTGAACCTCTGGAAACTCCATCCATACATCATTGGGGAAAGCATAATTTGAAATGAAGAAGTACTGTTTGGTGTGGGGGGGGGTGGTAGTTGTGCAGGAAAAATAAGAGCTCGGGTTCAATTTACAAAAAGACACATTATTGCCAAGCCAACAAATGTGCTGCAGTAAAAGGAAGCAGAATTTAAATATAACTGAAAAAGAAACTTGAAGTCAGCAGCTGGGTATTTATGGCAAGCCAGACTGTAGTAATTTCTTAATATTAGGTTCTGCTGTATCTTTCAAAAGTGCTGTTATATAAGTAGGCATTTTAATGTATTCTTGTTGCTCATGTTACCCAAATGTTGCTTATTTAAGTTGCATAAATTTTGGATGCGTGTTCTTGCAGACTGAGAAAAGAAAGAGAGGAAGATAAAATGCAGAGGCTTGTACAGGAGGAAGCTATCAAATTTCTTTGGAACCAGGTAAGTAATTTTAGTCCTCTTGTTTTTCTGCTTAAATGCGAATTTGGAATTGGAATTTGAATCTGCTTATATGTGAATTTGCTTTATTTCCTATTGTAGATCCTGAAAAGACAGTCAATATGGTTCAGTGTTTCCAATGATGATTTGAGGGGTTTAGTAGAATACTATTCTGTGTTATCTGCTATACTGATATTGTGGGGCATTTCTTGTATTGCAAGAAAAGCTAAATAAACATAAGCAGGACTGGGGAGAATGATGTTACTAGTAAATGCCCATGGCAAATGAAATTATATCAAACTGTTTTGCTTGTGAGCAACTAATTTTTGAGGCAGGAAAGTTGTTAATACACCTTTTAATAAGCTTTTCTTAAAAACAGGTAAATCCTTTCTGGTTTTAAGAACAGATTTCTTCAAGTGCTTGAATTGGGGGCTTGTGTGCTCTGTCAGTATTTGGCATGTAAGTTTAAAAGCCATGATTTCACAGTGAAAAGAACAAAATTTTCCTAATGATACAGGAAACATCTCTTGGTCTTGGATTTTATACTAGAGCTTGGTTGTTGAATGCAAGAAATCCACTAGAAATCAAAATACATTTAGCTGCATTTCATAATGAATTTTTCTCTATACAGGTTAAATCCCTTCAACAATGGCAGCTTTCAGTGATGCAAAATTTAGGTGGTGCTGGGATCCCTTCAGCCAATACTTTATGTGCATCCAAACCACCTCTTCAGTCATCCACAGTGGAGCAAGAAACCCCACCAGCTGTTAGTTCTGCTTTGTTAGTTCCAGCCAGCGAGGATGATCTTCAGGAGAAGTCATTGTTGCAGTTCCCAGATTCTGGCTTTCATTCTTCTGCGTCTGGTCAGACTCATGCCAGTGAATGGTGTAGCTCTGAAAAGAGCTTAGCTGAAGGAAGTGAGAGCTCCCTTTCAATGGAAACCATCAAACAATGTGGCAATTGTGTTTTAGCATGTTCAGATGGAGAGGATGGTCCTGGGGAGTGCGGGCAAAGTAAAGAGAGCTCTAGTAATGAGCAGGACAACGGACTGATACAACAGTATTTAAAATCTGTTCAGCAGCTAGAAGAGGCTGATGAAGACACAGATTGCAATGAGGAAATGGAGGGCAGCTGTCTACAGATTGCTGTGTCAGCAGAAAGCCAAGATTCTTCCTCTGACACTGTCTCTGTAGAGCTCCCTCAAGACACATCTTCCCCTGTCCGAGGTGAAATTTGTCAGATGCCACCAGAAAGCTACAAAATGAATTCAGGAATAGTAGAAGGGAAGCAAACAGACTGTGATTCTTCGTTTCAGATGCTGCATGTTGGGATAGCTGTATAATAGGATCATTTCCACAAAGGACTAGGGATTCCATTTCACTTTCTTTTTCCTGTTTATCCAAACTTGTGTGCTGTTTCAGATTTTGACTCATGTTATGAATTTATGTCCTAAGTACTATTTTATTGATGTTGCTGAGGATTGACACCAACTATGCTAACCTGAAATCAGCAAAGTTCTCAGCGGCAATCATTATGCACTTTATTTTCTAACATAAAACTGGTATCCTAATAACTGGCTTCCATTAAATTAATTCTGAAGATTGGGGTGGTAAGTTGGTGGTGGTGGTAGTGTTTGCTGTAAATTCACTTTGGTGAATGTGTTAGTAAGTAGTTGTTTGGTTTTTTCCTTGCAAAGAAAGATTAAGTTCCTATTTTGCAAAGAGAAGAAAACAATATGGGAAGAAATGGAGTCAATACAGGCAGTGTATCCTGTCATAGGCAGGATACAGCCTCCTGAGAAAGATGAAAAGTTGCTTTTCAGACTTCTTTTGACTTAAACAAGAGTAACTTGGTCAGTGTATCAAAGAGGCATTCCAGAAAACCAATCTCCAAGTCATTGACTTTTTTGTAAATAACTTGAAGCTGCTGGCGAAGAATTAGATCATTTACATACACACACTGAAACAAGGACTTAGAGGAGAGAGACCTCAGGGAGCTTCAAACAAGCCTTGACCTTTGTTTGCCCTGGGGTTGAATTTCCCTGCCTTCTCAGGTAAGACTCAAGACAGAACCAGTAGCAGCCAGGACTAAGTAAGAATTTCAGAAGGGCCTGTGATTTGGGAACATCATTTCCAGGACTGCCCTGCTGGGTTTAAGCAGCAGACTTGGTGGCATATGTTTTGCTCCAATAGGATGCTAATGTCTGTGTGGGATTTGGGTTTGCATGGCTTTCAAGACATTAGTGATTTTGGTGGATCCAAACTACTTCTATCTACAGGTATAAATACTAAAAGCAAATGCCATGACTTAACTATTTCCTGATATCTCTGTTGGATTTTTTGGTTGGTTTTTTCCCCTGTATGTCCAGTAGTTGACATTTTAATTAAACGTGGGTAAAAAGTTATATTTCTTCCCTGTTAACAAATATGCTGAGATACCTAGGCTATGCTTTCCACTTAAACACTGGGAAAGCAGGGTTTGTATCTTACCCAGCCATTGCTATGTTGGGGTTTTTAATGGAAAATGATCAGGTATCTTAGTATACTTCAACAGTGACGAGGGAAATCTGTTTTGCCATGTGATTTGTGATGGACAGTAGTGAAGTAGAAGTTGATGTTGTGATTTACAGGGGTCAGTTGTGTTTGCTGATGCTGCATTTTGCAACGTGTACTGGAAGCCCAGTGTTGCAGTAGTTTGCTAATGTTTACTTCTCAGTTACAAAGACACATGCTTATTGTAATTCTCTGGATCCACAGGTTAACTTCTGGTGCTATGGTGTCACTGAAACCAACTAGCACTCTTTTAAAATTACTCTTATGGCCACCTTAACATGTAAAATAATTTAGTTTTTGTGAAAGCTTTGGTTGCATGTCTGCTTTAGGTTCCAAGCTGAAATTTACCACTACTCAGGAGTTTGGTATGAGACCAGTATCTGCTTGAGGCCTCAAATTTCCTTTATTTAGAGCATAAATGATGTATTGGATTTGTACCAACTGTGTTCCCAGTGGTGAAGTTCACCTTGGAAGAATAAAGCTTGCCTCTGTGTATAGAGTAGCCATCACCTCTTTTTCCCCCACCCCAAAAAAGTTCTAGGGCACCAACTTCTCCAAAGAGCTGTCTCTGCTGTCAGGCTGACCTTTGACTGTGCCTTGCATATATGGGAACATTAAAGAAAGCCCAGAACAGCAGAGGTGGTAGGTTCTTAATGTGCTGTCTTTCTAACTGAATGTAGTCACAGCACAGCACGTTTATAGCATGACCATATTCATAATTAGATCTTAGAGCACAGTTGTGCTTGGTTATTGAAAATGGTACAGGTGCATTAATGTATCACAATATCTGATTACCTGGGCAAAGCACTGTGTAGCCTGCAGGATCATACCCTCGTCCTCTGGAGGTGCTGAACTTGGCTTTAAATCTGCCATGCCTGGGGATCTGCAGTTTGTAGGACTTAGCTCTTTGAATGTCAATATGTTATATAAAACCACCAAACTTCAAAGAGACTTATTTGCATATTGAGAGAGGAATTATTTCAGTCTTTGAAACAGTTCTGGATCTTGCACTCTGGAGGCAGTGGTAACTCTGGTGGCAGTAAGTTCTCTCTCATGGCAGAGTGCTTTATTGCAAAACCTGGAAGAAACTAGACCACTGCCTGGATAACAATGTTTCTCTTACTGGAGACACTGAGGGAGCATACATATTTTGCTGTTTAGGATTGTCACTTTTGCCGCACAGTTAGAGCTGAAACAACTTTAATTTTGGAGTTGTCAGAGGGGGAAACTTGGTGCAAGTAAATTTTTTATGGAAGCCCTAGATGTTTCTTGATACTTCCTTTTGTTATTAGAACTTGCAAGCACAAAGACAAGGAAACTTACTTTAACTAATGTCAAGGTCAGCTGTTGTCCTTAATGTGTAACATGTGTATACAAAAATGGTTTTATGCAGGTACAGCAAAGCATGTACCAACAAATATTCTGCTTAATCTTACTTTTTTTGGGAAACACTGAAATACTAGAAAAAGTTTTTCTAATATTCTGAAGAGTATCTTGCATGTGTAGAAGATGAGTTGCCTAAATATAGAGAAATCAAAGAATGGTGAAGTTTTGGATTAGTTTTTACAGGGTTAAATGTAATTAGTTTGTATATACAGAAAATATTTTCATCCTGACCATTGAAATACATACAGGGAAAGAGATAATGAGGGATACAGTGGGAAAATCAGGAATAAAACTGGATGCATACTTAAAATTGTCTTCTTTCAGCCCTGTTTTGAGCTCTCAAAGAATCATGATGTGGAAGTATCATAGTTTAAATGGCTTAGCATTTACTCATCTTTGTTTAAGTAAGTTTCCTTAATCTAGGTATGTAATATTCTTTTAGCTGGATAGGGATGCACAGTTTTCCTTTGGAGGTGATGGAAATTCCATAAAGAAATTGGAAGGCCTAAAATAGATCTGAAACTTTCCTGTGTTAATATTTTATTCTTTGCTTTTGAAAGGCTTCATGTTCAGTAGAAGAAAAGCTTATCTCTTTGTTTTGTCCTGGGCTGATCCTCCAGTGTTAGTGGGAGAGATCACTTGGTTATTTGCAGGTAATGTTGCCAGCTCTCATGTGAGTACAGTTCAGATGCTTCTTCAATTTGCTTCAGAAAAATCAGATAAATATAGCTCAGACTATTTAAACTGCACCACACAAGTAGTTTTGCCCCAAATGAGACAGCTGGCACATGAAAGCCATTTTCAACTAGTCTGTGGCTGAAATGACTCTTTTGCCTTTTTTTTTCTGAAGGCTGGAAGAAGTGGTTCTATATACCATAAAGCAAGAAGGCATTAAGACTGCAAATTTTATTTTGCTGCTTCTAAACCACAAATGTCCTTCAGCAAATACTTGAGAAAGTCCTTGCTAAACTAAATTGCAGAAGCCTAACAGTTGTTGATAGTTAAGTTTCTTAAACAACCATAGGTTCCACTATTTGCATGCAGCAGTTTAAATAATGCACTTAGCAGCCAGTCTCTATTATTAAAAAGTTGAGGTTTTTTTTTAATAATGTTTGTATTTGAGCTTGCACAATGTTCCTGGTTTTTTTATGAATTTGTATAATTGTCTGAAGAATTCCAATTTTTGTTTCTAGTTGTAGCAGGTTATCTGATGAACAAAAATGGAATATATATTCCTTTGAGATTGCCTGGGTAATTTTTACTACACTTGATGTTCTAGTGTGTCTCACACAGATACACTTTTTCCTGAGAGGATAAAACTGTAGCAGTTAGAGGGGACTGACTGAATGACAATAAAATGTAAAAACTGGTCAGAGTTCCCCTCCTAGTGGAAAAGACACTTTCTTTTTTTTTTCCTCTCCTGTTGTATTAACTTCCCCTCCTTCCCCCTTGAGGACTGTGCCACCCAAATAAGTATGCATCAGGTATTCATGAAGTCTTTCAAAATGTCTTCTTTTAATAGTTACACTTCTTTTTTTTCCCAGATTGGCTTTCTAGGACAAGTTACTGAGAAACGCTTGCTTTCTATATGCCTCCCAAAAAGTTGGTCTATTTTTAAATGTTTTCTTTGTCAATAATGGAAAAAGCACAGGATCCCTTTCTTGCAAAAACATAATCCAGTATTTATCAGGAAAGGTGCTTTATCTCTTGGAAAGTGCCATGCCAAATTTTATTGGGCAAGAGCTCTCAGTAAGAATCTTTTTTTCTGGCTTCATTACATTTATAAGTACATGGGCCAAATTTATTTGTAGCATAATTCTACTGAATTAATTTTTTGAGACTTTCACAGTGGTATTCTACCTCTAAACTAAAGTTTGAGAATAAAAGAACAATTGGGTATTGGTTTGTCTTTCTATTTCTTGCTGTTTTCTGTGAAGAATGGTGGGTGGTTAAATAGATACAGTTCATATATTTTCTATAAGTGTTTACATCTTGGATTTATTGTTTCTTACGTATTTTGTTTGTATTGCTGAGTTTTGAATTTTAAATAAATTATTTGTACATTTATTGAAAATTTTAAGGTGTACCTTGTATTGACTCTTATGGCTATAGTCATA
The DNA here is from genome assembly GCA_013400575.1 of Peucedramus taeniatus. Classification (NCBI taxonomy): domain Eukaryota; kingdom Metazoa; phylum Chordata; class Aves; order Passeriformes; family Fringillidae; genus Peucedramus; species Peucedramus taeniatus. The sequence goes on along the minus strand of WBNO01015089.1, from coordinate 199,962 downwards.
ATCTTACAATTGGAGAGCTCTTCTGGACATGGGAAGCTCAGGAATAGAAAGCAAGTGATGACAAGATAAGCATTGGCATTCTTTACTTGGCACAGCTGAGACATCTGATGGCCACTGTTCCAGTGCCTAGGATAGTAAGAGTGTAGTAGGGTACATGAAATGAGTTCAGCAATGACTCTGAAATTGGTCTTTGTGATTTGCAGCCCTTTGTTTCTATTGCTGGCCCTCTTTATGTTCTTAATTACCTGCTGTGTTTAAATTAAAAGATGTGGCAGTATTCTGTACAGAGTTTTCTAGAGAGAGAATTAAGACTAAGGGTTTATCAGGAGAAACACAATTGAAACGTGTGGTGTTGCCTCTCTTGGTTCAGTCAGATATCTGCTCTCTTAAACAAGCAAAGACTAATTAAACATCGTTTGGCTTTAACAAAAAGAAACAGTTGAGGAGTTCAGACATGAAAGTCATGTTTTACTGCAACACAGTTCTCTGAAAGGTAAAAAGAATACAACAATAACAAAACTGAAACAACAAAGCTAACTTTGTTTTTACTCAATTTGTAACACATAGAGGTTAGTAGACATTTTGAACTCTTTACTATGTGTTTCTACTTCATTACACCAAAGAAAATATTTTTTTTTTTAAGTGGGACTCTTCTTGCTCTTCTGTGAAGGTATTTACTCTTAGGCTGGTGAGGCACTGGAACAGGTTGCCAGAGAAATGGATACTCCATCCTGGAAGTGTTCATGTCCAGGTTGGATGTGGCACTGACCAATCTGGTTTGGGTTCCTGCCATGGCCAGGAATGCCCCTCCCCACGGTAAGGGAGTTGGAACTAGGTGATCTTTAAGCCCCCTTCCACCTCATTCTAGGACTCTACTCAAAAGTCAAAAATAGGCTTAGCTAAAGTAATTCCACTTCAGGTCTGAAAAGAGCAGTGCCCTTTTATTTTAAAGGTCTTAAAGCTGTACTAGTAAGTTTAAATGCTCTGTGTTGTAGGGATAGTAACCATAGCACTTTAGGGACTCAGGTTGAAGGTCACTCTTGTCCCTGGCTTTTATTCATATTTGTAATAAGATCAGACATTAAAATTTTTGGCTAGATTTGGAAAATAAAGGGATGGCTAGTGGATGGGCCCATTTTGTTCAAATGGAAATAGTTACTTTTAATCTTATGGGCTGAAATCCGTACCTATGCTAGGAATTAATGTGCACCCCAACCCACTTGTTTGTGGGGTATTGTGAGAAGCAGGAAACCCTTTGGTTCTGTAAGCACTGCTCAGCAGTAGCTAAAACAGCCCTATGTTATCACACTGTTTCCAGCACAAATCAAACATGAACCTACCATAGCCACTGTGCAGAAAATTACCTCTATTCCATCCAAAACCAGTATAGCTGTTCTTTCTGATATGTGCAAGATGATATTCACCAAGGGAAGGAATATCAGAAAATTCTGCACAGGATGCCCAAATCAAACGAGTTGCCTCTGACTTCTAAGATGCTTTAAATTGTGAAAATGGAGAAGGCCATGTTCCTAAAGGATGCTCTGGAAAATGTAAAATCTGACACATTGTGTTTAAAGTATTCATGTGTTGGACTGAAAGCCATAAACCATTAGGAAAGCCTAAACAATTCTCAGAGAATGTCTGAGAATTGTTTAGGCTTTCCTAATGGTTTCCTCCAGCTGTGAGGAGCAGCAGTGTAGCAGTCAAGGATGTTTGCTTAGCATTGTGCTAAACTGCATTCAAGCAGCAGCCTTTGGGAAATCTCTTCCTATCCATTGTTACACCAGCTGGAGTTATCCAGTGCCTTGAGCATTAGCAGCCTGTTTTCTGGTGTGGGAAGTGCATGGAAGATGTGCTGAACAGGTTACTACTGCTTATGCCTTAGAGTCTGTGGGACCTGGGGAGAAACAGGAGACACTGAGAAACTCTACAATGAGAATTCACTTTTCTTTCCATCAGTAGTTCCTGCAGTCCCTTCAACCTGAAGTTTTGGGCAAATGCACGTGGTATTGGAGCCCATGTTTTCAAGACTGGCTCTCCAGCTGTCTAGTACTGATGAGCTCTCCAGGACAGAGATGCACTTGTCCTCTCCTCATTGCAGCTTGCTCATTCCCAAGCTCAGTAGCTTTACAGCAGATTGGCTTTCCTGTTGGTCTCTGATTCTTTGGCTTTACTTCACAGATACAGAAATTTTTAAGCACATGGACCAGGTATTTTACTAGTAGGACAGATAAGCTACTTTTATCTCACCTGCTTTCTCGTATTCTAGCTGCCCGATGCTTTCCTTCCTTTGGTATAGCAGTGTCAGTGTTAAACTGGCAGGATGTACTCTGGGCAGCCTGTGGCTGAGACGGCTGTGGCCATGTCCATTGTCTGGTGGAGAGATAGAAAGGGAGACCAGGAAGAGTTTCTCTTAGTCCCAAAGGTGAGCAGAGCCATCTGGAAGAAATGGAAGCCGGTGTTCCTTCCTGCCTGTCCCTGGAGTGGGAATGCAGCACAGCTGCTTGAGGCAGGTTCATGGAAAGGCTGATGGTGTCTATAGGAAAGCTCTGTGACCTTTTGGAAAAGGACTTGAGGAAGCTGCAAGATGATTCTTCTAACAGAAGTGTTATCCCTTTAAAGCATTAGATGATGTGAAAATCATCTGGATGGCACCAGGACAGCAAAAGAGTTCTTCCAACAGTTAAATAGATCTTATTGTTGCTATGCCTGAAACCAGGGACCATGCTGAACTAGTGTGCAAGATGAGAGTGAAACTCGCTGCTCGAAGGACCACAGGAGGACAAGACTCAGATGATTGTGGAAGGGAAAAAAGATTGGAGAAGTGATACAATGGTAACGTAGCAAGAGGAGACAGATCAAAGGTGTCTTTAGAAAGAAAACAGTGTGGATTGTGCACTTTGCAGACTGTCCAATGCATTGTTTGTTAAATCTCACCATGCTTCAGCACAAAAGCATGTTTTAGTTTGCCTCAGGAAGCAAACCAAAATATTCCTCAATACTTGCCTATAATCAAGAATGAGTTCAGTAGTCCCATACATATTATCAAATATACTGTGCTTTATTGATTATTCTTTGCAGGGAAGGGAGAGAAGGGCAATGGGGCCAAGGGCCCAGCATAGCTTCATCTTACTGCATATAATTCTGGAAAAAGAAATAAGGAAAGACTGATTCTTTTTCATTATCCAGCTTTCTGTACTCAAAATAATTGGCACGTGCTTCTGGTGGGATAAACAAGGAGAGATGTAAGGTGAGCAACAGCTGCTGAAGCTGTACTTCTTTTGGGACTAATGACATTTAGATGTTGCATGGTGATGAGGTGGAACAGACCTCACTAATGCCATTGACTCTCAAATAACCCAAACAGCCTTTTACACGGGGCTTTCTGTAGAGCATGGGGGCAAACACAGAGTAATTGATTTCTGGCCTCTGTGCAAAAGGGCTTACCATGTTAGAGATTAGAAAGGCATGTTTGATTCATTATTAGGCCTTCATCAAGACTAACTATAATGATAACTGAAGAATTTATGGAGAGAAGTAGTGTGGGGATCACTTCCAATCTCTGAGGGGAGGTGAAATGTAAAATGTGGCAGAAGATAGCATAGCAGTACCTATTTCCTTAGAAGTGACAGGTTTCTTACTGTTGTCACCTTCCATACCTACACCTCCAACACTGCTCCAGATACATTAAGAGATGGGATAATGCTTGGCATTTGGCACACAAGTGTTGCCTTAGGTTGCACTTTGAGCTGCAGAGTTTGGAGGGGAATTTGATACACTGCATGGCTCATGAAGGAAAAGTGAAGAGAAATGAGACTGCTATAGAACTGATAGATTTTGTATATTGAGAGAGGAAAAAAATCAGTACCAATTATCTTTCAAAATACTGGTTTTTTTTAATGTGTTCTGCTTGTACAGCCTTTCAATTTGGCTTTCAATTCTTGACCTACAATGTATAATAGAAATTAAAGCTGGTGCCTGTTGAGATTTTACTTTCTATCTCTACCAGGTAACCACTGTTGTAAGATGCAGAAAGGAGAAAAATAGAGATAAGATCACCTAATCAAAATAGCTATGGCTGGAGTAGAAGACAGAAGTAGGCAATTTCTAATGGTTAAAATACTGTGTTCACAAGAATATTTCAGCTACCTTGTCTTGTTTCTGGTTTTAAGCAACCCACATCTTCCTTAGTAAAAATAAGCTCAAGCCCTTAAGCTGTACTCTATATATAAAAAACTTCTGGCAGGTGAGTGTTTTGGCATTCTCAAACTTATGCAGTGTTCACAAGCGTTTACAAAAAAATAATTGCAGATGTCCTGCAGATTGAAAGCACCGCCCGGCTCTGGTGCAGGACCAGACTGTGTGCCTCATCAAGCATCTTGAAGTCCTGCCCTCAGTGCAGCTGCCTTTGCCTAGTTCCGCTGTGCTGGGCCGTGCCGCTATCCCCCGCTTAGCCCCTGCAGCTGCTCTGGGGCCAGACTCTGCTTTCACAACCTTCTCTCTGTCCAAGACGCCGCCTCTGCTGCTCCCTGCTCCGTTCACCTTCAGGCTCGGCAGCGTTTGAGCTGCGAAGGTTTGTGTCAGAGCCTTCTCCCTTGGCTGGGGCTGCGGCTGCGGACCCTGGTGATGCCACCCAGGCCATAGTGCCCAGCTCCGCGCTACCCTCCCCACATCCTGCTTTCTTAGGCTTCACCTGCGGTGGCTTAAAAATTACAGGGACTGTGGTGTTGTTTTTGTTGGGTTTTGTGTCTGTTTTTCTTTTCACTGCCCTTTCTCGGCACAGAGGCTGCGGCAGCGGGGACAGAGCCGCTATCGGGCGGGGCGGGAGGAGGCGCGGCGGCCGCCGCCGCTGTGTGAGGGGCGGGCAGGAGGGAGGGGCGGCGGGAGCCGGGCTTTTACAGCGAGCGCCTCCGGGCCGGGGNGCTGCCCGCGCCGCTCGGGGTTCAGCGAGGCGGCGGCCGAAGGTGCTTCCTGCCGGTCCAGCGGCTGCGTTGTGCCGCTCCCCGGGGATGCCCACGCCGCGGCACCCTAAAAAGTACCTTTGAAGCAATAAAATAGAGCTGTGCGGTTCGCAGTGCCGGCAGCGGTGCTTCCTGCTCGCTACCCCCGTCCCTGGCTCGTGGGTGCGTGTCCGGCGCCGCGGGGGCTGCGGCGCTGCCCCCGGAATGTCAGCGGGGGCTGCCAGCTCCCCGCGCCCTGGGGACTAGAGCGGAATCTGCGGAGAACAGCAGCAAATCTGATTTTCCGTGCTGGCAGCCACGCGAGCATCAAGCCCCTGTGCCCCAGTGACAAGGTTTGGGCTTCGCCAGAGGTAGCGGCTCCTCTGTGCCTTAGAGGTTTGCGTGACAGAATTTGGAGAGGTTGCACTCATACCTGCCTTTGTAACGCTGCTGCCTTAGAGAGCTGTGGGGTAGAGAACTGACAGTAATTGACAACTTGTAAAAAAACCCAAAGCAACAATACTGTAATGGAGCATGCGGCATAATTTAGTGACGTATTCATAAAAATGTCATTAAATCGGTTTTTGTTCTTAACGTTGGGTAAAATAGGGCTTGTGGTAACATGGAACAAAGCTGAGAGAAGTAATACTTATCAATAAATAGCAGAAAATCCAAAGACACAGCATTGAAGTTTAAAAGAATAAAATACTTCAACAAAATCCTTGGGTCATTGTAGAAACTAAAGTGATTTTACAGGTAAAAAGCTGTAGCTGCCATTTTATTTTGTGCCACTGTAACCACCTAGGTATATTTTTTAAAGAAATATTTGTGTGTGTTTCTATAGATATATTTATTTTTTAATGTATTGTTTCCAGGGTTATCTGGCCTTTTGCATGGATGACTTCAGAGAATATTTTAGGAATAGGGTAAGTCCTAAGGCTTTTTCATGTACTTATGGGCTTCCCTTATACAAAAAACGAACGAGATCAATTGTTCATCAGTTGTGATGAAACTGGCAGTATATTAAGCCTTTAACATAAAGAAAGCTCTAAACCTGTACGTTTAAATGTTTTAGGGCATGTGACATTTACAGAATACGGAAAATTTTGAATAAAAATATATGGAACAGCGTTTGTAGTATTTTAAGGCATCTGAAATTGCATGAAATTACATCTGAAATTTTAGGCATATGAAATTACATTTCATTTTCAATGTCTTGTGCTTTTCAGTGATGTGGAAAGAATTCTCAGCAACAGAATGGAAAATTCTGGTTTTGTCTAATGTATTTGTTTTTCTTCCTCAAATGGACATGTATGTCTTTAAATTAGCATTTTCATGTACTCTAGGTATATTTAATATCAATTTCTGACCCAAGCTGCTGTTTTATGCAAATTTCATATTAGTGCAGGACTGTTCCAACAAACCTGCATTTTTGTGGTATTTTGATACTTTAACGGATGTCTTGCTCTTTCAATGCTAGTTCATTGGTCTGAAATACAACCTCTGTGATTCTCAGCAAAGCATTTGAAGTTATAATCTCTATAATCTTTGTAAAGCAATTTGATGTGTGGTCTGTTTTGGGGTTGTCCTGGTTATACCAGTAATGTATTTCAGTTTTCTAACCTGTGTTCATTTGATAAATAATTTTTCAATCTTGATATTTAATGTATAATTATGTTTCATTTAAATTTACACAGCATTTTTCATATAGTCTTAAAACTATAGGTACTATGTGTTGTATTATCATAATTGTATAAATTCTCAGTTGTACTATTTATAGAAAGTTATAAAAAGTTTATATAATCATTTGATTATGTTGTTGCACTTGGTGCATGGTTGTATGAGTAATGCTGCTTTGAGAATATTGGTTTTGGAGAGATTGGTGTCTTTTGACTGTCTCTCCTTGCCATCTGTTTTCTGTTTCCAAGTTTAGAGCTTCTGCAAGAACAGTACCCATTTGCTTGCAAAAAGACTGCATCAAAGTTGTCCTCCTCAGAAAGAAAGGAAGGTTTAAGAGTCATTCTGAGCAAGCTTTGAGAACTTTATCAGTGGCTGTTGAGCCTGTAATTTTATAGCAGATCAGTCATCAAGCAACCGTAAAGGAACAATATTGTATGAAAGTTAAAGTTTATGAAAGACAGTACTATTATTCGATGTGAAGAACCAGAAACACTGAATCCGAACACACTGTATTCTTTCCAGAAGTTTTATTTTTTATTTTTAGAGCTGCATATGAGTACCTGAGATGAAAGGAATGACAGAAAAGCAAAACAGGGAAGATGTAATGTAATGTTATAGATGATGCCTGAAGTTAAATTTTAGTGCTTTCAACTCCCTTAGGTATCTCTTCTTTAATGCTACAGTTGATTTATTTTCCCCTCTTCCCAAGAAGAAAACTGGAGGAAGCAACTTTTACCTTGCTTATCCAAATTTGTTTCAGACACCAGTGTTTAAAAACAACTTATTGGAATGTGTAAAAAGGTAAATGAGAGATGTCCAAACCCACAAGTTTCTGTTTCAGTTGTTTCAGTCTGGTAATATCTGGATGGTGGTGGTGTGGCCTAACAGATAAATAGGGTGGTGGTTATTTTTTTTTGGTCTTTTTGATTGCCAGAATGAAATCTNTTTTTTTTTTTTTTTTTTTGTACCAACTATGGGTGAGACCAGCTTTATGATAAGGGTTTGCTTTGGCAGATCCAAGAGAATTATGTAACTGTTCAGATTAGTTCCACAAAAAGAATCTGTGTTGATTGTTCTATTGTACTAGTTATTGCCCCACCATTTTTAAGCTTTCAGTGCAAAAGTTGACTTTAGTTCTAGTAATGTTTCGGGACTTAATACAGATTTTGTAAATGCACTTGCAGGAATGAAGTGGAAATCAACTGAATTCTCTTGTGCTCTGCTGAGACGAAATGACATTCATGTTTGCAGTGAATGGAAGTCATGGCAATGTGTAACATGGGAGGGAAAGGCACGAATGGACCATGTGGCGTGACTCGTTCAGACTGCAGCTCTTCTGCCTGCTCATGGCAGTGCTGGCTGTTGTGGTGCTGGTCCATAACTTTTTTCAGGTAGAGGTAAGTGGAGCCTGTTTCTTCTCCAAGATGGCTTGAGCAACATTATTGGCTTTCGAGTGTAAGGTTAGAATTGTCTGACATACAGCATTTAGCTATGAATTGGAATCACAGAAAATTCATAGTTGAAGGCATGTCTGGAGGTATTTAATCCAACACCTTCCTCAAAAGGCTGGCATCAGAATTAGCTTGGATTGCAACAGGGTGTTTTGACTTTTGACAGTGTTCAAGGGCGCTTATATTTCACAACCTACCTAGGCAGCCTGTTGCAATGCTGCATCCCTCTTAGAGGGAAGAATGTTTACCTTATGTGCAGCAGGAAGTTGCCTCTTATCCTGTTAGAGTGTATTTTATTTCCTCTGTGACTCCCCTGGGGGTAGTGAAAGACTGCAGTTAGGTTCCCTTTTGGTCTTCTCCAGAATTAAAAAAAGATGCTTTGGTTCCCTTAGTGTCATTCCAGTTCCCTAATCATCTCAAGGGTTCTTAGCTGGTCTTGCCAGCTTTACTCTGCTGTGGGTTGTCCAAAAACCAGACACAGTGTTCTAGGTATAACTTCACCGTGGTCAAATTGAGGAGAACTGTAACTTTGCTCAATCATCTAAGCAAAGGATCTTGCTAATTCCTTGTCACAATGCTGTGCTGCTGACACATGGTGAGTTTGCTGTCTCCTGGAATCCCTGGATCTTTTTCTGAAGAGCTGTTACTAGCTTGTTTATCTCTGGCCTGTGCTAATGCAATTTTTATTTGCCTTTTCCTTTTTCCCTCTGCTGTGTCTGCCTTTCATATTTCTTCATTTTATCTCTCACTTCAGTGCAGAGGTATTTTCAAAGTGCTTAGTCAGTAACCCCAGATTAAAGTCAAGGAGAATGAGGATCTGTCTCTGGGAGCCCTGGGGGCTGATCCTGCCCACTGGCTGGCTGCCTGGCCAGGCCTTCCAGTGCTGCATTTGGTGGATGAGCATTGTAATGCTTAGCCTAACACCTTGTTAAATTATAGCTGTCCTTTGTACATGTCAGCCAGTCAGTAAGTGCTTTATGCTTTTAACTTGCGTGTATGCAGCTTGCAGAATCTTCCTTCCTCTTGGCTAGTGATGCCCAAATGAGGGGCTGATAGTGATCCAAAAGAGGGGCTGTAAAGCCCCCTCACCCCACACAAAATACAGTTGAATTGGAAGAAGATCATGTAAGAGTAAGGAAGATATTTGGGAAGTCTAAAACCACATGTGACTCAGGATCAGTAACTGAAGAATGAGTGTTTGTTACATATTCCAGTACTAGTGGACACATTAAATAAAAACTGCAGATGCTGATTTTAAAGGAAGCAGGGATATTTTTTATGGATTGCAGCAAAGCTGCAGAAACCTTTGCAGTAAGTCTTTCTAATTACTAAATGCATATATTCAAAAAATCTGGATGAATGCACAGAAGAAAAATCCATTAGGGGATACTAGATCTTAAAGATGTTTACCTTAGTGTTTGAGAAATCTAAACCATAAAGTGCTAAAAAGTGTGTTAAGTCTACAGGAGGAAATGACAGAGCATGTTTGGTCTGTTTTCCCACATACCTGCTGTTGGAAACTATTGGCAATCAAAATATGGTGTTTGATGGACTTTGGTTCAAGTTAGCATGATCCATTTTGTTCATAGGAGGTAGCTTTTGTTTTCTCTTTATGTAGTTTTATTTTTTTTTTTGGGGGTTTGGACCTAGGATGTTGCATGAGGGGTGTTGATATTTAAAATCTTAAAATATTTTCTTTCTATTTTAAAATTACATTTCTTAGAGAAAAGGGCTCTGGCAGTGCTTTGAGAGGGAAATGGAAAATGCAGGTTGGGTGTTCGCTTTGTGCTTTTTCTTACCACTGTCCATGATAAGTGTCTTTGTGGCTTTGTTGCCCTTTACATATCTGCTATTCTAACCTCAGTTAAGTACTCTGTTGCTGGTAAATCTTTACACCATAACATGAAACTCTAACCACTTCTGTTGTCATGACTTTTCTAAATGGACTGGCTCCTGTGTTGGAACCCAGGACATTCCTCTGGCTGCCCTGGATGGTTTTGGACCCTGGCAAGGGGCTCAGAGACCTTGGCACGGAGTCAAAAACACCTGTGCCTGCAATTTCAGCCCATGGAAACAATTACCAACTTTGAGTGAGGATTTACAAGCCACAAAAGTTTGAATAAAGTGATAGTTAATTTGTCACGGGGTGAAAAAGTGGAATTTTGGGGTTTTTAGAATGGGGGTTCAAGAGGCAATATGGAGGAATTTGGGTGTGTCCTGTCCTTCTTCTTGTTCTTCTTGTCCTCCATCTTTTCTGTGATGGTGGCACTTTCTAGTTGATTTAGAGCAGAGACAGACTGTGATAGGTATTGGAAAATTATTGTAAATAAAGTACATGTAGTTCTTAGTATAAAAAGTTAACACAACCCCAAAGGCGGGAGTTGCGTCTCCGCTTGGCTCGCTGAACAGATCTCAGCAGGTCAGAGAAAGAATGTATTAGATAAGGAAAAATAAACAACCTGGAAAAGCAGAACCAACAAATCTTGACCTCCTCTTTGGTTGTGTGGCTGGGAGAGAAAGACTCTAATACCTCGGGAGCCATCAAAATCATCAAAACCCGAGACTCCTGTATTTGTCTTGGCTCAGTTTTCCAGGTAGTCTAATATAGGCATTTATGCTGATTCTTTTCAGTCAGAGATCAAAGCCAGAAAAAATCTTATAAAGCTTTCACAGAATATCTGTAACCAAATTTGTTCAGGCTCTGGAAGGAGAGTGTATTGTTGGTTACTGTTGAGAACGTGTTTGTACATGCATCAGACATACTTCTCATCCCTAAATCATCCAACCTAGCTTGCTAAAGGTCAAGATCTAAGGCAATTTTCAGCTAGTCTCCTTTCTTTTTTGCCTTTGGATTTTATACCTTTTCATGTTGGAATGTTTCCTCTTAATTTCTTAAGCTACTAATGACACCCTCCCAGTAGTCATACCCATGTCAGAATTTTACTTTCCTTATCATGTGTCTTAAAAAGCCAAATAACCAACCAGGCTGTGCCCCCCCCAAAAAAAAAAAATGGTACCCAGCTTATTATTTACTTTGCTTTTTATTATGGAATAACTATTCCCTTGAGGTCACGTAGTTGATCATATAGTACCAGAAGAAATGTGGTTTAATTTTATTATATTTTTTTTTCTGTGAATATAGCCAGACAGATAAAATCTACGGTAATTTTTTGTGAAGTATCAGGGTGTTGCCCAAACATCATACTTTCAGGATGCAGGAGGGTTTGTTTATTTGTACCAGTGGCATTTAGAGTGACAGAACCACTTTGGAAATGGTTGTGAGCACTATTTTATTTAAAAGCACCTGGAAGAGTGTATGGGGAGAAAGTAAGTTTCTTGCCAGGACAGAGTATGAAATCAGATAGCTGAAACTGAACAAAAGAACAGTGTAACAAAGTTTTAAATTCTTGTTACTAAACTGCATGTGCCTACAAAAGGTAACTTTATCTTATTCCAATTATTTCTGGAACATTTGACTGCCAGGTGATGGCTTTTGAGGACTGGCTTTGACACTTGGAGTAGTTTAGCAGCCACTCAGTGCTGTGAGATGGTAATGATCGAGAACTGATTTCATATATGTGTCAAATAAACAAATAAAGTACCTGGAGTGTAAAATTACCGAATATAAGATGACTGACCTTTCAGGAATTGGTATTTGTTCAGATTCAGATGTTGTTTCCTGGAACTTTTATTTCCCCACTGTGCCTGTTGCTTGGGAATCTTCTGTGTTGTTCCTGCTTAGTGACAGTGACTTATGCAGGTTTGCAGCAGCTGTTCAAGATGTACCAGGCCAAGTTAACAGCTGGTGGAAGATACTGGGCTTTCAGATGGAGTTCTGCTTCTTCAGCAGCAATGGAAATACTCAACGTTTTCATCAGCCACCTATGTTGTGGTGTTTAACTGAGGACAGGTGTTCATTGCAGATCTTCCCAAGTATTCTGCGACCCATCTGGAGTATCTTTGGGACCACTATTGCCTGGGTTAATTTATATGTTGTATCTAGTTTTTGCTTGATTGGCAGTGAGAATGCCAAAAGCTAAGGAGATGAGCTGAAATTTCCATTAGTTCTCATAAAAATACAGCTTCCTTTTTTCCTTTTTATGACATCTCTAATGCAGGAACTGCTAGTGGATTTATTTGTGCTTAACTGACATGTAATCTCTTCTGTCCTGCCTGTGTTACTTGGCAAATAGCCATTAAATTACTTTGTGGTCACATTTGGGTTCTGGTTAGCTTCAAAATGCAGTAAATTAAAAAAGAAAATAATGATAGAAAAAACCCCAACAAAGCAAAAAACTAAACAAACTCCTCCCACACAAACAAAAAACCTTTGAACCCAACAAACAAGCAAACAACGCTTCTTGGGAATTGCACTTAAAATACATGACACCTTGAATGGAGTATACATGGAAATAAGCAAAGCAGGTGTTATCCAACATGGAGCCTGTAATGAACACTAAAAGAATCTGTGTCATAAAGGAAGAGCACTCTTGAGAAATCCTCTTTATGTTTTTCATAAAGGAATTTTTTTTAGTTTAGCTACTAACTACAATAGAAAGCCCTCAGTTCTGCACAGTCTCAGTATGACAACATAGAGGAGCCAGAGAGATTTGGAAATGCCAAGAGTAGGAAATGGAGTGGGGACAAATTAAGCTAATTATTTACCTCAGAGCAGGCCTTGTGTATCCGTAGGGGCAGGAAAACTTAAGTACGTGTTTGGAGCTGAGCCTGGGAAACACTTAAGAAAGGAAGATGGTTTGGAAAGCTTTTATATTCCAGTCAGGGATCTTTGGTGTATTAATTGACTCTGAAGCTTTTTCTGCCTTTACTGGCAAAGAGAATCTCTGCAATATTTTCTCCTGTGAATAGTGTACATGGTCTAGTTTATTTTCACGCATAAGCTTATAATTCTGCAACAATACAGGGTCCTGGTTGGGCTTGAAGGAGAGCTGTAAAGATGAACAAGGATGCTGCAGAAAGAATGCTCCTTCAGGATGTTGAAGAAGCTCTACTTTTACCTTCATGGAGCTTCCCCTCCAGGCCCTTTGAAGATAGACTGAGGAAATATTTGTGATATCATCTATTCTGCTTAATGGGACATAATCTGGAGATGTTGAAGTGACAGTGCTTGTCCTTGTTCTCAGCTGCATACAGGTGAAGAGCTTTGGCCTTATGCTCTGCTAAAAATCTGTGTGGGTGGACTGATTTGGAGACATCAAACCATATTCTGTTTTGTGAATGAGTTTGTTGGGTTGGTGTTCTCTGCACTCTTTCCAACTGAAAGATATAGGTATGCCCCTGGAAAGACTTCAGAAAGCTTAGCTAGGCCAGAAATGGCATCTCTACATCTCTGACAGAACAACTGGGTTAAAAACCCTGAGGAAATGTATAGAAGATTAAAATTAGGGATACATCAGTTTTTAAGATGTCTTAGATAACCATCTCTTCTTAATTTGAAAGGATTTGTTTTTCCCATGTCCACCAACCCAAAGTACTAACCATTGAAGAATCAACTGAAAACCAGAAGCTTTCTCTTGGGAACTTAAACTGAAAACAACAATTAATCATAACACATATTCTCTCTTTCCACTCTTTAGGAAAATCCATACATATTTTTGCTGAGACATTGTCACTGGCTCATTGAAGGCATCAAAATATATAGCTTTTAAATATATTTCCATGCAGTATTTTCTGTGATATATATATATATATATGTATTTATGCATGAGAATATGAAGGGAAGAAGTTGTGAAGGTATCCAAAAATAGAAACTTGGCTTAATTCAAGAATGCATGTAGACAAGATTTAAAGTAGAACTGTGCCTGGGATTCACTCTCAGCTTTGGCTGAAGTTTACTGGTGTAATAAAAGTAGTGTGCAACATACATCTGCAGCTTGGCTTGCTGCAATGGAAAACAAAAATAATTATGAATTATGGCCTTCAGGGAAAATTTATTAAATCCTGGGTGGGAATGTAAAACAGAAGCAAAAGCTTCTATTGTGATGTTAATATCTGGTGTATAGATGGGTATATGTCAATTTATGTTTTAGAGCTACAGTGTAGCAATTTACAGTTTCAGGTTTTATCGTTAACTTGGATATCAAACAAAGAAGATTTTGTGTATCCATGCTACATCCTCATGTATGGATAGATAAGAGGTTCATGTGCTCAACCTCTTACTCTAAATCTGATCAAAACCAATTTATGTCACAGACTTCAAAAGCCTATATATTTCTATTGCTTGTTTGGTTTACCTTTCTTCTAAATAAGTATGTTGAACCTCAGTATAGTTCAAATGATTTTAAGATACTGCTGATATTTCCATGGCCTAAGAAAGGTTTGTAACAATGAATAAGGCTTTAATATGAGTGCTGTGACTTTTAGTATATTACTGAGCAGTCAGTTAAGGAGGAAGTAAATGGAAAACAGTGGGGTATTGGTGGTAAGTACAATGGTATTTTTAAAGATTTCAAATAATGTAGTTTGAATTTTTAGCAGTCTTTCAAATCTAAATGAGCATATCATCTGATGCTATGTGAATGGTACACTGTATAATTTTAATCTTTGCTTGAAAAACTCTTTTCCTTTGTTATGAAATAGAACTATGGATAAGTTCTACTATATATACACCTGGTAATTAATTGCTCATGAACTGCTGATTTTGTGTGTATTTGAAAGAGTTTTTCTTAATTTGCTGATTAGAACTCTCATGGGTACCACTGGAGTCTTAGACTGTCCTATTTTTAAAATTTTCCTAATGCAAACCTGAAGAATTATGTGATATCATAAAAGAAGATGGTATCTGCAGTCATTTGCATGCAAATACAGTTTTGGACACTGATATTTTTGCACAAAATACAGTTTTTTCAAGTTGCAGCAGAAGCCCCCTCTCTTAGTCTAGTTTTGTATTTAACTATTTTAATTTTTAAACTCTTGTGTGGATTAGGGGATGCTTTGCTTGCCATTTCATTTAGTGCTAGAAGCAGCTGTATATTGATTTTAAAATCTTATAAATAAACAAGCAGGTCTTTTGCCTGTTTAGTCCTAGCTTGTCCTGCACTATTCTACTTGCCAACTGGCTCATGAATTCATTGTCCCAGGAGGGTCTGGGCTTTTGTTCTTTAATTTCTTTTAATGTGTACATTACAGGGAAACATGTATTTCAGATAATTAGCCAAGAAGCGATGTGAGTGTGACCAGATAAATGACTGCAGCTGCTACATGCAGCAGACTCCTTTGGAAGGCATGTGCAGGGGGTGCATCACCTTAACCTGCAGTGTAACATCTCAAAGAAACCCTATTTCCTTGCATTACATGGGGCAGCTATTAAAACACATGGTGCTCCAAGTGATAAATGTTTCTGCAGAAGAAAAGAATACATGAGTTATAACTTAATCATCCAACCTTTCGTCTTTTTTTTTCACATTGCTGATATTTTCAGATAGCTGAAACACTGCCATATATTGGATGTGATCTATTTAAATGCTTGTTTGTCAAAGCAGGATAACTACAGGTTGCCCACCTGTTTCCTTAGAAATCCCATGGTCAAAGTAATAGATTTGGGTCTTCTAGTGAAGTTGCTTCATTTGGTCAGCTTCAAAGCTTTGTAAAGCAAAGCCCAGTTCTTGTCATTTCCTGACAAAGCATCCATTATTCCCAGTGTTTCATTTCGTAACACAGCTTCAGGTATTCTTTTTCTCCCCAGCACCTGGATGATGACACAGTTTCAGGATCGAATTGGATAACAGAAAACAATGTCCAGAATTCTCTCTCACAGACAGCCAAAACCACCAGGAAGCCTTACTGTGGGTACACACAGCAGACCTTGTCCAAAAGGGAACAAGCAGAGCAGGAATCGTTGCTTGCTGCAATACAGTGGCCAAAGCCCCCTGATGGCAAAATCCCCTTTGCACAAAGCACTGATCCCACACACAGTGACTTTGTGATTGTGAAGCCCAGCAGGTTCTTCAAGGTGGGTGATCAGTTAGAGGTACTCGTTCGTATGAAGGATTTCCAAGGAAAGCCCAAGCGGTATGGTGGAGACTATTTACAGGCACGAATTCACTCTCCTGGGCTGAAAGCTGGAGCAGCAGGAAGGATTGTAGATTGCAATAATGGCCTTTACAAAGTCTTCTTTACCTTGCTTTGGCCAGGAGAGGTCAAAGTTTCTGTGTCACTTGTCCATCCGAGTGAAGCAATCCAAGTCCTCCTGCGTTTACAAGAGGAAAGGCCAGACAGAGTCTATTTCAAAAGCTCATTCAAGTCTGGGAGGTATTCAGAGACTACAGAGTGCAACGTTTGCTTGCCTGGAGGTCTCCCAGTCTGTAACTTCACAGATCTCTACACGGGTGAGCCATGGTTCTGTTACAAGCCTCGAAAATTGTCCTGTGCCAGCCGAATCAGCCATGCCAAAGGTGGATATCTGAAAGGTCTTCTAACACAAGAGGAAAGCCTTTTTTTCCAAAGGTTTGTGTGTTGTTGAATTTATATATATTCAGTCAAGTTGTTTTGTTTGGATTTTTTTATACGAACGTTAGCCTATTGCTTAAATATGACACGTTGCCTTAGAGGAGTGTATCTGCAGGACCAGGTGTTTGGTGTTAGTTGTTGAACAGTTCCCCTCCATTCAGTTGTGCAAGAATCTTAGACAGCAATCTTAAAGAAACTTGGCATGTAGCTCTCTTTCTGTGCTTTGAATTCAACATTCGCAAGAGCATGCTGTCTAAGTCTTGTGCTGGTTTGGGGGACTCTTTCCTTATTTTCTGTTTCCATACCTACACTTGCAATATTAATGCTTTGAGAAGTATTTTTTGCCAAATCTAAACTACCCAAAAAGGGTCTGGGTTTTTAGGCTCATTTTTACAGAAATTACCAATTGTTTTTGTTCTCATAAAAACTTATCTTAAGTGTGTTCCTTGTTGCTCAATATGACTTTCAAATCTTAGAAACAGTTTACATAAAGAAAACACCTGGTAGAACAAATTACTGAGCAATACCTATGCAAATGGAAATGATCTGTGCATGTTATTTCAAGTGTCAAACTAAATTAGTTTCATGGTTGTATTTTATTTCTGCATTCAGCATAAAAAACAAACAAACAAACAAAAAACCAAAAAAGCAAACAAACAAACAAACAAACAAAAAAAACCACAAAAAACAAAAAAAAACCAAACAAAAAACAACAAAAAACCCAAAACAAACAAAAACCAAGACATCACTTAGTGCCTGGGTACATGTAACAGAACTGCTTCTGTATGAAGTTACACAGCTGAATTTAGATCAAGTTACTTACTGTGTAGTGTCAGAGCTGTAGTTGTATGCTAATGCCTTGCTCTCCAACAAAGAAAATCTTTTGGCACTACGTTCGCTTGAGGCCTAAATTGGGAAAGATTTTAGAGTAGCAACTCAAAATAGTTTAATTTAGGAAAGTATGTGTGCATGTTCATAACCAAGACCAGAAATAAAAAGTAAGCATCATGGAATTTTTTTTTTTGCTCTTCCATATCAAGAAGATATCATATTCATATTGTAAGTGGGTCTTTTGACTTTCTGTGTCTCTGCCAGTCCACTTGTAGAATACAGCTTATATTTATTGGTGATGTTTCCATATGGGAATGGGAAAGGTGTTTTTCTTGGTTTAGTTTTGATTGTTTATTTGTTTGTTTGTTTCATTCAGCTCTGAGATCCTTGACTGGAGTGGCTTAAGGAAATTCCAAATAATTGATTTCTTAAATGGAGAAGAAAAAAGTAAATAGACAAGGGTTCTCTTAAAAAGAGTAGCAGAAGACAGAACAAGATCTTAGTATTAGTGAGCTGGGAGCTGCTGCTGTGGCCCTGTACCCTTGCAGTGGTTTGTCCCCACAAGTTCTGCAAGCTGAGAACATTTTTGGGCAAATCCCCAAAAGCTTTCTGCAGACCTCTGACGGTTTGACTGCTTTACTGAGATTTGTGTCAGTACAAGTGTGCACAAGATTTGTGTCAGTGCCATGAAATTTTGAATTTGGATTGAGAGTGGTGATGGTGGTCTCAAAGTAAATGCGGAATGAATTCAGCTATAGGAAGTAGAGTAAATTTAGAGTAAAAATTCATAGCAATGTGTGCTTATTTGAAGTGGAGTAAGAAAAAAAATAGATTAATATTACCTTCAAGTTTCACAGTAACTTTTACAAATATTGCTGTGTTCATTTTTTGTTCAAGTGACGTGAATATCAAAAGGCCGATACTCTCCAGTGGACCTGATTCAGTCATTGTAAAGCCCAAGGCATTTACAGGTAGGGTGAACTACATAAGATTCTTGTTTGTAATTCATAATTAAATTTATAAAAAGAACAACAGGCATCAGATAATAATTTGTTTGGTTTTTTAGTATGGCAAAAAAATCAGTATCAGATTTCTATTGAGATGATGAAAGCTTTTGGGTGTAAACTGTAATACAAGTTCAGAAATAATGAATTTTTTTTCCTAAAATTACATACATAAGTGGGATTTTTAGCAAAAAAACAAATCAAAATAAGATAGAAGTTTGTTCTCTTGCCAAAAATGTATTTTATTTCCCCTAGCATTTACTCACAGTGCAAAATGTCTTAGAGTAACTGCTTACCAAACTCTCAATCTAATGAAAACAGCTGTGTGGTGTTTCTTAATTTCTTTCTTTGTTAAGAATGTTTAACAGATTTTGATAACTTGCACTTAAGTATTACTATAATTTGTGTTACCACCAGATGTCAGAATCTACAGTTCAGGACCAGAACATAATTGTTCTGTGCCCTTTCTAAGAACAGAACAAAGACAGTCTGTACTAAAATAAACTCAGAGGTTTTATCTCATTCATATCCAAAAGCAAGCTTTTTATGCTTCTAAAAGGTCTGCATAAAATGTGATACACAGAGAATTATTTCTTAAATTAAAACTTTTCTTTTTTTTTTTTTTTATAAGGTTATAAGAGACTTTTAAGGTAGAGTTAATGACCTGAGCAATAAAGTCTGAACAGAAGGCAACTTACAGCATTTCTTGCTTTTAGTTTTACTGTTCGTTAAAAAAATACAGTTCTGCTACTAGGCTTGCAGCATTTTACCCTCCACCTCTTTTCTTTGTCCAGATCCTTTAGCTGATATGTTTTTGTTGCTTTTTTTATCCTGTGTGTTTCCTGACAGAAACTGCTGCAAATTCAAAATTTGATTGTCACCCTTCTTCCAGGAACTATGAATGATCAAAGCCTGACTACAATGTCCTGACAATAAATGCTGGGCTAAAAAGGGTTGATAGGAGTAGTACATTTCCTCAGGGAAATTCCTTCCAATTACAGCAGTCTCTGAATAAATAAACTGAACTCATTGGTATAATGCTCGTGAATGTGTGGATTTGTTAGGATTGATGATACACACAAACCCATTGTTCTGCTGTTGTTCTTTTTGTGCATGTTTTTCTATGTGGTGGTACATGTAGATCAAGTTTTTTAAATCCTTTCTTTTTCTGAAATACAAGCTTTTATTTCTATCCTTGGTTTTTAACTTCAGATTGGTAAAACTTTTCTCTTTTATAAAATCTCAAAGTAAGGGCCAATTCTGAATTCTGGGCCAAAACCGGTATGATACTATACACAGACTTGAAATGCTGATGTGGGGCACTAAAGAGTTGTTCTAGTACAACTGTTATAGATACATAAGAATTCATCTAAAAGGTAAAAAATTGAATTGCTTTTGCGTCAAAACTTTGAATCAAATAAACTCAAGTTGTGAATTCACATTATGAATTGGTCTTTAGCTGCATGACCATGTGAAGGCTTTTTTTTTTCCTTTCTCCTGTTTATAAATATCAGATGAGTCCACATTATTAGCTGGGTTTTTTTTTTTTCTTCCTTGTTCCTGCTGTCAGAGTTAAAGAATCATCCAGAGATAGAGTTTTCTGATGGCTTTGTTCTGTGGTAATTGTGATTTATATTATTTCTGTTATACTTACATAATAGTAATTGGCTTTTTAGTGTCCCTGTGAGGTCTAAGGAGGTTAACATCCTCTAATCTCTAAGGTTAACATCTCCTAATACAACATGCAGAGGATATTGAATAGAAAAAGAGCAATTAAAAATGCTTATTAGGAAAGATGGTTATGGTTGGCTCTATCTGTGTTATAATGAAGCATGTATCAGAAGATGCTTTTGGGCCCTGCAGTTCCAGTGCTTGTACTTTTACATCATTCGAACAGTCCCAGGCATGATTTTGGCCATGGCAAGGTGTGCTTTATCAAACAGCTGTAAGTTATGAGAGAGCATGGACTGTTCTTAGCAGTCCCCACACCAAGGTGAGTAGAAGTGTTTAAACACCTGGAATTGTCTGCTCCATGCAGCTGGTGTTTGTGATAGGGAAGATCTTCATGCTTGTTCAACTGAGGTATTTGAACACACAAATGGCAAAGGAGGAACCTGAAACAACCTTATGGAACTTTGATGTACCAATATCACCCAGCTTACTAAGAGAAATATGGCAATATTTGGCTGAAATAACCATGAGATTTCAGCTTCTCTTCCTATAATCTCCTGTAATCCTGATACCTTTGCTTGCAAGATATTATTCTACTTCTGCAAGTTAAAAAGACATCCTATGGAACAGAACTTCCCTGATGTGTAGCAGTTCCTCAGGGAGCTGCCTGTCCCAGGCAGTAAATGGGGAGCAGGCTAGGTAGCAGAGAGAAAGTACAAAATCCATGGAATTAGAGAATCTCATAATTATCATATTCAAATGGTACATGCAACATTTTTGGTCATAGCTTCAATTCTGGCATTTTCAGACTTAACTCTTCTAGAGTGCCAGGGTATGTGTTATTCCGTAGAAGTAGGTGGTTTTTNCCTTTCGGTCTGTTTGGGGGTTTTGGTGCGTTTGCTTTGGGTTTTTTGGATGTTTCTCGGAGTGTCGCCAGGTTGTCCCCGCGGGGTCGGTGTCCCCCCGAGCAGCGCTGCCGTGCGCAGGCCGGGCGCTGGAGGGCAGCAGCGCGCCGCGGCAGGGCGGCCGCCGCGCTGGGATCCGCAGCGGGATGGGGAAGATGCTCCGCTGGTTCCCCTGTCTCCGCTCCTCTCTGCCGGGCAAACACCCACCACTGAGCACTTCTAGCGCAGGGAGAAAGGTGGTTGACACGTTTTTACATTAGCTGCAGAGATACTGTTTAATTTAAACCAAGTTGAACTATAATCAGCTGCCCAGCTCTTGTCAGTCGTCACTGATTATGTGTCCGTGAAGATTATGGAGGCTGCTTTGGTTGTATGTTGATTTCAAAGGATTTTTCTCTTCCAGATTCAAGCAATATGGGCAGAACTGAAGATCCCACAGCTTCCCCTTCTGGTTATTATTATGAAGACCAGTGGAGGTCCAGAACACATTGGATCCATAATTTTAACAAATCAGATGATATAACTGAGTGCTTACAAGGAAAAGTAATTCACTTGTTTGGAGACTCTACAATAAGGCAGTGGTTTGAATATTTGACAGCATTTGTTCCAGGTAATTTTTTGTTATTTATCCTGTCCTTAAGGACCTTTCAAAGCCTTATTTCTCACATCTCAGACATCGAGCTAGTTTTACTGAGTGACAGTGACAAAACAAAGGAAGAGGAAAGACAAAACCTCATCAGAAGCCGTGGCAGACAGTCAAATGTTTGAGCAGACATTGAAAACATGTAGGCCTTGTAAATGGGGCCACTAGGTATCTGCAAAGTTGTCCTTGTAACATGACTGCTGCTGTGGTTGTGAGTTAAGGTGACCACCCCTGGAGGCATGGCAGGAAGCCACTTGGGTTGCCTCTGTAAGGCCTTGCAGCATCACAGTCACAGGAGAGATTTTGGAATGAAGTAGCAAATTACCTCCATTGCTCTTTATAGGTTTTGGGGCCCTTTTCCTTATTCAAATTATTTAAGTAGAAGAATTTCAGTAGACAACTAAATAGTCCTGTCTCACTCATCCCTTTCCCCTGAACCACTTCAGTTGTGCTGGAATACAGTCTTTGAGCTGCCTTAATTCCTACAACTTGAAGTAATCTGTAAATTTAATGGAGTTCTAAAATTGCTAGAAGGGTTCTTGTGAACCCTGGATTCAGAGAGTAAAAATGAATATTTGGAAAATTTATTTTTTACAAGAGAGAAGGAAATAGTTTGGGAAACTTGGAAAAGGCTTTGACAGCCTTATGAAATCCAAGTATGCTGTCCTGCAGATTTCAACACCCATAAACTCCACTCTTAAAAATATTGCTCACTTTCTGTTGAATTTTAAAAATATGTTCAGATTTCCTTATCTACTCCTGCTTTGCCCTGTGGTCCAAGCATCTTGTTGACAGCTTGAAGTTCTCGTGCCGTCTTTCGCTAACACTTGCTCCTGGGCTTTCAGATCTAGTGGAATTTAACCTGGGCAGCCCTAAGAACGTGGGCCCTTTCATGTCAGTGGACCTGAAGCACAACATCCTGCTGAAGTTCCGCTGCCACGGGCCGCCCATCCGCTTCTCCACGGTGTTCAGCAGCGAGCTGCGCTACATCGCCAACGAGCTCAACAGCATCGTGGGCGGCAGGAACACCGTCATAGCCATAACCATATGGTCCCACTTCAGCACCTTCCCCGTGGAAGTGTACATCCGGCGACTCAGGAACATCCGCAGAGCTGTTATCCAGCTGCTGGACCGCAGCCCCAAGACTTCCATCATCATCAAAACCGCCAATGTTCAGGAGCTTGGGCCAGAAGTGAGCCTCTTCAACAGTGACTGGTATTCCTTTCAGCTTGATTCTGTCATGAGGAAAATGTTCTCAGGAATTGCTGTGCACTTTGTGGATGCTTGGGAGATGTCTGTGGCTCATTACTTGCCACATAACCTGCACCCTAATGAAATAATTGTTAAGAATCAAATAGATGCATTTTTATCTTATGTGTGCCCTCTGCAAACTTAGCACAAATGGGTATCCCTATGTCGCCTTTTGCTATAGCCCAAGTACAGTTGCTCTTTTGAGCTGTGGAATGAGGCTGTATAATATGGAGGAACTCTGGATACTGTACTTGCATGCAGGATAAGTAGGGTGGCCTTAAAGTTTGGGTAGCTGTGAAGGATGGTAAAGAGGAATTTACTCTTCAGGCCATATCTTCCTGCAAGGTTGATTCCTTCAAACTTATCATTCATACCTGAGATTATTAGAGAGTACCTTAAATTAAATCGGCACGATTCAGTATGAAACTATTTGGGTTATTAGCTTTACTAGTTATCTGCACTGTATGCCTAATTTAATCTGTGTGACACTGATTCTGTTGCCAGGGTCTTGTTGCTCAGAATAGTGTGTGAAACCTGGGAAAGATTCTGGGAATGGTCTTTCTCTCAGCATTCCAGAGCTTGAGGGATGTCTCCTCCAGTTGTGTGTCAGAGGAGCACAGTGTCGGTTCTTGTTTCAAAGTCCTAATTAGAAACATTAAGGGAGCGTACCAAAGTCACCAATAAAGAAGCACAGTCACAATATCTGTAGAATTAAGTCATGAAGAATTTGCTGAAATTTAGTGGAGAACCCTAGTTAGGCACCTTTGTTGTTTACAGATGGCTGCTAAATAGTGCAAATAGCTGGTATTTTAGTTTGGTTTCTTACACTACTGAATTTCTTTTGAGCTTTGTTTCACTGTCTACTTCTTGATTTATCATTAGTGAGGATATGTGTGTTTGATGACCTCAGTGAAAACACTGTCTCATGCAGTTTCTGCAAGTTCAAATTGCAGGCTTGCCTACTTGAAGCTTAAAGCATTTGCCAGTGAAAGTGTTTCATTTACCAGTGAAAGTGTGTCGTTTGCCAATGAAAGTGTTTCCATTCCCTGTGAGCTACATCTCTTCCCTTATGGTCCTGCGAAGCCCGGCTGCCGAGGGTGGCTCTGGTGCATCCTTCATAGGCCGTGTCTGGATGGGGAGGCCAAGTGACTGGAGGGCCCCTGGTGTGCTTTGGCAGTGGTGGTCAAGGCCACGCAATGACCCCTCTTCAGGGTCTGGCAGCTCTATCATTTCTTCATGAACTTCACTGCTGCCAGTATAAAAGGTGGAACACCCTGCACCCAAAAGCCAAGCGCGCCCAGGGCTGCCTCCATATATCTGCTTGGCACAGACCCAGGTTTGCTGGGCTGACAGCTGGTGGCTCTCCAGCCTCCTGGCCTGCCATTTACTGCTGCTTATTTGATTGAGCCTATCTACAGTTTTAACTAGAAGCACTTTGAAAACAGTTTATATTAAAGTCAACTCCCAAATTAAACAGCAGAGAAGTATTCCATGCTGTCTTACTTTTGGTCCTGCTCAGGCCAAAGCCAGTCTTCACTGGCTTGCGTCAAAACTAAGTTGAATCTTTGTGAGCAAACTGAGAAGATTATTAAGGCAAATTGGCAGGTTGCACAGAGTGAAATAATCAAAATGTCTTTATGTTAGAAAAGTTTCACCCCTTGTTAGGTTTGCTGCTCTCCTAAGAAGTTTGTGCACTTATTGCCAGAGCCCTAAGAAAGCCAATGCTGCCAGCTACAGCAACAGTGTTTCGTATTGTGTTAATTTTAAAGTGCAACTGAGAAGTAGTTTAAAAACAATTATAAATGATTTCAGCATGTAAAACATCAGTACTATCCATCTATGAACTTAACAATTTAAAAATGTTTAAACATGTCTGAAGGAATTGTGTACACTGAAATAGCACCTATTCTTAGCTTTTCAAATCAGCAGTTAAGAGGTCCAATTTGCTGGTTCCTACTGACAGCTGCCTCACACAGCATCTGCCCATACATTAGCATTAGGAAACTATTTCTTACTTTAATATGGTAATGGTAATTTATTCTCTGCTAAAAAGAGGCCAGACCAATTCAGGTCTGGGAAAGTAAACTACCACAATGAAAAATGAACTTTCATCTTTTCCAGTTGTGATTTTTAAAATAGCTAAAAGCTTTCATCCTGAGTAACAACTCTTTCCTAATAATGCTTATGGAAATAGGACTTCAGACTTCTTTGAAGGCAACTACTTAATTTATGGAATGACCATTGGGTTTAACTCATAAAGCCATATTGTGTGTAAAAATGTTGTGGCTGCATGCGTCTTCTCTAAGTGTTGTAGTGCTTGCTACTGCTCCTTAACAGCAGCTTTGTATCAATGTTAGCTACCAAGCACAGAGAGAAGAAAATATTCTTTTGAATGCTTTGACAGTTGAGGGAAAGAGAACAGAACTGCTATTAGAAAAGGTGTCCAATTGCCTTCTGGTAGAACCTCATCCTTTAGATTAATTAGATTAATTTTTTAATAACAGATGAACTAACTCACCGGTAATAAACTTCAGGGAAATTACCCTGTTGATTTAGAATGAGGGTCAAGATTTTATTTCTTTGGGCTCTGAAATAGGGAAGAGAAATGAAGAATCTGAGGGTTTACAGTGTTTGGGGACACTGTTTTTAAGATGTCATTCAGGTGATCTATGAACGATTTTTCATTTCTATTCTCTTGTTACCATCTATCTCATCATATTACCAGTTGTGTATGTATGGGATATGCAAACACAGAAGCAATAAAATATTTTTAAATCAGTTTCTTTAAACTTTGAAATGGAGTTTAATAGGGACTTAGGTTAAGATGTTTATTATTTTTGGAGTTACTTAATGTGCAACAGGACTGGAAAGGAGTTTCTCAGCATCTGTTAAGTATCTTTCTCAACACATAAAAAATTAATTCACAAGGTTTTCAAAGCCCTTTCTTCCTTTTCTTTCCATTTTCTTCCTTCCTGAAAGGAAGAAATTGTATTATTTTTGATATTTTCATTCTTGTACTGATCATTTTGATTATTAATTTTTCAATAGATGTTTTTTATTTTTTAATTTCTTCATTCAAAATTCAGGTCTTTCAAATTCCTGTGAAAGAAACTACTTTTATTGTGTTTATTAGAAGATTTCAGAGTAATTTATTTATAAAATAAGTAAACTCTATTTTATATATGTTAGTGTTGCAGTGTAATATTTTGAGAGCCTTGTTTCTCATGTATATCTTCTTCGGCTGATTTCTTCCTCCTAGAAATTTAGTAAAAATGTTAGTTGAATTGCTGATGAGAAGGGAGGATAAAAAGCAAAAGCTTCCCTTTTTTCACGTTTTCAGTTGCTTCTAATTTCATCTGCAAATATAGCACTGCTTCATGAGATTTAAATTACCATTTTTCATTGCTTTGCTTGTTGCAGGTAAGCAATTAAAAATGGAAACTTTGTTTACCACAAGTGTCTGTACAACTTTTTATGTACTACAGGTGACAATTTCATGTGTACATGACAAAAAGGGAGGTTTGAAGTTGCCTTCTAGAGGGGTGGAGATACTAGGGTTTTGCTTTGGTTTTATTGCAGAAGCGTGGGTTAGAACATTCTTCCATTCATGACAGTTTAAGTAACAGCAGAAAACCTCAGTCACAAATGTGTTTTTCATTTTTAAAGCACTTACTCCTTAAGTCCAGATAATTTAATATATATTTAGACTGTTTGGAAGGCTCTTACTCTCTGTTGGGAGCAGTGAAAAACTTTGTATGTTAGAGAAAGAACTTGTTTTCAAATAACTTGTTTTTTTCTAATATATGTATGTTATTGCAATGCTTACAATACACAGAAGGCTCTACTGTCTTGTTTCCTGATGTGATCAGAAAAACTTTAAATTGTTTTAAAAGCTCAGAGAATGAAAAGTTCCTAATAAAGAGGGCAAGTTTACTTGAACTGTTTGATCTGATTTAGTCTCAGTTTACCTTGTTTGCTGTAACCCCACGTCCTTTATATTTTTGTACCTGCATAGTAATTCTCTTAGTTTTACCTATTATATTTTGTGCTATGTGTTGGGTAGGAGTTTCACACTATGGTTTATAGATTAAATTCACTCTAAGTAATTTTTAATGTGATTTGTATTTGGAGAGGGCTGATCTGTGCCTGACATGACACCTAGCACTGAAGCACACTGATGTTTCCCTCTGTTGCTGTGTCAGGCCTGACACATAATAAAAGCTTGTACATAATCTAGGCTTCCTTCTTTGAGGGTTTTTGCAGCCTGAGTGACCCACAGGACATCCTTAAACCACTTCATTTAAAAAAAGGGTGAAGAGCAGATGAAGCATGGTGATTGCTTCTCTATCTTATGAACAGTTTTTACTTAAATAGTGGGAGAAAAATTGAGGAGAGATGCATCCTGTGAGTCAGTTGGAATGCTTAAGGGCTGTTGGGCATCCTACACTGGTGGCTCTGTGTCCACTGCCCCGTGAGCCCAAGGGGCTGTGTCTGCAGGGTCATGGGGAGAGGGAGAGAGTGGCTGCCTGGCACAGACTGGGGAGTCTCTGGGATGGCCTAAGGGTGGAAGATTTGGGGGATGTCCACTGGCTTGCCTTGGAATTAGTTTGCAGCCAGGGTTTGCAGCTGGGAAAGTAGCAAGCAGGGCACAATGCCCTTTGTGCTGATTCCTGACGTAGAGAGCCAAAAATAGCCTGTTTGACCAGGCTAAAAATCCCTGAATGACAAAATCCTGACAGCTAGGAGAGAGTGCTGAGGCAGTATTGCCAAGTATTTGTTCCGTTTTTCTGTTCCCCTCTCATTCCGTGCTGATGCTGAAGGGGGCAGGGCAGAGGCAAGGGCCAGGGGTGTGATCTGGGTTCTGCTCACACATTCCTCCTGAGCACAGAGCTGGGGCCATGGCCCAGCCTGCTCTGGCCAGCCCCAACAGCCCTGAGGGGACAGGGCAAAGGCAAAGCAGCTTCTTCCCAGCATTTGGCTCTGGAAACTGCATTGAAGCCTGCTGCCATCTTGTTCAACCTACATCAGCCTTCACTCAGCCAAAAATGAACAAGAGAGGCTGCAAAGTATGAGCTGCTTTTTAGTGTGGTGTTAGGTCAGAGGGGAAGTGAGAGTGATGAGTAGGACATAGAGGGGAAGCAAAAAAGTGGGATGTAGTTAAGGAAAAACAACATGCAAAGGTCTTGCTCTGTGACACCAAGGAGAGGAAGAAGGCTGGGAATTTGGTCGCGTGGAGATTGATTTCCAAAGGCAGTACCAATTGTGTGGGACAGACTCACTCCTCTGAGATAGCATGCTGAATGCACATAGTTGTATTACTTCACATGTTTTAAAAAAGGAACAGTTCTTCCCACCCAGGCTGCTCACCCACCTCTTCCTCTATGCCCTCCTGACAGCAATGACACAGCAATCGTGTTAGGTACAGTTCCAAACTGCTTGCAGTTGGTTTGAAGCCATGTGTATTGTGTTCTCACATGACTGTAGATGTGACAGATATCATAGCTGGGGAAATTTTTAAAAGAAACCCAAAGCATTTGTAATCAAGATAAGGAGGAGTGCAGGCAGGGTTTCATCATGTGCCAAGTGCTCCTCAGAGGCTATGGTGACTCAGAGGAGCATGTAACTTGCCTGAGATGGCATAGGTTACTTGGCAAGGGCAGGGGCTTGAACCTCATCCATCAGACACAGGGACAGAAGGCTCACCAGGGCTGGCAAAAAGCCAAAACTGTGTGGTTTCTGACCTGGTTGGAATGGGGCTTCTTGAGTTCATCCCATGGTTTAGCCCTGCATCCCCAGTCAGCAGCATATAGGGTAACTTCTAGCATTAGCTGTCGTATTTATGGTGCAAGATCAATGTATTTGAAACCAGGGAAATGTTTTGTCCTTGAATCTGAATCTTTGAGTCTTGAGGAATTGTTAATTCATCACAGTGCTTTTCATCCAGATCTGAACTTTTATGTAAGCGAACTTAGCTTGTATCTGAGCAGTGATCCTAAAATCCTGTCCCAAATTATTGTGTCCTCCTTCACTGTTGGTGTTACTAGCCTCTTGTGGGCATACTCAGTAGCCTTCTGGGAGGATGCAAGCTGGTCTGCTCTGTGAGTCTGTCATGGTGAATTGTACAGGAACTTCTCTGCTTGGAAGGAGAAAGAGGGATTTTGTGAGGGAATGCTAGAGAACTGAGCGTGTGAGTTACTTTCTGTGAGCCCCAGATGCGGAGTGAACACGTCACTAAAGCTAAGTGAAAGTGCAACGTGCCCTCCCCCACATCCCAACTCTGTCAGCTTGGGCTTAATAGATTAATCCCTTAATGAATGTGGCCAGAAGAGGGCTTTGAGGCACTGAAAAAGAGTCTGGGATGACTCTCAAATGAAAAACATAAGCCACAACATATTTGTCTTGGTGGTTTGTTTTCTAACTCCTAGTGTGTGTTTTGAAAACAAATGTCACAAATACCACTGAGGCTCTTTGACTTTAAGTTTGTGGGTGAAATCACTTGATGACATAGATTTGATAACTCTTAGATTGAACACTATGCTTCAGAAGATGATTTTTTCCCCCTAAAATACTCTTTTATATCTGATTTTTTTTATCCTACGCCAAAAAGTAATCGAGAGGAGTAAACTTTACCAGACTAGAATAGTATATCTCGTTACTTCTTTCTGCAACATAGAAAATTAAGCAGTGTCCGTGGTCTGGTCATGGCAGTCAGTGTTCTCTGGGTCAGCCATCCATTAAACATTTTGTCCCCTCCAATTTTTATTCTCTCCTTTCCTGGTCAGTTCTGAAAATGGACAAGTGCTTTTCACCCTTTGACCTTGTGCTTGGGCCCTCTGAAGGCACCTGATGTTTTTTGGTTCAGTTTGGCACAGGCCTGTCCCTTTTCCCTCTAGATCTCTGCTGCAGGCTGTTTGCAATGACCAGGAGCATTTATATGACAAGGACTATTCCTCTGCTGTGGTGTGGTGCTCACTCTGAAGGACCTCATAGAAGAGCTTCCAGGTGGGACATGCCTGTGGGAGTGCAGTAGGTGAGAGGCATGGCACAAGGAGGACCTGCAGTGAAAGAACCATGACAAATTACAGGGTTTTTCCCCTCTTGACATCCTGCAGTCAGTTCTTTCCACTCCTTCCTACCGTTTGGTTTTCCCTGAGCTGGGTGAGTCATGCTTTCCAGTCCAGCCTGCCCTCTTTTCTGAGTCAGCTTCTCTCAGGGAATTGTCGCTTGCTCCTGGCAAGGCAGCTATTTCTGTCTCTAGCTGTTTCTTCCTTCTAATGGTTTCATATCTTTCCACTCCACATTTGTATTTTCCCCTGTGTATTATTATTATTATTATTATTATTATTAATATATTTTGCTTTTGCTGTGCCTTGCTTTTGCCTTGCTTTGATAAGTAAAATTAGAAAAAGAAAATTACTTTACTGAAAAATATCCTGTCTTAAAAATCCAGTTTAAAAAATCAAGTGCTCCAGTAACAAACTGATATTATAATTACCTTACATCGTTGTAAAATGTGTTCAATATAGGTGTATCTTCCAATCCCAGAAGTTTCATATCTGCTAGTTGAAATGTAGGTTCCCTATGTTAACACATTTCTTTCTGATGTCCTGTTGCCCATGTTCTTGTGCACAACAAACACTGTTACAAGTAGACATTTTCATTTGTGGCTGGAGTAAGGACTTTTCATCCTGCCCTGTCACACATCAGTCGTGGTATTTTTACTCTTCCTGTCTTTCTTTTCTTGTCAGACTTGGATTTTCCTTTTCTTTGCAGCAGGTACTCACCTCTTTGCACAGGTGAGTGGTGCCCAGGAGGGGGCTGACCTCCATCAGATCACATATTCAGCTGGTAAAAAATGTCCCCTGTGATTTTTGGAGTCAAAGCCCTTGAGCTGCCCTAACTCCAAAGGCAGTGACACCTGGGAGAATGGATGAGCTGAGTGGGGCTCCAGGTGCTGCTCCTACTGCCTGTGGTGTTGGGCCATCTATGCCTCTTTGGGGCTGCAGCCTCCCCTCTTTGCAAAGAGAGATCTCAATACCTTGTGAAGGCACTCAGAAGCCCCTCAGGTCCCCAAAGGTTTTGCTTCACAGCTGCTGCAGGAGAGAGCAGGGCAAGGGTCTGGATGAGGTCTCGCCCTGACACACATTAGACAAGACTGAGGGCACAGTGGGCCTTCAGAGACCAAACAAATACCACCTCCAGCTGGAACAAACCATCCTGATTTCAAAGAGAAGTATTGAGCCCATCAAGATTATCAGTTGAACATGTTCCAGTGATATAATACATCTGCAAACAGGAAGATGGAGCCCACGCAGCGTTTCCTGCCTGCAGGGGGAAGCTTTCGAATTTATCACCTTTGGGATGGAGATGTTCTCTCCTACCTCCCTCCTGCAGCTTGCTGGGGCAGGTCAAGGGTGGGGATAAAGTCTGAGGATGTTCTGTTTGTTTTTAACATTTATGTTCCAGTGCAAGAGGCACTGGGTATACAATGGGCAGGGGGACTAATAGTCCAGTGCTTTTGCCTTGTTGGTACCAGCTGCTGGAAATTGTATCAGTTAGCTGTATCTGGGAAGGGGCAACACAAGGCACTGAAAGTGAGGGGTGTTTGCTCTGAAAGATTTGGGTGTCCTGTCCTTGTTCACCATGTTTGATATGCATGGTGAATCCTGGTCCATGCCACTGCTGAAAGAGGAAAAGAAAAGGGATTATGATTAAGATGGGTCTACTCACATTTTAGGAAAATCCAGGACACTTTTTTTATACTGAAGGTTGTTTTTATCTACCAGAGCAGGTGACTATTTCACACCTGATACATCTGTGACAAATGAGACTACTTTTTTTTTTTTTTTTTTTTTTAAACACATACTCCCCTTTTCATTTAACCAGGCTCCTGGCTGTATGGAGCTTTCACACTGACACCCTGTGAAACTCATTCCAATCTTTCTGAGGGCAAAGTCCTGCTGAAAGCCAGCCATTTGCCAAGGAGAGGTGTTTGTCCTGCACCACCTCCCAAAGGCTGGAGCTATTTTTTTTTTTTCCTGTGGGACACTGGATCTCTCTTGCTTCCTATGTGAATGTTATGGAGGCACCTGCTTGTCCAGTTTACCCAAGTTTACCAAGTTTACCAAGTTTGTCCAGTTTACCAAGACAGAAAAGGGATCTTGAGATACAGCTTAATGCCTCTGGCCATAGGGGCAGCGCTGCAGGCAGGAGGTGGGCAAGGAGAACCTGACCCTGGCAGGCAGGAAACCCCACTGAGTTGTACCCACAGGTTTCTCTTCACACCATTGTTGCACAGCACTTTTTCATTATTCTTATTTCAGTGTTTTCTAGACCCTTTTTTGGCAGTGTTACACCAACCTGGGATTTCCTGCCAGCCTCTTTGACCGGGGAATGTCCTCAACCAGGGCTTACCCCACCTGGGAAATTCCACCGTGCAGAAAAAGTCCAGGGAGCCATGCTCACGCCACTGTCCTCCTCCACCCTGCTTCCTCTCACATGTCCCAACATCCCCATTTCCTGTTAACCAGAGCCAAAAGATAAGTGGTGTGCGAGCCACTGCACTAAAGGTGCCCTGTGGGTACTCAGCCAGGAGCTGAAAGAAACTTGTGGGGTGTAGTTTAAGGTTTTGGGGTGGGGTTTTTTTTTGGTTCTTTTTTTTTTGGTGAACAGAAAGCCAAAGTAAGCAGGGCTTTTGTGAGGGAGGAGAAGAAAAATTTCCTTACCACTGCTTCTCTGTTTCACACCTTTAAACCCTTACAGGGACTTCTCAGTCATTCATACAGGCATGGCCATAAGGAATGATGAATTGCCAATGGGGTGCAAAGAACTAGCTTGTTTTCCATAGAGCTATTTCTAACTTCACTCCTCCAACATGAAGGTATGCTGGTATAATTTTATTTGATTCATTGCTTAAAAAACCTAATTGATTGAAAGAATATTGGCTTCTTATAAGTTTTTTTACTTGTAAGAGCCTCACAAGTGACTTGTGCTGTAATAATCTGTGTGTGTTTTGGGGTTGAGTATAGAAGAATGGTTGGCTTTTGGGAAGGTAATGGGTAACAGCCAAGAGCGAAGAAACCACAAAGAATGGTGGGATTTTAAAAACCCTTGGTTTTCTGATGACAAAATACTCCTAAATAGCTTAGCTGTTTTGGGTGACTCTCTCTGAAACAATCTGCATTTTTAAGGGAGGGTGTAATAGCTTTCCAGAGGATGGATGGATGGATGGATGGATGGATGGATGGATGGAAAGCTAAGTTTTGAGAGTACTGAATGGAAGAAGCATTGTTAGTGAAAAAAGGTGTTTTTTATAATCTTGATTACAATTCTTTACTGGAAGCTCGTCAGTAATTTTGGAATAGCAGAGCACCATCAGCATATGAGCCTGCCAGCTTCAACAGGACAGGAGTAAACTGTCATGGTGCAGTGTGAGACAACACAGGGAAGCATATAAAAATAGAGATCTACGCCTACTTTCTTGTAATTAAAAAAAAAATCGGTGGGAATGAAAAGAATTAAGTTTAATGAGCTTAAAATTCACTTTAAATTTTGTTATGCTAAGGGGTTTATTAAACCAAACCATAAACTTCTTTTCATCACCTGGCGAGGGTTTCCCTGGCTTACCACACGAGGCTGATTATGCAGCACCCCGGTTCATTAACTGTGCCCGGCCCTGGCAGGCAGGGAGGGCAGCTCAGCAGGAAGAGCCTTGCAGAGGCTAAAATGGGGTCTGGATTCAGATCCCAAATGTTTTGGAGTATGTATGTGCCATGATGACATTGGAGACGTGCGTGGGACCGGGGGTGGGTAGCTCGCATGTACTTCAAATGGAAGCCAAGTGATTGCAGCTGAGGTGTGGAGGTTTGCTGGAGGCACACAGAGGGCAGGGAAAGGGAGACGCCCTGGGCTTTGCCACAGCCAGACTTGGTGACCAGCAGTCAGGGAGAGATGTCACCTAGGGGCCATATTTCTGCTCCAAACAAAACTCCAGTGTCAGCTCTGTGATCACGTTCCAGCAAGTGATTTTTTATTTTTGCTCGTTAGACTTCTATTTACTTTCTTTGCAGCAAGCCACATTTCCTGTTGCATTTGGTGGCAGTGGGTGGGAGTAGGGTGTGTGTGGGGAGGAAATGCCCTCTGTCACGGGGGGAACCGTGGCTGGTTCCCTGGCTGCTTGGGGCAGCCTTGCAGCCTGCCACCCTGGAGGTCGTGGTTGGGATATCATCGTCATCGTCATCGTTATCATCATCAGTTGCTGGAAACAGGTCAGCAGCAGCAGTCCTGGGCACTGGGGAGCTTCCTTTCCCACCCCTGGGCTGCTCGGAGCAGCGGGGCGGCAGGAACAATCCCATCCCTTACTTTGGCTTTGCCTCCTGCTGCAGCCCTGGTGGTCTGACCTGGCTTTGCTTCTCACCTGGACTTTCAAGAGCAGCAAAACTCAGTCCTGATGGTGCTGCTTAGAAAACCTGCTGAGAAACCCCTGTGTGACTTTTTGTGCTCCCAGTCACAAACTCCTGAGACAAAATGTGCAAGGCAGAAACAAGAGTTAACTTAACTTTTGCTTTCTTCTTAAGAAATTGGCAGGAAATTAAAAGGAAACTTAAACATCCATGGGCTGGCTTCTGTGGAGAGCAGCGTCCTGTCAGACAGGATGTGTCTGGCTTTAGAAGGTGTCTTTTCCCAGCTGGGAACTGGAGGAGGGAGCCAATGCCTGGGAACAGAGCTCTGCACAGTGCCTCACCAAATCAAAGAGTTTATTTCCAGCTTTCTTGATGTTTTATGCTAACTCGTGCATGATTTACATATTATTGTGAAGTTGTCATTACTGTCATAGATTTCTAAACATGTAGCAGGTGGCTGTTAAGTCAATAGAAAGAACAGAGTATTTGGATCCTTTCCATGATATTTATATTTTTTACACAGACATCTGTGATTGAGACTTGTGTGACAGCAAATTCTGACCCATAGGTGGAGAGGTATTGTCCCTGTTCCAGCACACATTTAACTGAAGATAAAACCTGCCTCAATAGATGCAGTTCATCCTAAGCACCAGGAAAATTTTTGTGTTGCTGTTTGGAAGCGACCTAACATTTTCCCTAGTATAACAAAATTTTGTCTGCCTTGATTTAGG
Source organism: Peucedramus taeniatus (assembly GCA_013400575.1). Lineage (NCBI taxonomy): Eukaryota > Metazoa > Chordata > Aves > Passeriformes > Fringillidae > Peucedramus > Peucedramus taeniatus. Next base: position 164,984 of record WBNO01015089.1, on the reverse strand, counting down.
TGCTTTTTAAAGAGAAAATTTCCTGTTTATTGAGTTTTTGTCTGACTAAGGGAGGACAGCTCTGTAGCTGAGTTTCAGGACTTTCCCAATGGTCAGATGGCCGTGTATTTTGAAAGCTGGGATTTCTCTAGTGAATGGATGTCTGAACTGAAGGCTGGAAAACACAGTGAAATAAGCTCAAGACATTAGATGTGGGCATTCCCTTCAATGAACTCCACAGTGTCAACATGCTACAAGTGCTTTTTACTGGTTGTCTTGCTTCTGCCTGGACTTTCCTGCTCGTTAATCTTCAGCCTTGAGCTGATGGTATGCACACAGGATGTGTAGGATTGTGCAAATCAGTGCTGAGGTTTCCTGCAGGTGTGGATCCTGCCATGCAAGTGCTGCACAGGTGGGCTGCATAAATACTGACATTGTGCCTGGGGTTTCTGGACCGGTCAGCTGTTAGACCTGCTGTCTGGTAGATGTGACTGGTTTGCCATGTCCAAGAAGAGCTCAAATTTTCAAAATCTGCCTAGACAATGTTTTTGAGTGGAAAAATGCATGTTTGAGAAATCTGGATGTATGGCAACCTTAATCTTAGGTTACCTGCTACTACACACAAACTGAATCTAGGAATGCAAGTGTCTGGGTAGAGAACAGTTCAAAAAATCATGTTTTTCTAGGTTCAGATCTCAGTTTGAGAGTTTTTCCTTCTATTCCTGCGCTGAAGTGTTGTGTTGCAATGTGCATCGGGACAGCTCTGCAGTCCCTGTTAGAAAGTGGTTTTGTTTTACAGGTGGTTGAAGTGGTTCTTGTTTGTGGAAGGTAGGAACATTGAAATGAAAGTACACCAGAGCCTAGCTCACCTACTGTGCTTGCAATACAAGCTCCTTCATCTGAGAGCAGAACTTGAAATTAATGTGAGCTATGAATGTCAGGTTTTGGCCCAGGTTGATCATCTGGGTTAGGAGGAAAAATGTCTTCAGATGAGCAACAAGGAAAACTGATGCTAACCTCTCCAAACCTACACTGAGTCTCCCTAACAGCACTGAGAAACTGTGCCAACTCCCTTTCTAAACTGGAATACCACGACAAGCCACATACTTTGAGGCAAGAATGTGCACTCTCTACCTCATCTATGTACAGCCAGTATCCTTTAGGATAGGCAACATATGACATTGCTCTTTGCTATGGGGAAACCATCTCCTGCTCCTTGTTTACACGCTGTGACATCAGTGGCGTGTGTATTTCTTCCCCACTGCAAGGCACTAAGGAACTAATGAGATAGGTAAGCTGCTGAGAAAACATGACTAACCAGGGCAGTGAGTATGTTGGGAGGAATGTCCCCAAACACGAGGTATATATACAAGGAAACTGCTTTCACAGAACTCAGGTCCACTCTGCCAGCTTTGCAACACTTGCTGGGTTTAGGGTTTCTTTTCTTCTGTACTGATTTCAGCTGTTTTATATACACAGTGTTGAAGGATCTACTTAGGAGTAACCCACTTTTTTTTAAATTTACCTTTTCTTTTTTTTTAAATATCAGACAGCTTGAGAGAAAAAAAGCAGTTTTGAGGGTATTCTCTGGATCAAAGGAGTAAGGCCCAAAAGAAATATGTTAAATAAAAATTCTAAGTTTTTCTTTAATATGAAGAATTATACATGCCCCCTTTTGATGTTCAGGTTAATCCCAGAATGTCAGTCTTGGAGAAGACCAAAGTCTAGGAAAAATGTAGCAATACAAGTATAGCAAAGAGGGAAGAAACAGTAACTCCTCTGTTCCAGCTTTTAGAGTAAAACTGTGTCATGGACCACTTCCAACCTGCTGACAAACGCTCTCCAGAACAGTTAAAGAAAGCACAGGTACAGACTCTGAATGCTCGCTAGGAGTGGAATAGTTCCTGAGATTTTACCTCTGTTTTTCTCAATGCCAGTTTAGAAGTAAAATGAATGTTGTGCTGCATGGTTTGGGAGGTGTGTGCTGTTGGAAACGCTGCTGGGATGCAGAGGTGTGGCAGTGGTGTTTGCACACCTCAGCTCTCAGTGTGCAGCAGGAGCCTCAATTACACCCAGTGGAGAATAAGGCACATTTGACATCAACACAGCAAATATTCACTCGCATTAAGCAACTGGATTGTAAACTACCATTTTTATGTCCAGTTTAAGAAATACCACAGAGGTCATGTTGCTCCAGAAACATGTTGCAAAACCAAGTTCTTGTTACTAGTAGTTTGTGCTCTGACAAACTTAACCTAGAGGCTGTCCCTTATTCCATGCTTAGGAGACTGACTGAGAGATTTATTCTGCTCCCATACCTGCCAAACCATGGGCTGCTCTGAGAGCTGGCATGTTCCTCATTCACAGAGGGAGGTTGTACAGTGTGCCTGGCAGGGTGACTACGTGCTGCTCTACAGGGAAGACAAAGCTCCACTTACTGGGCTTGTTTTATTCATTTATTTATTTATTTAAAGCCTACATTCCCTATAGCGCTCACCCCAGTACGTGCCCCAGGGACCAAGCAGTGCAGGCCCACTGCATCTTCTCTCTGTGCTCGTTCTGATTAGTATGGCAAAGGGGATAAACATGACCTTGGTTAATCTAGATGTCTAGCTGGGGGTAAAAGTCTAAGGTGTTGGTATTCAGCCTCTTTGCTTTCTGTAATGAGACCCCCACACAGTAAGCACAAGCTTCAAGACAACTGGATTTTGGTTTTGTTCTTAACAAAAGGTTTTTTCTGGATCCCATTGAAGTAGCTCATGAGTGCACAAGTCTCACTTCCAAAAGTTATTTCATTAATCAAGTATATTGGATTAACCTGAACCAAGACAGATTGCTGTTAATGCTACAATACTGGGCTGTGCTCTGAAGAGAGGGAAGAAGCAGACTTTTCATAAAAAAGTGCATTCTGTTTCCTTTTTGTTGTTATTTGAAATACCAAGATAAGCCTATCTCAGTTGCAGGTGTATAGAAAAGTGGTTTGAGGACAAATGCTGCTGCTAACGGCCACTAGTTGGCATTATTGATACATCCCAGTAGGGAGGTGGTGCAATAAAAACATGGGCAGACAACACATCAGGGAGCTGAGGTGGCTGCCTTGTGCTCACCTCGCAGCCTTCTCCAGCCCTGAGGTTGGTGGGTTACACTGAATTACAGCTCGGCCAAAGAAGGCTGAAACCAGCTGGATGCCTTCCCAAGGAGAAGAGGTGACAAGTGCTTTTTCCTCTGGTCACCACCCTACCCCAGAGGAACTTACTTTGGCTGAAGATGCCTCACAGGGTTTTGGTCACCACAGATGTTATGTAGTGTTTGGGCCAAAACCCAAAACCCATTAATGCTCAAGGTCTGCAGCATTAATAATTACAGTTTGTGTATGTAGCAATAATTTACCAGTAACTCTCATAGAAGCACTTTGAGAACATAGGGCTACTGTGAGCCAGCACATCTTGTGCAATCAATGGGTGTGTGTATATTTTTGAAAGAGCCTTTTGTTATGGAGCTTGCCTTAATCTGCTTTGACTGGGAGTAGATTTATACCAGGAGACCTGATAAATAAGATGTCACTGATGAAACAAGTATGAGCTGAGGTATCAGTGTTGCCTGAAATGGAGTTTACTTGGTAAAAGGAGAGCAAGTCAGCAATTCAACCTTCAGGAGAGTAGAGATTTTGGAACAGAAGACAAAAAGAAATTCCATGCCCTCTTTAGGGACAAAACCAAACACAAACTCATTAAATTGTTTTATAGACCAGCTTTCATTTATATGTAGAGACTAGTCTCCAATTAAATCCATTCAAAAATTGTTATTGAATAGCAAGGATAGAGGTGCTGCCTGTCCCTGCCTCCGTGTGGTTTAGGGACCTTCTACAACACAGGAGAACTACAATGAGATACAAATCTCTTTTACTCTCAACATTTTAAAGGGAATGGCAGACAACTCTGATGACAAATCTAATTTTCTGGATTATTGACTTCTCAGATTTGCATTACCATCTGTTTGTTGAAAGACAAGATGCATTTTGCAGCAGTTGTAGAGCCTTCTGTGAGGTTAAAATGAGTGGCTTTCTGGGCTCCCTGGCAGGGACGAGAATGCAAAGGTACATCAGTTGGATCCACTTTGGAAAGCTGAGTTGTGGGTCCTCCTCACAGCCACTGAATGCACAAAGAGCATTCCTGGGCTCCAGGAACTCTGAGCACCAAGTGCTTTTCAACGAGGAGATACTTAAAAGCATCTGCCTAAGGTTAAGGTATCGTAGCTGAGGTCTAAGGCTTGAAGAACTAGGAACCATCTCCTTGCTTAAAACGCAGTCTGGTTTCACAAATCCTCACTTGTGCAAAGTGCTTTTTAAATGAGGGAGAAGGTGTGCTTGGGGGTGAGTTTCTGCTCAGGGAGCAAGTGAATTTTTACTTTTATTTGGGTACTTCTGCTACTACTTGGCATCTGATTTTGTTTTATGGGTTCTACTTGCAAATTTCACTCTGGCTGCATAGATTCAATCTATGGTGTAAAACAACAGTCTTTGGAGTAGAAACCTGCCTAGACAGTTCTCAGCAAAACCCTTCCTTCACTTGATGGTGGGAGAAATATTTGAATAATATAAAGCAATTCCCTCCTGCCTCTTCATGGGCTGATTAATAAAATTTCATATTGCACCTGACCCATGTTATTCAATACAATTAAAACGTATAAATTATAGACCTCCAATTTGCATAATATACTTTAGAAAGACCATGTTAGACCATGTTGTTTTACTACATACTTATTGGAGCAGCCACAGTGCTAAAAACATCCTAATCTCAACCTTGTGGGCAAAATGGCTCACTTGTATTTTAGAAGATGGTGACTTCAGTAGAAATGGGAAAGCAGAAATATTTGTTTGAAAAGTGGAAACCTGAGAAGTCTTCCTGTGAACATTGGTAATAACTCAGTGATGTTAACAGTAATCGCATGGTTTTGCCCATTTTTTGTTTTGGCATCGTGTTGCTTACCAGCTTCTCCCCACTGGCCTCGACAGAGAGGCTCTTGCTACCACAGTATGGGGCAACCTACAACCAAAATCACTCCTTGTCTGCCCCTGCCTACTCCATGCTGGCTAAGAGGAACACAGATGATTCATCTCGATTGTGAGTAACTCCTCACATTCCCCTTCTCGCTGGATGCTGCTCATGGGAAGCACAGGACCAAAAAGTCTCTGCTCTTCCATGCCTGGAGCATGGACTGGCAGGATTGGGTGAAGGGTCGGGGGATACCTGCCCACGGGGACATGAAGTGGCATCAGCAGCGGTGGAAGGCTGAGGGAGACTCTGGTCATTCCCAACTCTGCAGCTCCATAGGAAGGTGGCAATTAGCAGTTGCACGCGTTGTGAGCGAGGGCTGCCAAGGCTGTACCTGGACAACGCTCTCAGGCTTATCTGTGATTCTTGGGGCGCCCTGGCCAGGGGCAGGAGTTGGACTCGACGGTCCTGATAGGGCCTTTCCAACTCAGGATATTCTGTTATCCCGCCAAGCCCACGGGGGCAAGCTTGGACGACAAAGGGCAAGATGGTATCCCTAAACGCGATTCCCACCCGGGCTCTCGCGGGCAGAGGCAGCGAGCCCTCACGGCCAGGCTCCTCCCGCCGGCCTTACGGGAAGCGCGGCCCCGCCCGCGGGGGGCGGCTCCCGTATAAGCGCGGCCGCGGCCTCAGGGCCTCAGAGCCGCCGCGCTGCCC
>WBNO01015089.1:0-159231 GCA_013400575.1 Peucedramus taeniatus | reverse complement strand
GGCGGGTCCCCGCGGTGGTCCCGGCCCCGGGGGGTGGCGGGGAGAGCGCGGAGCCGCGGGTCCCGCTCCGTCCCCTGAGGGGCGATCCGGCCGCCGATCCTCCCGCGTGTGAGTGCGGCCGAAGCGGTGAAAAGCGGGCGCGTTTGGCCGGCGCTTCGTGCCCGGTGCCAGGGCGCTCCTGTCCGTGGAGCGGGAGCGGCAGGGCGCTCCCCGGGACAGCGGGGGAGCCGCACGCCCGTGGGATGGCGAAGGGGTACGCGGGGCAGCTCCCTGACTCCTCTCTGCTCAACCAGAGTTTAGGTGCCTTTCCACGAGAGTTTCTTGTTTGTTTGTTTTTTTTACTTTATTATTTGTTGGACGTAAACGAAATGGCTGGCTTAAGTTCGGATTTGGTTTTCATGTCTCCACAGTTGAACAACACATGGGGGGGGGAAAGCAGCACAGAGGACCTTTCCAGGGGGTCCGCGTCAAGAACTCCGTGAAGGAGCTCCTGCTGCACTTCAGGAGCAGCAAGCAGATGTCCTCGGTTCCTGCCACCGAGGAAAGCAAGGTAACCGGCAGCTCTCTGCACTGACAGGTTTGATTTTAATGGTGACTGAAGCTGGCAAGAAAGCGCTTTGCGGTAATGCTATAGAAATGAGCTTCTGCTTTATCCGCTGTGGATGGAATCAGTGTTTTCCTTTTCAACACATAATGGAAAAATACAGCTGGGAAGAAATCAGAAAGAAGGTTTGTCATGAGAAAAGGAGGCTCTTAAAAATGTTCTTACTAAGCTTTATTTTCCAAAGGGAGTCTGGATAAAGATGCATTTGTGTTGCGAAACCACAGAAATTCCGTGTTGGCTGGAATGAGATCATTCATTGGAAGGGTTAGGGATTCTTCTCAGATTTGTTTGTCGTGCTATTGCGCCGCTCTGTGCAAAGCACACAGTGTAAAGTTGGGTCCTTTCAGTCTGAAAAGACAAAAATTACAGGAAATTCTGAGAAGATTAAAGGATATTTTTGGTTTGAGTACATTCTTTTTTCTGAGTGTGTTTTTGAAAGCTTCCTAGATAAGTGTTGTCCAAGGAAGATTTTTGCATAGAGAAGTTCACGGCAGTAAAGAAGTGTAAAATTGGCTGGGTTATTTATGTTTCAGAAAAATCCTCTCTTCTCTGGAAGGAATAATGTCTTTCTCTAGATTTTCTGGAGTTTTGTGATATTGTAACAAATGGCTTGAAAAGCCTAAAGAAATGCAGTGGGTTTCATTTAAGTTTCATTAAAGTATTTCCATTTGCTAACCTCAATTAAAAGCAATTATATTAGGGTTAGACAACCACATACTAGAGTTATTCTAGGGTATATCCTGTGTTTATAGAAGGAAGTCATGGCTGCTTTCTTGTTGTTGTTGGTTTTTTTGGGATTGATTATTTTTTTTTTGTTCATTTTTTAAATTTGTTTCCCCCTAGAAATGACATTATAATAACAGAAAAATTTGGATTTTTCTTAACAGGCGCAAGGAGGATTGGTGAACTACGAACCATACACAGGTAGACTATTTTCTAATACATACCCTGAAGTAACAGTTTAAACCAATTGTAAGAGTAACCTCCAGATGGATTCTAAATTTATTTTATTTTCATCAGAACTGAAGAGTATACTGGGCCGCAGTGACAAAAGAAAGGCTCCTGAACTCCTTTCTGATGGACCTTCTTTCAAACGCCAAGCGAATGTTCACCCACATCTCCTGGTAAGTTTGTAGTAATTTTTTCCATACCTTTATTTTTCAGTTTGCTTTGTATGATCAGAAATTACCAGATACAACTATACCTCTAATTTTCTTGTTTTGATTTGCCTTGTTTTTCCCCCCTCCCTGCCCCTGTCAGACCCCACCCCAGACACCAACGTCTATGGATAGCATGGAGGAGACACATAAAAGTGACCCAAAGCATGACAGCAGTTCTGATCTGCTTCAGAACATTATAAACATCAAGAACGAGTCGAGCCCCATTTCCCTGAACACGGTGCAGGTGAGCTGGTTGCACTCAGTCTCCAGCCACGGCTCGCCCACTGAGCAGTACCAGGACAGCCCAGGAACACAGGTTTTCTCCCCGTCCCAGAAGTACCAAGCATTCCAAGACCACACCAGCCAGCATATGCTTGATCCGCCGCAGCATTACCAGTTCCCTGCGTCCCAGAACCAAGATTTGTCACAGAGTTATTCTTCAGATGCCTCCCTGGACTACAGGCCGTTTGTTGCCAGTGACCAGTCTCCTGCCTACCAGCAGAACACCTTTGAGAGCCATGAGCTGCCCTACTGTCCATCCCAGAGCTTCTCTTCCCTCTTGAACGACTCGGAAGGCTCGGACAGCATCTCCAGTCCGCTCCAGCCGCTGACCGGTGCCCACCCTCAGGCTGAGGTTGCTCCTCACGCCCCAAACTTCAGCTTGCTCTCCAGCAACCTCTGTGGTAGTCTGGAGCGCAGCATCTCTTTGGCTACTCTGAATGTCTCACTGCCTGACCAAAACATTGCCAGAAGCACAACACAGCTGGGCAAGTCATTTTTTCAATGGCAAGTGGAACAGGAGGAGAACAAACTGGCTAACATCTCTCAAGAGCAGTTCCTTGCAAAAGACGCCGATGGAGACACGTGAGTGCTGTTTATCTTGGTGTTTCTTCTGTGGGAGGCTGGGGAATGTTTCTGTTTGGGTTTTGGCAGACTGTGGGTTATGGTGAAGCACTTCAATAGCAGTGTTTGTGTCACGGGTGCAGTGGTTTGGCTGATCAAGGGAAAGGTGTGGTGTTGCTGATGGCTGCCATGCAGATCGCCAACACACTTGAGTAGATGTATTTCCTAATTTCAGATGCTTATTGTTAGACTTGGCAAAATGGGAAGAAAAACATTGTCATTTAGATGCTTTAGATTGCCCTGGTAAGAAAATACCCGTGTTCCTGTCTTAGTTACACAGAGGAGGTCTGAAACTGGCGGCATAACACCCCCTCTATACATTTGGTTCTCTGCTGTCTTGAGCCCTGGTTTATGTCTGGTGGTGTAACTCTGTTGCCTGTTTCCCCGCAGCTTCCTCCACATTGCTGTGGCCCAGGGCCGTCGAGCACTCTCCTATGTTCTTGCAAGGAAGATGGCTGCCCTGCACATGCTGGATATTAAAGAGCACAATGGCCAGGTGAGGTTCTGAAAAACATCTTTGCACCTGCTTTGTGCACCTGAGTGCTTCTGCATGTCTGAACCCGGGGAAAGATGTGGTGAAATGCTTATTTAATATTAACCCCAAGATTTAGCCTGCATACTAATATTAACCTTGAGCTATTAATACTTCTTGGGGTCACCTTGAGCTGGTAAAACTATGTGCTCTGCTTCATTTGTCCTGGCTTCCTAGTATTCATTATCACTGCTTAAATAATACCAAGTAGCTAGGGTTTTTTATTTGTTTTAATTGCTCTTTCCTGTTAGAGATCAGATGACTAATAGCTTAAATTTTCTTCTTGATGTTTGCAGAGTGCTTTCCAGGTTGCTGTGGCTGCCAATCAGCATCTCATTGTGCAGGACCTGGTTAGCTTGGGGGCTCAAGTGAACACCACAGACTGCTGGGGCAGGACGCCGCTGCATGTCTGCGCTGAGAAGGGGCATGCCCAGGTCCTCCAGGTGAGAGCCAGGCAGGCACATCTCTGCCCTGGCCATTGACTCTCACCCTTGGCATTAGCTGTGTTGGGAAACTCTGGAAGCACCACGCCTTCCTTTATCTTTCTTTCTGGAAAGCCTTGTGGGTCTGTCTACACATAGAAAAGTAGGACTGATTTTCTCATTAAGGTTCTCATCAACATTTTTGAGTAATTTGGGGGGAATCCTTTAGTTTACCAAATCAAAACAGTAAGTCTCCTCTTAATCATAGGATCATCTAATGGTTTGGGTTGGAAAGGACTTAAAAGATTTTCTAGTTCCAATGCCCCTGCTGTGCTCAGCGACACCTTTCAGTAGACCGGGTTCCTCAGAGGCCCATTCAGCCTGGCCTTGAACACTTCCCGGGATGGTGTTGTTTATTGCAACTTTATTACAGTTGTTGCAGTAAGACAATAAACAAATTTGAAGCAGTGTGTGGTTTGGATAGGACTTAAATGTGTACCTGTTCCCACTTTTGTAGGCAATCCAAAAGGGAGCCATGGGAAGCAATCAGTATGTGGACCTTGAGGCAACAAACTATGATGGTGAGTAGTTAAGGGTTTATAATTTACAGAGTTACTGGATAGTAGAGTGTTTTATAGCTACTGATGGGAACACAATAAAATGCAGTATTTCCTTTTCAGATGGAAATTTACAGGTACAATTGACACATCTGCCAGATGAAAATGTGGTTAGACTGTGTCTGTCAGGAGCTCTTTCCTCTTACATGTGGTTGCTGTGTTTGGCATGGAGAGCGTAGGTTGTAGCTGGCCGTTGTTAAAAACATTGGAGTGCCAACCTTGTATCAGTGGATAAAGAAGCCAGCATCTGGCAGTAGAAAGCTATTCTATTTGGACCCCTTTTCCATAAAACAACTCTTTGTAATGTATAGTTTGTACAAAAATATATTAAAAATTTATTCTTTCATCTGCTGGCTGAGAGCTCACAGTAGGCTGCTACTTCACTGTTCCATTGATGGACAGTCCAGATCTCAAACTGCTTGGGATCAGTCACTGTCACCTACAAATATGGAACCATCCCTGGGCTTAATGGGGGTAGAAGCTCCTTTATCCTCTGAAACAAGCAGCCAGTCAATACTTCTGTATTGCATTCGTTCATTCATGATGGTGTTTTTTATGTTCAGGTTTGACTGCATTGCACTGTGCGGTTCTGGCCCATAATGGTGTGCTGCATGAGCTGCAGAACTGTCAGCCACCTCACTCCCCTGAGGTCCAGGAGCTTCTGCTGAGAAACAAGAGTCTGGTAGAAACCATCAAGATCCTGATACAAATGGGAGCCTCTGTTGAAGCGAAAGTAAGTAAAATGCCTTCGTCTGAAGTGGCAGATTGAGAGAGAATGTGGAAAGCAGACTGTGTCCCTTTCTCCCACGCTGCATTTATTACAAGGGAAGTTTTTTTATTTGAAAGCTTTCCTACAGCTTAATTTACCCAGATGGGATGAGAATGCTGCATTTATTTAGAGCAAGGTATTATCAATGCAAACGAACCCTGGGGAAAGAGGGAGGTGACAGTCTAATCTCTGGACTAAGAATGATGCTACACTGGCTGCAGTGAGTAGTGTTGTAAAAGTAAGAATATGTTTGGAGCACTCTGAGATACCTTGTATAGGGTGCTGATGACACCTTGTTCTTAAACTGCAAATTTTAATTAAAAACTGCTTACCTGTGCAGTTCTGTGCTGTGCCAGACCATTACTTAGCCAAAATATTAAATGTTACATTATGTAAACTTACCTGCAGATGAGATCAGGTTCCATTGTTCATTAGATGCTGATATTAAAATATATGTATTCAGATTCACTTTTGATGAATTGTAGTGCAAGTGTGTTTGCTCAACACTCTGCAGTTACTTTGCTTTCTATTTTTATTTGTCTGCATGTTCCCCCTGGATAGGTGAAGCACCTGCAGGGAAGACTAAACAGTTTCTTTTTTTGATAGGATCGCAAAAGTGGTCGCTCTGCTTTACATTTGGCAGCAGAAGAAGCGAACCTGGAGCTCATTCGTCTCTTTTTGGAGCTGCCCAACTATCTCTCTTTTGTTAATGCAAAGGTATTAACATATGATACATACAATATGATTTTTTCGTAATACAGATAGAGAAAGAGAGGCTCATGCCCCCACTTTTCCTTCATGGAGTTGCTTTGTGGTCCCCAGGCTTACAATGGCAACACAGCCCTGCACGTGGCTGCCAGCCTGCAGTACCGCGTGAGCCAGCTGGATGCTGTGCGCCTGCTCATGCGCAAGGGAGCCGATCCCAGTGCCAGGAACTTGGAGAATGAGCAGCCAGTTCATCTGGTTCCTGACGGCCTTGTAGGGGAACAGGTAAAAAATTCATAACAGCCCTCTCCTTCCATCTGTCCCTGTCCACACAAAAGCTGCATTCCACTCCAGAAGTTCCTTTGGGCTTTTGAGTTGTAGCTTTCAAGGAAATATTTAGCAAATATCATTTTATTCTTCAGATCTTTAGCTTCAACACTGAGATCAGGCAGAATATACAGACCTGAAATTTTAGGTTTCACATGCAGCTTTTATTTTTTGTCTCAAAAGCTTTTACCTGTCAAGATAGACTTTGTTTCTGTAACCCTGCAACATACTGGAGGCAATACTCCTTCTCTTGCTCACCTTAGTATGGCCTGAGTTCATGCGTTTATTTCTCATCAGAATTAGTAATGACAGTTCTTAGGCCTAGATAACAGATTAAGGAAATCCCTTTTTCCTACTTGATGAAAAACCTGACTCTTGACCAAGACTAGTAACTTAAGTGCAGCTGTGTTACTGACTGTTGCCTTTTATTGGTTCAAATGCTGTAAAGTGGGTTAATTTCCAGTGCAACTGACCTCAGGACCTAGACTTGGATAAATGAATGCAAAACTGCATTTAGGGTGGGATTTTTTCAGGACTCCATGAATATGATGTTTTTGTCTTCTTCTCTTCTCAGATTAGACGTATCCTCAAAGGGAAGGCGATTCAGCAGAGAGTGTCGCCGTTTTAGGCTCCATGTTTCTTGGAGTTCAGCAACTTACACTCACTGTCAGTCAGGCAGTCCTAATCTATCTGTAAATAGAGCATTTGCCTGGTGTGGGCAAATGTTAGTTGTTTCTATGAAACAAAAGTATTTTGTTCACTATTATATAGTGAGTTATGTAAGAGTAAAAAAGCCCCAAACCCAGCAATCAAATTCCTCCAACCAAAAGGGAATGATTCATTCCCAAGTTTGTGGAATATTTTCCTGGCTACCTGTATTTTCTGTATTTCATAGCTATGGTGAGACTGATTTTATTTAAACAGCCATACAGATAACTTCTAGACAAGGGCAATTCTATGGGATTTTTTTTTTTTTTAAATTTTAGAGAGGGCTGGTACAGGTCAAAATTGCAGGGATTGTTGTTGTGTTTTTAGTAACAAGCGCAAGAGAAATTAAATATCTTTGAAGTTGAACATTTATTTATGTAACTTCGTGGCTTTGTTCCAGTATCTTGTTCAGGATTGTATATAGTCACTGATGTTATTGTACAGCTGTATAGTGCTTAGAATCTATTGATCACTTGAGGAAGGATCTGAAGAAACAAGTTCTTTGATCCTGAACTTGCAAATTGCATACAGAGTTTTAATACTATACTGGTGCAAATCAGGTAAAAATTCTGTTGTTTTGAAAGACTGAGGTTGGAAAGTAGAGTTAAGATAGATTGTCCCTAGCAGCGGTTTGTGCATACTTTTGGAGTTTTGTAATAAAACACGAAAAGCTGTGCTTCTTCAGGGGACTGTGTCAGTTTTTCTCGTACCCAGTAGGGGTTTTTCTTATGATAGAACAATAGTTTGAGAGAGGAGGATCTTGATATTTATAGTATGTATGTAACTTGTACTTTAAAGGATATGATCCTGATTCAGTGCAAGTGTTTGGCATGCACTTCACTGTTGCATGCTGAAATCTCTCAATGTTGATTATAGTACTTCAACATGTGTAAGCCTTACTAGTGTTGGTGGGGCTTAAGCACATGCATAAATAGCTTGCTGAATTGGGCTCTAGTTAATTCTAGAGACTTAATGTTTTCCACCTCCCAAGCAGAGTTAGTCCATATATGGTTTTACCTTATAGGTATAGTGGCTAGTACATAATATTTGAAGTTAACAGTTTTTCTATTTTTTAATAATTATTAATGGAAAATGTATACTAATGATGCTGTATACTTGTGTTCTGTTGGATAAAACTTCCTCCTGTCATTTTCTGAATGATCCATGCTGGGCTGTAATCCATATACTATATGTTCTCTGTATGGTCTCTGTTCTTAAACTGTTTTTTCCATCACATGCAGTTCTCTGTTGTAACCATTTAATTAGTCTGATTATGCTGTTTTGGAAAAGTATGTCTTGTAGACAAGCTAAATGAAAAAAATCTGATATGCGAAGGCTTAGTTGCAATGTATTTCTTGAAGGGTTATGTGTAACTTGTGTTTAAATAAACATGTTCATTCACTTCTGGTGGTTTTGTGTGTGATACAAATAATGACTAAGTCAACTTGACGTAAAACTGATTTAGCATGATAATATTGTGAGGCTGAAAAGCCATTTGCTAAGATGAAATGAAGTCTTACCATCCTGCTGGTTATTCTTTCTCTTGTTTGATGCTGGTGTTCTGGATCATGCACTGTGCAGTTGTGTTGTCTGTGAACTTAGAAGGTGTGCCCCGAATCGAGTTAATAGTCACCAGGTTGGAACCTGAACACTTGTCTCTGCATACTGGAAAGAATGATAGCAGAACAGACAATGTTATGTTCCCCCCATTACTTCCCTGCCTTGGTCCTCAGTTCTGGCAGCTCGGGCACAAGTGTCACCCTAGCACAAGTGGCAGTCTTTGTTAGGGAATAGGGCCGTACACATGGCGGTGGGCTGTCTGCCTCACAGATGGTGGTGAGATGGTTCTGAGCTGGCAGTGACCCTTCAGGGGGAAGAGCTGTCATCACAGCCTGTACCAACTGAGGATGGAGCTGGAGAGATGGCAATAGCTAGGATAAAAGTGGATGCAGCATTAGGATCTGTAGGAAAGGAAGGAAACCAAGAGGCCTTCTATGTAACTGTATGAACCTGCTGTCCAGCCTGCCTTACTGCTGCTTGTGGTGAGGGTGAGAGTGTGGGAATTGGAAGAGGCCCAGAGGTGTGGAGCTTCCTTGCAAAAAAGCAGTAGAGTAAACAAGGACAGTCCTGCAGAGCTGTGATGGGCCAGAGAACCTGAGTCACTCTCCCAGCATGACAGCTGGAAGCTTATTGATGAAGGTACCATGTATGCAATAAGCAGCAGGAAACAGAATTGAAATTCTTATTAGGATATGCAAAGATGAAATGGCCCCTCTTTATGTGAACAGCTAATTGTGTCTAGACTGTGTTAAAGATGCTGTCATCTGCACCTCCCACTGCACCTGACCATGCCTTGGGTATACATTTTTTATTTGTACAAAGAACCTGATAGTACTGTTGCCAGTTAATTTTCATTTTGTTTATAAGAGATGATTACACAGGAAAAAGAGTTGCTGATGAGATATTCTGGCCCTTCAGCTAAGCCTGATCTGACTGCCTGGCACTCCTTTCTGGGTGGCATTGACTGAGTCATCTCACATAGGGATTAAATACCCTGGGTTTGTAAGGTTGGCAGAGCATTGGCACGTGTTCAGCAAGTGCATGAGTATGAAGTAGGTGAGAGGCATTTAGCAAGCAGTGTGGTGCTTTGTGTGGCACTTGTGCCCTTCTGGAAGGGGCACTCCTGGCACTCCAAGTTAGAAGAGTCCTAGCGGGGAGTCTCTAGTGTTTGAAACTTACTTCATCTGCCTGGAGCATAATTTCATTGTCTGGAGAATTCAGTAGGTAATTTCACAAGAAAACATCCCTGCTCTGTCTCATTTTTCTCTCCTATGATCTTGGGAAGATCTGGCATATCTGACCCAATGTAACTAGCTATTAGAAGCAATTCCTTTTTACTGAAGGCTAAGTGACACTAACTATTTAGCAGGCTAATAGTGTTTCCCTGATAAGTGATGGTTCTTGGGAAGTGTTGAATAGCTTTATTGATGTGGATGAAGCTCACCATTTATTTCACTGGTTGCAGTAGAGAGAAGAGACTCTGGCTTGGTTCTGAGTTGGAATGTTAAGACACATGGTGCTTTGTTCCCAGGATGTTTCTGATTTGTTTGTCTAAGTAAGCCAAACCTCAGTAAAGGGTTGCTTTTTGGCTTTTGTGGGCTACTCATCTGGCTGGAGTTGTGGAAGGTGGCAATCCCTGATTTACAAGAAATGTGTTCTGCTTCGGGAGATGGAAAATGTACATTCCCACATTTATTGGTCATTTTATATTTTTATCAGAAAACAAAAACATAGCCAGGAAGTACATTCTTAGAGAGGTTGGGCGTGGTAGAACTGACTGTGAAGATACAACATGAACTACTTGTTCTTCT
Source organism: Peucedramus taeniatus (assembly GCA_013400575.1). Classification (NCBI taxonomy): domain Eukaryota; kingdom Metazoa; phylum Chordata; class Aves; order Passeriformes; family Fringillidae; genus Peucedramus; species Peucedramus taeniatus. The sequence goes on along the minus strand of WBNO01015089.1, from coordinate 149,113 downwards.
TATCTAACAGTTTGCTTGTCTGGTTGCCTTTCTTTTAAAAATATATATGATCTCCTGTGTAAGGGAAGAGCTGAGGCTGATTAAAGTGCAGTGAACACATAAAGAACAGGTTCCTGCAATTATCTGCAAAAAATTGATCTGGTATTTCGATACATTCAAATCTCTCTATTGTTATCTATTATATTTCTTGAGGGTTTGGTGATATTCTTGGCCTGAGATACTGATGGCTTGGGAGGAAATGCTCATCTGTACACAGAGCCTATATGGTCAGCTCCTTTCCTGGCAAAATTTCCTGACTGTTCTTGGCAGTGTTTCTTTAGATCTGCTTCCTGATAGCAAAAAATCTCAAGGAAGCACTAGTGAAATTGGGAACCACATTAGTGCAGAAGTCCTACACCTGAGCTTGTCTCTCTTGTAATAATGGAATTTAGATGCTGGTTTCTTCTTCAGGTACTTAGTCTTGCTGGAGAAAAGTAAAATATCTTGGGCTGTGTTTTCCTAGTGTCTGTTTTCAGCTTTTGTGATTGAGGCTGCCTCAATAAATCTTTGTTTTACCCGATAACCCTTACTCTTAGCTCTGAAAAGGTGATCTAGGTTGTTTTGGGAAAGTGATTCCTGTACTAACCAACCTATACTTCACACGTGCTTTTCCCCTTAGTTTCTGGTGAAATTTTTCCATTCCCCTTTGCTTGTCAGAAGGCCTGAGGGAAAGATGACTAAGGTGGTGCTTTAGATTTAGAAGGGAGAGCAGATAATTGAAAGAAGCTGCACGTTGCTTCTGTAGATGTGTCTGTCTGGGCCGCAAGGCAGACTGAAGAGTCTGAGTGAACTGTCTTGTGGACGCAGTGCAGAGATACTTTTGCATGTGCTAAATCAAAGCTTGTACTTCTGTTCAGATTATCTGGGCCACATAGGTGACCTGTTGGTACCACAGTGGGTACCATCTTTTTCTAAGGTAGGCCATGGTATCAAATGCTGTGCGTTGGCCTCAAATAACAGATTTCTTCAGAAGCGCTGAGTACTTTCCATTGAGTACTCAGAGAGAGAGAGAGAGATAGAGAGATAGAACTTGTGAGAGAGAGAGATAGAGAGAACTATAGAAGAGATAGAGAGAGATAGAACTTGGGTCATTTCAGTCCATGGCTCCTTAGGACAGCCTTCAGTGTATCTTGAGGCTTTTGTGGGAAGGCGCAGAGCTGCCCCATAATCTTCAGAGCCAGGTTTGCCATAAAAAAGGACAGGGACTCCATAAACACTGCTATTCATGGCTAGTCAATAAACCCTGAAGAGCTGAGCATGTACATCCTGTTTATGCACAGGCAGAACACAGGTCCTTGCCCAAGGACTTTCACTCCACTAAAAACATCCCGGGGAAGTGATGCCAGTAAATTTGGCACTTCTATAAGAAGAATTGGAAGTTTGAGGTCACAGTGATGAAAAATCCTGAGAGGTGCTTATGGTGTCCTTTGCACTGTGCTGCAGTTGGATATACGATGTAGGAGTAAGAACTGGGTCACCAGTGACAGCCCATGTTCATTTTGAGGGGAAGTGTTTTAGGAGCAGTTTGAGAAAAACCATCAGGATAGTAGCGTGCTATTATCATTATTATAGACTCATACTATTATCATTATTCATCAGTAGATTTCCAGGTGGCTTCAAAAGCCAGTAGTAATCACCAGTCCCACCGGCTAGATCAGAAACCCGAAACAGGGAGAAGGAAAGAAGCGAGTCTGAAGAGACTCAAAGAATCACAGGAGCTCCATCCAAAGGCTTTGCAGGCTTGCAGTTATCCTTCTAGATGCCTGCTCTTTCTGAATTTGCCAAATAACTCAATGAGTAATGACTGATCTATTGGTCATTCATGATCCTTCTGTAGGTCATTCATGTGGAATTCACGTGTTTTGCATGCTCAGTTTGGAGACTCTGCCTGTGATACTGCTTTTGCTTACTGCTAGGATTACCAGGCTGTTTGAAGCAGCCATTGGACAATGCCTCAAGAATGAGCTTTTTCACCTGAAAAATTTAATATTTCTATGCCCTGATTGCTGAAACAGGAAGAGAAAAAGCAGACCCAGACTAGGAAAAAATGCACCAGAGCAAATTGAGTATACTAAGACGACAGGGAACTCTGAGTGAGACCCATGATTCTAGACTCACTGCATTTTGTGAACACTTGAGGCAGAGCTAGGGAAAACTTTTTTAAGTGAGGCAAAATCATATAAAGACATTTTGAAAAGCTGGTCCTGAAACATGGTTGGTCATTAATGGATTTCTTAAAAAATAAAAGGGGAGATGAGTCAAACTGAGGAATAAGTGTTTGTCTTAGTGGTTTGAGCTTTTAATGGTGCTTAAGACATCACCATGAATTCTCTAATGGAGCTATATGAAACAAGTCTTCCTATTGAGATAGAGGAGTGGAGATTGAGCTCAGGACATGGATAACTCATCAGGAAGTAACTATGCCTCTGGGTCACCTGTTCTGGTGCTTGGGGTAGATGGACCTCTGTTAACAAAAATAAACATGGAAGGGAAAAATAAAGTATTTAAAAACTAGCAGATAGGACAGGATGCTTTACTGCTTTTTTAAAATAAATTATTTTTACACAGCTTTTATCCACTTCTGTTCTAGCCCCTGGCTCTAGTCTCAGGCTGGTATGGTTATTCATTTTCTCAAACTTTCTCACACATGTCTGAATAAAATACATGCATATGTAGAGTAAGTTTATAATATGGATCAATTTATTTTTGTATTCTGTAGGAGAATTTTATGTATATATATGCATGCAAAATGTAAGTATGTAAAATGTATTGTGTGGGAGTACATAAGGCAGCAAAACTCTTTCAAGAGGATGAATCTTTTTATCCAGGAGTAATTCATTACTTTGGAAGTTTTCACCTTCTTTTGTTAAAAATAGAAACTTTCCCCATGCTATTCTCTTGAATTTGCAAATTGAATGCATGGTGAAAACCAAAGCACTATGAAGAATAAAAGTTGGGTTTCTAATGGTTTTCTATCCTGAGAATGACTGCCAATGTAGACTCTCCCATGCCTAATGAGGATGAAGCACATTTCTTGGCTCTTGATGAAGACCCTAATGTTCTCCCTCATTCTTGATATATCCATAAATCTTGACATCTGTGTGAAATAGTAAGTCTTGCCATCTCTGCTCTCTTTTACCATTAGGAGAAGGACCCCAGGAGAGGTGTTTTGCATGTACCTTGTGTCACAGAGTGTTGAGTTAACACTGCAAAGGGTTGATCTGCCACCTGGAAAACAACATACAATGCGCCAGCAAGTTCTAGTCCTCACCCAGGGCTGAAACCTGTCTGTGCAACCAGTAGTGCAAAGACAGGTACCTTTGTACTTTATTATACACACAGTAAACAAAGAATTTTTGTTTCTTCTTCCTTAGCTGTCATAATGAAATTTTATTATTGCAGTGGTTTATCTGCCTTCTGATGAACATGAATGTCGTTAGCCTCTTTCCCACGCTCTCCGCATCCATGTCTCAAGGTGCGTCCCTTGATTCCATGGCAGCCCTTCCTTTCCCTGCCTCGCGTCCCCAGCTGGCAGAGCAGGCTGGGCTGCGGTGGCTGTGGCTGAGCCTGGGGACAGCCGATGGGAGGGAACGCTGGAGCAAACCTGGCCGCCGGCGTGTGGTCGCTGGCCACTCGCTCCCTGTGGAGCAGTCTGGGGATTTTCAAGCTTGGATGTGGAGAGCAGTGGGATGGGTGTGCACTTCTGTCTGTCTGGCTTTGGACACTGGGCATGAGTGAGTGAGAGGTGTTCTTGCTGCAGGGACAGTAGCAGTCAGCTCCTCTTTGTCTGAGGGGGACAGAGCAGGAGCACCAGGAACATGGCTAATAAGCTTCACGTGCTTTCTAGGAAGGTGCTGTAAAGATGCAACAAGAGCTGTGGGGAAGGTAGCCTGCTCCTCCTGCCTTCCTTCTCCCAGGTTGATGCCTGGACTCCTGTTTCCCTGCTCGCATGGGAGGATGGTTCTTAGGCCCCCAGGCAAGAGCTTGGTTGTCCCTCCATAGCTGGGGCTGCAGCTATGAAGACCTCTTGCCCCTCCCTCTGTGTTGCCTGTGTTCTGCAAGCCCAACAATGGCACTTTCCTTCAGGGATCTACTGGTGGCTGCTGCCCTCCTCCAACCTCGTGTCTGTTCCCACCCTGTCCACCCCATATGTGATGTGTATCTTGCGACAACCTCTGCCCCAAGAGCTCTTGTTAGAGATGCTGGGTGCAGGGACAAGTGCAACAGGGGCCCTACTTCAAAAAGATGCGTCTTCCCTGATCACTGGCTTGATATCTTCCCAAAGGCCTCCTGGCGCAGATGGGTATTCAGGGAAGATTTGAATAAGGAGAGGGAGGAGACCTGACAACTCCATCTGGGACTCCATCAGCCGCTCAACCATTTGTGCACAGACTTTATGCTCTGCTGTGGCATTGTCCTTGTTATCATGCTGGTGTCTCTGGTTCTTGCTCTGCCTGTTTATTTTTACTCCATTGTTGAATTTACTGCTCCTGAACTCTTTATTCTTGTTGGCTCCTGATAAATTACTGTTTCTTATTAGCCTTAAATTACTTCCTCTTAACAACCTTTAATTATTTGCTGCCATCATATCTTGGTGCCACATCCTCTTAATTAGGGTTACCATACTAGTAGAGACTCTTCTGTGCCTTTGTTAAATCCATTAGCTTTGCTTCTGGCTTGTCTTGGCCATTCTCTCATCTTTTCCTATTCCTGCTTCCCCCTCCACTTGTATCTTCCAGTGATACTATGGATCATTCTTCCTGTCCTTTCCTGTTAGCCTTTATGGTCCTACTGCAACCCTCTGGCCTTGTCCTGTGCCACCAGGTCCTTCTTGCCTTGTTCTTTCACCGCCTACATCATACCTGCCTTTTTTGAGCACTGGAGAGTGTTGGTGAATTTATTTTATTTTTTTTCTTTCTCTTCTCTGTTTGCTTTTATGCATTCTTTGATCTGTTTGTCCAGCTTCCCCCATCCCTCTTATTTCTTGCTTTGAGAGTGATTTTGGTTTCTTTTCTCTGCTGTCGTCCTTTGGTGGGATACATTTTGCAACTTTCTCCTCCCCTTTGCTGACAAAATTCATTTTGAGAACCATTTTTTTCTTAAGACAAGTTCCCATGACTTTTTGGTGACCCTTTTATTGAGCAGCTCCCAGAAGCCTCTATCTTATTGTATTCAGTCCACCACATCTAGCTCTGGTACTTGTTTACCATAGAATTATGGAATGCTTTGGGTTGGAAGGGACTTCAAAGATTATCTAGTTCCAGCCCCTGTGCCATAGGCAAGAACAACTTCCACTAGACCAAGTTGCTCAAAGCCCCATCCAACCTGGCCTTTTCCCCATTTTCTGCTCAGGTTCCTACTTGGAGCACTGTTTCTGTGCTTGGACAGTCAGATCTTGCCTCTCCTGGTGCCTTTGAGTGCTCCACCTCTATGGAGCTTAGGCTTATCAATCTGCTACAGCACTCAGTGTCCATCACCATTCTGCATTGTGCTCTGTGTTGCTGTTCCCAGAACTGAATCCATTTCTAGCATCACCACTGTATCCATCTTGTCTTCTGATCATTTGCTAACTTCTGCAAATCCTACCAGCTTTCCTTGGTAGCACCACCAGCACATTTCATTGTGTGTTGGCTTCTACTGAAGTGTTGGCTGTGGAAAAATAATTGAAACTTACTTACGAGACTGGAAGAGGAAGGAAAAGTGGTCAAACCTAGAAACAGATGAATCTTGTTCACGAGCCTAGAATTAATCTGTTCTCCCACCTTAGTCTCTTTTTCAAACTTCTCTGGTCATAACCCATTGCTGAAATGTTGAGTGCGTGCTTCTCTCCCTCATCTGCTGGTCCCATCAGTCCTGCAGCCCCTGTGCCTCTCTGTTCACCCACATTGAAAGCTGGCACAGCCTGCAGCTCACCCTCCTGCCCACCCTTCACACGGGGCTGTGTCTAGAACAGCCATCCTGCCTTTTAGTACTGGGCCCAGCAATTTCCATGGTGCTGTCCTTTCTTTCCCAAAGCTGGAGCGCAAAGATTTCCAACTGCTGTTTGTGCTTGCCCAAAAGTGTTTTCTTTGCTGTGCCACGTCTTCACGACCTAGGCCATGTGCCTCATCGATGCAGCTGACAGAGGCTGGTGAGGCCAGGGTGTTTTGCTGGTATGGGGAGCCATCCGCAAGGCAACCTTTGTTCAAGAGCCTCATTCCCCCCAGCCAGCGCTGTGAGTTCTCAGGACCTGTCTGCTTGCTCCAAGCATTCGTCAAGATTACGGGAATGATTCTGTCTGTGTAAGTCATTAGTTTAACTAATACTGTATCTCTTTATTGTAAAAAAGTTCTTTGAGGTTAATTAATGAGGAGTGGGAGGAGATAAAATGAGCTCTGGTTTTGCAGGTGAAACACCATTCCTTTAAAACAAAATTCTTGTAATGTTAAAAAAAAATAAACCCACTTAAAAGAAACCTTTACTTCTTCCTGTGGGGAGACTGTTTCCCACAGAAAGTTGTACCTTATCCCCCCCTTCCTTTTTTTTAAGCAAGATATTCCCTGCATGTCCATATCTGCCTATCTTCAGTGTTTCTCTTAACAAAGTGATAACATCTTGGATCACCAGGATGTACACTGGTGGCTTGTCCCTTCAAAACACATCAGGTGCATAACATAAGGTATGGAAATGCTGTGATATCTCAGATGAGGGACACAGCTTTCTGACTTCCCTTCCATAGTGCCGTGGCAGCTGCCAGCTCCTGCCACATCTCACAGGGCCTCTTGCACAACGTGTTGTGCCTCAACAATAAATCTCAGCAGACTCTCAAGATGTCCATGTGAAAATTACTCTCTCTGTGAAGAAACATGCCTGAGAGCAAGTGTGGTGGCCAGCTCTCCCTGTGGTACCCTGGCTGTACCCCAGGAGGTGGGAGGTGGCTGTTGCCAGGGACATCCCAGAATGCTGCTGTGGAGGGGATGGCACAGCCCCTCTCTGCCTAAAAACACCATCTTCTGCCAAGGCTGGCAGAGACCTTGCAGACTGCAACAAGCCCGGGAAGAGCTTCCTTAGGTGTGGTTCCTGACTGTCATGTCCTTATCAGAAAGCCGTGGGGAAGTTTGTGTTAGGCCTATTCTCTTGCTAAACAGAAGTTCAGCTTCCAAGTCGGTCAGCCCAGCTGGAAACTTCATTCCAAGTGGGGGTGCCTTAGGGAAAAAGCAATGTAGAGAGACCCTGCAGCTCTTGTAGCCTTCATTGTATCCCGTTTCTAATACCACCAGCCTCTTATGGTGTGTAGCTCAATAGCACCTTGGCAGTACCTGTGGTGGTGGGGGGGGAATTCCTGCTTGGCTCTTAGAGAGGTCACAACTGCAGCACTCTCACAATGCATTCAGTGTTCTCCATCTGTGTTAAAGAGGGCTTTTTGCTTTTTCTCCACAAGACACGTGCTAACCAGAAAATAAGGCCCCAATAAACAGATTTGGAAATACCTGGTCATTTTGATTGCATGATACACAATGGCGTTGAAAGCAACCCTGGAGGATCAGTGTAGGGTGCCCTTTTCCACAGGTGCCCCAGGTGCTGGCTAGGGTGAGGATGAGCTGTGAGATTGATCATTTAACTGCAGAAGTGGAGACTGGGCCGCTGGGCAGAAGATGGATGAATTTGCTCAAAAATGTGTGTTTGGCTGCAGCCCAGTGCCTGTGTGCCTTGGCACGCTGTGCGCTGGGATGGGCGAGGAGCAGGAGGGGCAGGCGTGGGGGGATAGCCTTGGCACCGCGGCAGAGCGAGCGGCACACCTGCTCTGACGGAAGTGGGTGGGAGGTGATGGGAACCTGGGAACTCTTGGTGGCATGGCTCGGCTTGCTCTCTTCTGCTCTGCCATGCTGGAGCCCTGGCACTCCCTGCTGCTATGCTCCTCTTCCACATTTTCCTTGTTGCTTTTTTTTTTGCTTTCTGGTGAGCTAAACTTTGTTTTGGACAAGGAGAGGGGGTGGTGCAAGTGAGAGAGATCTTCATCAGTGGGGAAGGCAGAGACTCGTTCTTAAAATCTTCTCCAGTCTTCCCCATTCCTAGTCTCAGAGGAGCAGCAAAGCACTTCCTGTGTCCATACAGGAGCTTGCCTGGAATGGTGGCTCCAGGAGGATGCTCTCAGTCCCCAAGGTGCTCTCTTGCAAAGCCGTCCATGAAAATGTGTGTATGAGTGCATGGGGAGGGCCAAAATGCAAAAGCATCCTGTTAGTTCTGCAAGGGAAAGCTCATCATCACACACACCCCAGCCTGGAGCTGTGTGCAAATTCCTGAGGCAGGCACAGGGATAGAGGTCTGCATGATGGGAATTGAGTTTGGTGTTAATCATCGCAACAACACAGTGGACTCCCAGTGTCTCTAGTGCAGGGATTTTGGAAGAGTGACTCTCTGGGTGCTATCAGAAGGCATGTAAATGCATGTAGAGCCAGCTCATGCACCCAGCAGGGAACAAGCCCTCCCTTAAGGAAGGAGTGGGTGGGCCTACTAGTTGTCTGGGCCTGAGAGGTAGGAAACACCCCAATGTCAGTCCTGGCTCCAGAAGTAGGCAACAAAACTATGTTGGTAATTGCAAGCTGTGTGGGGATTTTTGATGGTTCTACCCCACACTGGTTTGTTCCTGTCTGGAAGGAAAGAGATGTTTTCTGCAGTGGGCAAAGGGGAGCTGTGATCTCTTCTCCACTTTGGTCACATCCATTTTGCAGCATTAGGAATGGCACTGGACTGGCCATCCTGGGGGGATGAGAAGTCTTAAATGCTTTCTTGACATTTCTTTATACATCAGGTGTCACCTTTGTGGCATGGATGTAGTAAGGGAGTCCTCTCCCAGGAGAAGTCACAGACAGGAGGGGTAGCTCAGTATTGGGCAGAGTGGGGGATGCTCTGCCATCTCCCCTCTCCCTCTTTGGGAAAGGCTGCTGAGGTGCTGGGTGCCAGCAGCACCTCTCTCTTGGGTGCTGGATGCTTGGGCTTGTCTGCTTCCTTTGGTAGCAGTCCAGGTGACTGCTCCAGTCCCCGTGTTGGTCATACACAGCTTCTTGTGGGTGTTGGTGTTGGGGTTGTTCAATAATGTGTTGTTTTTGGGGAGGGACATGGTGGCAAGGTGCCAGCACATGGTTGGAAAAAAAATCTTGTTTCCCTGAAGGCTGCATCTTTGAACAGGATGCCCAGCTCCTAGTGAAAGACCTGTCTCCACCAAGGAGGGCTTGACACTGATCCATCCAAGGTTTCCAAGCATTGGTGTCAGCTTTTGCAGGGCAGAGGACATCAGAAAGTGGTGGAAATGGACCCCAGCTCTGACTCCTCCAGGGATAAAGGTTGAGACATGAGATTTGCCCCATCCTTCCTCACGCCCACTCCCACTGATCGCCACCTGCTTGGCTTTGCCATGTGTTGAATGGCCTCAGTGACTCTTCCCATGCACTTTCTTTTTAAGGGGTTATTTTTGACCTGGACCCCTTCAATGTCTGCTCACAGGTTTGATCCTGTGGACAACTTTGGGGTCCCATTAAGAGACGCAAGCCCTACAAATTGGGGATGGAAGAGCAGCAGCATAGGGAGGAAGGTGATGGGTAAAAGAAGCTGGCTGCTGTGCTGCAGTCACCTTCTCCCAGATTGCATGGTGAGGGGATTGTGCTGAAGAGTTTTTGGCCCATCAAGGCAAAATGATGCTGGCTCAAGGAACACTGAAGCCTGCGGGATCTGGGTGGTGGTTTGAGATCTGATATGGTGAAATCCTGAGAGCCTTGTGGGGATGTGAAGGGAGGTGAGGTTTTTTGACTGGCTGTAGAAGGGTGTGGAGGGCCTTCCTTGTGTTTCTGGGAGGTTATAGCAAGTGCAGAGGGTGAAAAAAACTAGTCAGTTGGTAAGACAAGGCTATAATTAAGGCCTTTCAACTGCCTTGCCTGACCTAATTTCTCTTGAATCGAATCTTACCTACCTTTAAACTTTGCCTTTCCCAAGGATAAATGCAAAGTAATGCAATTAGGTTAAATGAAAAAACAAATGGTAGAAAACTGATCAGTGAAAGAAATCTGATTTGATCTCCTATGAAGTGGTGGTCTTCCCACTGCTTCCTTGCACTAGCAAAACCTCAGTTGCCAAGGGGATCTTTGCCTCATCTATCATTCAAAAATATAATTTCCCTTTACTTCTAAAACCCGAAACCTCCAGCCAAGCCAATAATTAGTGTGCATAAAGCTTGCGCCAAACAAACCAGGACAATTTCCCCACCTTTACAATTAACTTCCAGCACTGTTCCTCACTCTTAAATAGCTGGGGTATTCTTGCAAGGTGACTGTGGCTCACCAGAGCCTTGAGGCCTCATACAGGGCTGCTCTGGCCACTTTTCCTACAGCAAATCACTTTTTTTCTTCCCCAGGAAAGTATTCCATTTTAGGTGTGAGCACATCTCCCTGAGTAGCAAGGGCACACCTCCACCTGTGACAGTGGAGGTGGGACTGGCTCTCCTTAGTGCCCATGTGTTGGAGGCACGACAGCAAAAGGTGTGGGATATCCCTTTCATGAGCTGGAGTCAGATGTCCTGGCTGTGTCCTCTTCCAACTTCTGATACACCCCTGGCTCACTCATGGACAGGGCAGGCTGAGGAGCAGAAAAGCCCCTGATGCTGTATAAACACTGCTCAGCTGTAACTAAAACATTAGTGTGCTCTCAACTCTGTTTTGGTCACAAATACAAAACACAGCCCCATATGAGCTGCTATGAAGCAAATATCCCAGTCAAAACCTGTACACCTCTTATTTCCAGTGGGGAGGCTAAGTCAGAGCTTTTACCCTGGTATTTTGCCACAAAAGGACAAAAGATGGATGAGATTTGTAGGTAAAGCCATTATATTTCATTAAACCGTTATAACTGCAAAAAAATAAGACACTCTTTTTGGAATAGGGTAATTTTTTGGTTTTAGGCTGTAGGTACGAGAAGTAGGTTTTTCCCTATATCAATTAGCTTAATAAAAGACAGGTTGGCAATCATGCACTCAGTGCAGGTGACTTCCTCTGTACTACTGAGGCTACAATGAGGTAAGAAGTATAAAAGCAACACCTGAAGAGGAGGAGACCTGCAAGTGAACAGTGAGTGCATATATCAGGTCAAAGAAATGAACAAATTAACTTGTCAAATTCAATAACTCAGCATGGCATGTAATCCAAAGTTCAACTTTGTATAGATTTTTATTGCTTGCTCAGGATCAACTGCTTCAGTACCCTGCTGTTGTTTGTGTTTGAGTGTGTTAGTGCTGTTATTCCAAAGAAGTAATAAAACTTCAAGGACTGGACTCTGGGTTTACACTGTTTGTGCTTGGGAATTGAAAGGTTTTAATGGAATTTGTCTTTATCACCTAGAGAGAGTGTGTGTGAGAGAGAACAAGCACGAGGCAGAGTTTTACATATCGACATCATCATGAATTTCAAAGGGCTTTACGAATCCTACTCTTCCAAAATCTACTAAAACGCTGTGCTTTGCATATGATTATATGAAGTTCATTAGTAAGAGTACTAATGAGCCTGTACACAGATAAATGTACAGATAAATGAAGTTCCAGAGTAAAATTATTTGCTTAAGGTCAGACTCCTGAAAGTTGACAGCAGAGCTGGAAATAGAAATTATTGTTTCCCAGTCCCTTGTACCATATTCCCACGGATGGAATGTGAGGTGTTTTTTTTTTTAAGATGAAAACACTGCTGTTTGTTCACGCTGTTTCATTTCTTGTGTGTTCAGTGTAATCTTCACAAATGCAAATGTCCTGACCTAGAGCTATATAAGGCCTTCATTAAAACCTCTCCACAATACCAGCCTTCATGCAATTGTATAAAGCAGAAGGGGTAGCCCAATTTAACAATTCCCACGCCTCATAAAATGATTGGCCTAGTTTCTTTAAAGTGGGTTTAAGCCATAGCCCCCAACGTGATTGAACACGGAAGCCACACTATTAATTGTCTATCTTCTGCCATTAAGGTAGTGAGTTACTGGGGAGTGAGGCAAACAGTGTTTATCTTTCATGTACTAATAGACAATTTTGCATGTTTTTTTATCTTTATTTTCAATCTGCAGTGGAGCACACTGACCTTACCTCCTCCCTTCTCCTTTGAGGACCTGTAATTGGGATGGGGATGAGTGCAGGGAGGTGTAGAACTGGTGCTGCACAAGAGAAGTTCCAGTGTTGGCATCATGGCTCTGTCCTGGATGTGGGCAGCCACTGAAACACCCTGTGCCCACATTCCAGAGAGAAACTGGGCGTAGCGTTCCCACTCCTGGAAAGGAGGTAGGCAGGCTAACAGCTGTTAAGAGAGCTGCCTAGAAACTCCTGGTTATCCCATTCAGAAGATATTGCACCTCCATAATGGTGTGCTTTACCTGTGAGTGGTGAAAACTCCTATATTCTCCTGCTTCTCTCTCTGAGAATGCCTTTTCTTCCCTGCTGTACATTCATGTCTTTTCCTCACTTCCCTGAACAGCTGTTGCTCTTGTCAACAATTTAGAGTAAGTTGAAAGGGGTATTGACAATTCTAGGCTTGCAGGAAGACTAGTGGCCCAGAAAAAAAAAACACATACACATATATATGTATGTAGACATACATATATATGCATATATACATATACATGTGAGAGAGAAAGCAAGAGACTGAGCCTGCCAACAAGCCTCCCATGTGAGTATGTGTGTGTACTTCTTGGCAGGGCGCGTGTGACTTTGTGCCTGCACATTTTATTCCATTCCTACACACTTCTCTTATCCTGAGCCCATTTTAAACTTGGATGTCTGGAGACACAAAATCATTCCCTGGGATGGCAGTGCTGAGGAAGGCATTGGCACCTGTGGTCATGGTTTGCCAGCCTCTGTGGCATATGTGTGATCATAACACAGATCATCCATCCCTGGGCAGATGTTTTCTCCACCAGCTCTCCAGCCTGGCAATGCTGGCAAGAGCAGTAGAGTATAAGAAATTTACTTGTTGTATAAACCAAACAGATAAGTGTACATTCTCCTACTTATCTCAGCAGGGCTGGATCAAATGATGGCCACAGAGTTCAAATACCTCACGTTGATTACAATTGATATTTTTTGTAGGTTATCTGAAAACAGATACTGCAATGCACTGAGACAATGGCAATAAAAGCTGTAAAACTCCGTTCTTCTTTTGGCACTAGCCCATTGTAAACAGTGAGCTACTGGGCTTAATGAAGCAATTCTGTACCATCACTTTTAATAACTGAATGTTTGTCTCCCAGCTATTCAGGTGGGCTATTACTGGTATTTAATATTACTGGCAATGTTGTTGTATATTTTGTGCCAGTGCTGGCAAAGAACAAGGTGATTCTTCCAGATAACAGCCCTACGATAGTATTTTTCTGATTTTAACTGAGCAAAAGGCTAGGCAAAGCCACTGCACACTTGTATTCAGCTTTGCCTTTTCCTTACAAACTTTATTTCCAACACTGAAATAGTTAAATGAAATAATTACAGGCATAAGCATGTTGATTCTAGCTTCTGTTATGCCAAACACAAAAATGTATTGACCTAAAAGGTAAATGTTGATTGAAGCAGAAAACTGACGTCAATATGAACTACACAGTATTTTGTATCTTGATGTTTGGCACATGAACACCACAGTGTATATATAGTGTGAAATACTTAGGTTTGTTTTAATTAGATGCATGATAAACTGGTGGTTCTCATTTCAAGTGTAACAATTTACAGCATGACTAATTCTGCTGAAAAACCCAAAATTGTCAGCACCAATTTGGAGGGCTGAGCAAACTGTCAAATGGCATTGATGGGGTTTTCAGAGAAAAAGATTAATATACTCTGCTTAGTCTGCCCACATTTTCAGGGTGATTTTTTTCCTGACCAGCATGTTTTATACCAATACTTCCTCCTCACTCAGAAATGTGCTTGATGAGGATCAGTTTGTGGTGGAAGATGTAGATACTTGGTTCCAGCACCATGATTCCCTCCCCTGTAGATGTGCTAGTGCTGGTTTGGGATTCTCCCCATTCTCTTGCCTCCCACAGCCCAGACTGGGCCCTTGCATAGGGTACCCCACCATTGTCAACCATTCTTTGTGTCAACAAGTAGGTCTGAGCTCATGTTTTTCTCTGTCTGCAGTTCTGTGTAGCACTGAACTGTCTCCTGAGAGTTTGGCAGTTCTGGGAACATTGGTCTGCTGAGTACAGGGTGGCAGGAAGGTTGAGTCCTGCTGAAGCGTTGTGTGTGGCTCAGAGAAGTCCATCAGTGTGCTTACTGGTGGGTCCAACGACACTTCCACCATGTACAAATAAAGGGGAATTTTTATTTCACCTTTCCACTAGATCCCCACTTGCAGAGTGCAGAGATGGGTCATGGCTGGTGGCAAAGGGGTTGTGTGGGCAGGTCCTGGCTCCTAAAAGTGAGGGATGGGGCTGGGTCCCAGACAGTGGAGGCGTTTACAGGCGCTAGGTTGGAGCCTTGGGACACAGGTGTACTGGGATAAGAGATGGCCAGGACCTGGGATGGTCGCCCGAGGCTTGTGAAGGTGGAGCACGAGGGGGTGGTGTGCCTGCAGCTCTGCTTGCAGCCATGCTTGAGTAAACTACACTTAGAATTAGACTTGTAAATGTCCCAGGAAGGCCTTGGGAAAGTGCCCATTCTGATTCACAGGGCTTCCCCCTGTCTGCCTGGCACTGTGTGCAAACCCTGGCCGAAGCCCTCGCTGCCCCTCCAGCAGGGATGTTTCTCCAGCCGTGAGATCTGCGTGTTCAGCAGCTGTGTCTGGCACTGCCACAGAGCCTGCTGATGAATCTTTGTGGATCAAAGCCCTCGAGCATGGGCTTGGGCTTCCCTTTGCATCTGTGAACTGACTAAAACTTGCATGTGAGCCTCCAGTGGGGGCCACAAGTAAACATGTGTGCTCCAAAGCAGCACCAACAAAAGAAAGGCAAGATGGAAGACAAAAAAAGGAAAAAAGCCCAGCTCTTGGTTTCTTAAGAAGATCTGACCTCATACATAGGCTTGTGTTTTATCTCATTTCATTTTCCTCACCCTGACATATAAATGGAGAGTGAATGGTTTCACAGAGAGTGCTGCTCTTGCTAGCTCAGTATTAACCCAGGGTTAGCTTAAACCTGGGTTTAGGAGAATTACTTGATCTGAAGGTAATTTGGAGAAGTGCTTTTTTCCCCCTCTGCTTTTAGAATATCCCCATGTCCCACTTTCAAGCATTTCTTTTCCTTTCAGAAATTCTAAAGGAAAGTATCTTTAATTAAAATTTTAAAATTAAATATAAAAGAGGACATTCTTGAGATGCAGCCTGGTTGTGGTAGTTTATGTCTTAAGAAAGAAATTACTGACTTGAGACCTGTAGTGTTCTCCTTTTTCATAATTTGGCTACATTAAAAACACATATGTATATGTCAGTAGATTTCCTTGGAATATGTTCAGGAACTTAATGAAGAAATAATAATTGACTAGTTTTCCTTGAACCTTGATGGATAATCTGCAGGCTTTTCTTTTAAAGCAAGAATACATTTTTCCAAGTATTTCAGGTATTTTTGCTATGCAGCAAAACAAGGTCTCCAACAAGCAGGTTTTTTTCTGCTTTGCAATTCTTTTTCTTCTGTTAGCTTGGCTGCCTTCAGGGAAAAAATGTGGCAGACAAGACTGGTGTTTAACAGCAAAAGCCAGCTGGGGAATCCCACTGCCTCTCCTTCTGGGGAAAAGTGAGACAGATATCCAAGTCAAAAAACGAGCTAACTGGAGAACTTGCATTTTCCTTCCTCTTCCAGGTGGCTTTTAACAAAATACCTTTTGCTGATAGTAATCTGTTGCTTCGGGCCACTGACCATGGATGTGGGCCTGGAGGCAACCAAAACCAGACACTTTAGAGGAAATTTTATAGTCCATGTTAACTCAGTAATATGATGTGGCATGCTCAGGGTGTTTCCATACCTGCTACAGTCTCTCACTTGAGGACTGAACATCCAGCTTCCTAAGAAATCATGGTGACAAATTATTTTAATTTCCCAGTGTTTTGTGAAGAAGAAATTGGGTCTCCTGCATTTTAATGGTGTGCTGTTTGTGACTGCTTTTGTGATTAATATCCCAAGGTAAAAAGCATCAGGATGCACCAGAAGGAGGTGCTTTAAATAGAAAGCAATCAAAAATGAAAGGCTGCTTCCACGAAGCATAGCTGTGCCACCTGGATCATCAGGAAGGAACTTGTCCCAGGGGTGGGTGGGCTTGCTCCACAGCTGTGGCTGAGCTCTGAGCTCAGGGTGCAGAGTGTGCTCAGCATGTTGCCTGTGTCTGGCCATGTAAACTTATCTCGGTCACCCAAGACATCTATTACACTCTGACTCACTCTGCAGAGACACAGCCTGAGGAGGCATGGTAATTTTTCAGGGCAGTTTCTGCAGAGTAAAACCACACTTGAGGAAGCCAGTTCCGTCCCATCAGTGAGCTCAGCAGCTCTGCACCAGCACCTCACATCACAAATGATGCTTGGGAGTGTTTGCCTGAACAGCACAGCCTGTTCAGAGATTAAGAACCCAGGCCACTTGTCACAATTTACCAATAAATCAAGGTTTCATGCAGCTTGTGAACTAGGTGATTCATCCTTCTCTTGGTAGGTGGGTGATGTTCTTGTTGCTAGATTGGGTATTTCCCTGCCTTCAATACTGATGCTGTGGCAAACTCATCTTTCTTAGGGCTCCTCTGCACGTGGAGGCTGAGTTTGGATGTCTCTAGGCACATCACTGCAGGTTGGGAAGGATGACAGGGAGCAACCTGGCAATGTGCTGGACATCCTATCTATTTGGCTTTCTAAAGGTCTGGAGATCTCCTGTTCCATTTCTCACATGGACTCCAGATATAGGATTCCTGCTTAATCAACATTCCTTCCTCTTTGCTTTTCAGGAAAAACTCAGCAGATCTGCCATGTACAGGACAGTTTAAGGCTTCATAAAGCTGTGTCAGAAACCAGAGCTGCCTGAGCAGTGCAATGGCAGGCCATTTTGTCATGGCACAGAGTTGGCTCTGCCACTGACTGCACACAACTGTTGTATTTGGTGGCCAGGATAATTTGGTTGGAGACAAAATTCTGCATAGCTGGAGTGAATCACAGGCTGCAGGAGCTGTGCAAGCACCAGCCATGTCTTGCAGAGTGAGCCTGTGTTTTGAGCAACTCAGATGGTATCTTGCCCCAGGTTCTTTCCACACTGCCAAAATCAGTGCTGTTGGGTGATCAGGTAGTTATCAGACAGTAGATGGTTTGACCTAATTGGTCTGGTTTAAAGAAAATCAATGCCTTTTATGAATTCTTATCCTGGTGTAAGTCTAGCTCATTTCTGCCCATTCAGAACAAATAAGTAGGAGCCTTAGGAGTTTACATACTATTAACTTGTTACACAGCCATTTCCAAAACTGATATCTAGTGCCTGTGTTTGCAAATGGGCAGCATGTGGGATCCAGCCAGGGGTAAAAAACTTGTTGTATGAATTATAAGCAGGCCATTTTGTCATGGCATGCTAGCCCTGTCTGTGCTCTGTGCTGGATGTTTCTAACAGCTCTTTAGCTGAAATAACATTCGATCACATAAATATTTGGATTTTGCTTAACATCTGGAATGGCAAAGAAACCAAGTAACATTATGCAATCCAATATAATCCAAGCTACACCTGTACCTTGGCTAATGTAAGTGTTTATATACACTTACATGTATCTGTGTAACTATATTAATTCTTGAGGTGGAGCTGCTACTGTGTGTGATATGCTGGCTTGATAAACTGTTTGGACTGAAGTGGAAGAAACAGATATTTTATTTGTAAAATAAGAATGTAATGATTTAAACTTAATTCTTTGCATTTGCTGTCCTGAAGACATAGCATGCTATTTCTGGTTATCATTTGTACTGATCTTTTGGTTGTTTCCTGTATTGATATGTTTTTTCCCATTTCAGCATAAAACTTCTGGATTGCTCTGCTTCTGGTTTTCTTGGTGAGCAAAGAGTGCTAGCAAACACACAACTTAAACTCCAGCAACGAGTCAGCCAACATCAGCAGAGAAAAGGTGGTGATCAGTGCTGCTTGGCGGGGCAGAGCACGGCTTTGGCTGGAAGTGCAGCCTGGCCACTGGGAGCCTCACCTGTGGCAGAGCTCAGGCTGGGGGCCCGTGGCCACACACAGGGAGGGTTTGGCTGGCTGGTGAGCGTTTCAGATCTTGTCAAAGGCCACTGGGTGGGCTCCCATCCCCACTCCTGGGCATTGCACTGTATTCTGTTTCTTACTGGCTACCTGATGATGGATGCTGGGTGCAGGTGGTGGGGACCTCTGGAGGTCTTTGCCCACTCTGCCCACCAGTGTGGGAAGCTGATAAAATTTTGTTGCCCTCCTTAACTCCTCCTCTGGGCCAGAAGCTATGCAAATGAAATGGATAAGAAACAATTCAATGGTCTATTTCTCTGGTGTCAGTAAGTTACCTCATTTAGTGGAAGAGGAGGCAGCAAATGCTCACTAGTGCTCCAGTCAGTTTAAGCTAAGCAATTGACAACCCTTACTCTCACCTTTTTTTTTTTTTTTTTTTTTTTTTTTTTTTTTTTTTTTTTTTTTAATTTTTTAATTTTTATTTATTTTGAGATATTTTCCTTTGAAAGCGACTTCCTTTTCCCAGCATTGCATGCACTTCTTCATTTCCAGCAGGGATTAATTCCTGATTAAAACGTGGTTTGCTAACAGCTTATATAACCCTGTAATGGAAAAAAAGGTTTCTTAGATGGAAAAATATTTACCCAGATAGAACTTAGCTCTAGGCTTAGAGCAAGCAGAGAAAGTATGTGAAATCATTGTGAGTAAATGAAGGTCATCCTTCTCCCTTGATAGTTTGCTTGAACTGGTAAACAGGAATTTGTTCCTTATGGAAAATAAAGACATTGGATACTTGAAGAGGCACAATGCACATACTGCTTCTTATGACACCAAACCAATCAATGCAAAAAAAGACAAAATGCCAAGGATCTTGTCAAGATGGGTCAAGGATGTAGTCTCGTAAAATCCAGGCAGCTGAAAACATTTGAAAATCTGTAGGGATATATGCAAAATGAAAATAAAATTAGCTATGCTGGTTTGGAAATGTATGAGCAATGTTTGGTTTGTATTTCTTAATAGGGCCTTACATTTGCATCAAATGAATTTCATTACTGGCTACTGAAGAGATCTTCCTAAGGGGCATGCATTTCCCCTTTATTGGCTCAGGTTAAGACTTCCTGCTAAGTAGAGATCTCTCTATGCTTGGATAGGTATTCTCTGATTACTGTAAATGCCTTGATCTGTGACTCCAGGCATGTGCAGTGGTCTCAGGTATCAAGGCAGGGCTGCAATGGACTTCATTCTTACCACTTGCTTTGTATCAGCTGCTATCGTGTTACTTTACTCCAAGGAGTGCGGGGGTTAGAGGGGATGTTTAGACACACAGACTCTTGTGAGATTGTGCTTGCAGGTGAGTGCTACCATTAACCTGCAGAGAGATTTTCTTTTGATGGAAAATAATGTTATTTTAATGTTTATATTCTGAGTTCCCCAAACATAGGCTTCTGTGATGGGAAAAGAACAGCAGTGATACAAGGACCTCTCAAGAAAGGCACTAATAGCTTAGTGCAACAGCTCAGTATTCTCTTTCTTTCCCCTGCTCTCTCTAAAGCTTCCCTGTGCAGCACAGAAATACTTTTTGAACCCTTACAACACACCCTTTCTATCTGTCAAATATGCTCTTGCACCTGCATCCTATGGGCCAAAAAGCCTGGTTGGCACAGTTCTCCACCCTGGCTATTTGCTACAGTTTTGCTTCCTTTTGGAGCTGGGTCTGGGTGTTAGGACAGTGTAATTTAGCCATGACAAAGCAGTAAAAACAAACAGTTTATCTTCATGTTCTGGCTCTTGGAAGACGGATATGCCTAACAGCAGGGAGTCATGGTTTACCTAAAAACAGGTGGAACCCAGAGCATGGTAGGTGTGAGCTCCACTTGCCTCCAGACCATTACATCAGCAATGGACTTAATCCACAGAAAACATCTAAGGGTTGTAAGTATGAGGGGTCTGGAATTAATATGTCCACATTATTAAAAATTTTTTTTTTGGAAGTGATTACTGGAAAATGGTGGTGTTACTAAGTAGTTGGTTTTCTTTCCAGCTCTGTAGTGTTTGTCTTCCTTTGCCTTGTTTAATTTTTATAAGCATTTTTTCCTTGTTTTGTTTGTAAACAAGACAACAGATGCCAGGACCTAAAAACTGCTAGAGATGTAATCCAAAAACTGTGAAAATCGGGATTATCTTGCATATGAGATTAGATGACTAATAATCTAATAGGGATTATTAGAAAACCCAAACCAGAGACTCAGCAACTCTTCCGTAGTTTTACAGCAGTAATTCTGACTATTCTTTTTATCCATATGGACTAGATAGTTGATCCTTTGCTCTTTCTCTCCCACCAAACCAGTTCTGAAGGCCAGTGATATGTAATTTTTAATGGGAAACTGTGAATTTGGAGTGAAATAAACTTTACACAAATTGCAGTTTGTCACCAGTCAATATTTGGTGTTTTGTTAGTGAGGGCAAAAAAAGCAATATCTGAAGAGCTCTGGTTTGCCAATTCTGCTGCATTCAGCCTGCTGAGAGCTTCTGTCCATAGCCTGCCTCATCTGGTCCTGTGTTTTCTGTGTCCTTGATGCACAGTGATGCCTTTGCATTGGGTGTGGTAAGTCACTGCCACATCAAAAGTCTAAAACCCTCTGAGTCTCCCCTAAATTTTCCCATATCTAGATGGTGAGTTCTGATTTGGTCTATCCAAGTCTCTCCAAAGGGACATCTGATTAAAAATGGGGGTAATATTATCTTTTCCTTTTTTTTTTTAAGCTGTACAAAAGATTGCCTAGGTATACGATTTAAAAACACTTGCCTCTTTGGTAGGGCTAAGACTGGGGTCTGCATGTTTCTTTGTCCTGTTGACAGCAGCAGATACAGGGATGGCTCCCTTAGAGCCAATAGTTTGGCAGGCTTTTTCTGACTGTCTACCTGATGATGGAGAAATGAATAACTGACAGCTGCTGAGGCAGAGAGACACATCACATCTCACTGATGCTATTTGAATTGGCTGACTTGCGACACGTAATAGAAATGTTTCCATTTGGAATCTAGGGTGAATCATGAAAATGCCTCATTACAGAGAATGTCAAAGCATTTTCCATATTGGCTCAAATTTCTCTATGTTATTGCTCTCCTCATTCCCAGAAATGGCTTATCAACAAGTTTGATTTGTGAAATGCTAAAAACTAGGCTGGTTAAAGGAGCACCTCCAATGTTATGATTTCTACTGGCCAAAGTGAGTATCAGCAAGCTGTGGACATTTGATCTGTGAATGTGATTGCCTGTCCTTATGAGCCTCTGACAGTGGAATTCCCCACAGCAGCCCAACCTTTGCACACTGGCGAGAAGTGGGTTGGCTCAGCACCTCCTTCCATTCAGTCCCAAATCTATCCTGCCTGAGCCTGAGCAGCTCTTCAGCTTGGGAGGGTGTTCCTCTCCACCAGCCCGGCTGCTCTTACGTGATGGTGCAGAGTTCACAGCAAAGCCTCAGTGTTGACATCAGGAATATGACAGTCCTTATCCGGCCACAGATGTTTTCAGAAGCCCTGGCTGGTGGCCCGAGTTACCTGAAGCAGTTACTGATTGTTTGATCATGACGCAAATGACTGGGTCCAATTTCAGCTCTGCTGCCGGCTCCCGGGCAGGAATGACCTGCTCGACTATTACTGCTCTCCATATCCTGGTGAAAGGCAGGCCTGTAAATTCCCCAGGTGTTGAGCTCCTGCTGGAGGTAGGTTATATTGAAAGGGAGATTTTGTTTCTTTTGGTGTGAAATGCTCTTTGCTCTGGCCTTTTTGTCTGATTTAAATATGTGGATCTTTTTTTGTCCTCCCCCCCGCCTCAATGTTTTATGTAGAAATTGTTTTGGATGCCTGTCTAAGCATCATTTCATGTGCTTTTGCTATTATCCAAAACTTTTTAAAATCATATTCAATGGCTTAAAGATTCTCCTTTTTGTCTAGGTTCCTGGCCTAACTCTCCTGCAGCAGGCACATCATGCAAGATGGTTTCACCAGGACTTGTGAGCTGCCCTCACTGAACTGGAGTTGTCCTCTGCACTACTGGAGACACTTGTGGAAAACTGCTTCAATATCAGCTCCATATCACATCACTTCCTACATTTTCATAAATGTTTCCACTTCTGATTTGTTAATTTATAGCAGATGCCATCTTATGTCATTTATAAAATGGTCAAAGCATAAGGTATATCCTGGGTATTAGTGGTGGGAAGCACCAGACCACAGCTTTTGCTTCCCTGCCCAGCCTGGCTCTGTGACATGGCTGTGCTGAGTCTCCCTATGTAAGATGGGATAGTAATGGGTGCATTAAAAAGCTATCGGAGTCTGTCATCTTGGCATCACCTGCCATTCAATTCCCATGATTAATGAGAGAGAACTGAGTCAGAAACACAGAGTAGAGGCTGTGGAGGTCCCCTGGAATCACACCAGATGCACCAGTGGTCTTCTGCTGCAGTTGGCTTGTGTGGGGTCAGTTCTGAGAGGCAGCAGGCAGGCAGCTGAAGGGAAGGGCTCTTGCATGACAGGCTGAGGATGGGTGAAGCATCCACAACAACTGTGGGAGATATTTTTTGTGTAGAACCCTGAGAATATTTTCTGTATGGCTTTGTCCACCTGTGTGGTTAGTCAGTCCTGTCCAAGCTTTTTGCAAAAAAAGAAAAGTAAAGAGAAAAGAGAAAAATAGCTCCTTGTTTTTAATGGTAACTTTTAAAAATAATATAAATCCCTCCTCAGTGGCCAAACCACAGAAATTGCCATGCAGATCCAAGAGCAGGTGTGCCTCCTGGAGCTACTGGAACAGCATCAGAAACCTGCTAGATCCCCAGTAAAAAGTGTCCTCTTAATTCTGGGTCAAATTCTGCTCCAAATGTGGTTGAGAGCAAAACTCCTATTTACTTTAATGCTTGCTGCCTTTCATCTGTTGTTTTTGGAATAAACTGGGATCAGACCCGAGAAGTGCACACAACTAGTGTCTGTTAGGGCAGAAGGAAGCCAGTGATGCTGGGAGAGGCTTGGGAATGAACTGTTTGGTATGTCCACATTTTTGGGATGAGACCTTTCAGGAGTGTAACATGGCAAAGAATATTCCTGGTCTTTCATCAGGAAACTGAAGTTATGGCCTTCCATTTTCACTTCATATTTTCCTTAATTTTGCCCACAGGCTGCTTTGGATATCTGCAGCTAAATGCCTGTGTGGCACTCAGCTCAGTAGGTCATTTCCACTGAATGTGGGTTTTTGTGTTGCTCCCTCCTGCCAAACCAGTGACTCTGGGGGAGCCATCCCTGTATCTGCTGTTATCAGTGTGACTAACCCAGCAAACCGGCTCCGTGCTTGGCCTCAGGTATTGAGCTGTCCCCCTGCATTACAGTCCCTGAGTAGATGCTTCTGCTTAGCTGGCTTCATGGAGCTTTATGGACTTCAAGCTTCACTCAATAGAAAGTATCTACCTTCTTCAGCTTGGGACATGAAGAATTTCAGCCAATTTTTGTGCTGTGGGAGTCATCTCATCTCTTCAAGAACAGCAGGTTGTCTGAATATGTTCTTATATTGTGATGGAAAGAAGGAAAGAAAGAAGTTAAGTTGTGTGCATAGGCTACTACTGGATGTATTTCTGAACTCAAATTCCTAACCATATAGCCAGTCCAGTTTTTGGATCAGTGTGGATTTGGGGTGCTAAATAATGGTTAACGCAAATATCCAAATAGCTCCAGACCCTTCAACATTCTTCTATCTAGTGGTACCCATCAGAGACTTCAGAGATAATTGACCTACTTTTCAGTGGGAGAACTCCTTCCCACCCACTTTCCTCCCCCCTATTTCCCAAACCACTCCCTCTCACTTAAAGCCTTCCAAAACTTTTAAGACTTGATACTCCAGAGTGCTAAGCACCCTGGCCCTGATTCAGTAGAGCACTTACACATAGGAATAATTTCATTTGAAGTCAATGCAATTATTTGCATGCTTTAGTTGCTTTGGAGTGCTTCCATATTCATTAGAGTGGAGTCCACCGAGTCCTTTCCTGGCTGTGTCTCTGCTAGACAGGGAGGAAAGCTGCAGTAGCTCTTTTCAATGCTTGCCCCACTGGAGAACAAAAGGAAGCGGCACCTAGAAAGGGTATTTCTGGGCAGGATGGGGTTGTGGTTCACTAATGCTGTGTTGTAAAAGGCTTGTTCTCATTGTAGTCTTATCAGAGCCTGAGAGATTATTCTTATCAGAGCATGTAACAATATTTTTATCAGCTTGAAAGATGATTCTTTTATACCAGGGTGGCTGTAAGCCTCTTAAGGCCTTTCCTTTCATTTACTTTGCTGCTGCACTTCTCTGCTTCTCTTCAATCAGCATTTGCCCTTTGATAGGAAAGCTCAAAATGGATTGACATTTGACATAGAACATTGTGCTGGAGGTGTTCTACAGTGTTAAATGCCTGGATATGTGATTTAGACTACTACCTCTTAGTTTGTGACTAGAAGTACATCTCAAGGAGGGCTCCAATGCCTGTTTTAGGAGATCTGGCCCAGCAATGCTCGTTCCTGACTGACCAGGCTGGGGGTAGAAAATAAAAGTATACAGCTGTGATTTTATCTGTGCTACTTTGAGCTGCTAGTTTGTGTTCTGGGGTGAGCTGAGCAGCTCTTTGGGACAGGAACATTGTTTGATTACATATGGAGTCCAGAGCAAGACTGAAGCTCCTGAGTCCTCCTGGAAACAGGTACTTTTTAAACAACAACAATAATAATGATAATAGCCTTCTGTGTCAAAACCCCCAACCTGGCCAATATGCACATCCTTGCCTTTTGGTATCCCAGTTTGGAAACCTTGGCAGACTCCCTGTCCAATCCATAGAGAAGTGGTGTTGGAATGGCATCAGCAGTTGCTCTGGGCCTCTTGTGAAGTCTGTTTGTGTTGCCAGGACGTTACCTTTGGTGTCAGCAATGCAGGAGGGTCTATAGGATAGTTTTTACTCTGCCTGTTTCAGTAAGGATTAAGTGCATATAATCTCAAACGGGACACTGCAGCCTCAGAAATGCCAGACAGGGATGTGGGCTGCTAAGGGCTCCCAAAGTGTCCCCAGAGGTTCCTGTGTGAAATGCCCAGCACAAACACATAGGGAAAAGAGTTATATCTGCACCAGCCACAGGAACAGGGCCAGAGCAGGCTCAGGGGCATGCCCCCTGGGCAGGCACCCTACCTCACTGCCAGAGCAGTGCCTTGGTGAGAACAGCCCTGGCCCTCGGGCACCAGGGGCAGTGCATCCTCGGGGGTTGTCCCCCAGCGCTGCGCAGGTGGGTCCCAATCTCCTGGCTGGAGGGAGAAAGGCTGGCTGCAGGGGAGCAAGTCTTGGCCCTTGGCCTCTGGCCCTGCCTCTTTTTGTTTCCTAGCTTAGCCAAAGTCAAAGAGACCAGCCTCGGCTGTTCATGTTTGCAGTATAAATGAGGACACAGAAAACAGTGTGAGTGCTCAGTAGTTTTATTTTATCACATTCACGCTCCCCTACTCACTTCCCACAAGCAGACTGTGTACGGGGATTTGTCTGCTCCTGTTGGTGCTGCAGATGTGGCAAGAGCAGCTGTGCACTGAGTGAATGCCAGTGCATGGTACATGCCCGTGTCCAAATGACTTGGCAGCTAGAGAGGGTCTGAAATGTCCCTGTCAGCAGCAAAACCCACCCCTACACCTCCCCTCTCACTCCAGTCTTACTGTGCCACAACCAGAGAAGAAGCAGAAAAAGTGCCATGGTGAAGGAAAAAGAAACACCGGAAAACAACTAAGGGAGTTGTCTGGAAGGAACCACTCCTGTTCTTGTCTGGAATTTTCAGCAGGGATGTAAAAATCAGAGCTTGTTTCATATCAGAGATGTGAATGCAAGGCACACGTGTAAGGGACCAGACCAAGGTTTGCTTGGCTCAGGGCCTTGCCCCTGCCCCACAGCAGGGGCAGTGGGACTAAGATGGTGAAGTCAAACTTCCCCTCCTGCAGTACACTCAGCTCAAGGGAGCAGCCTGCACCCCACTGCTGCTCCCCCCATGTACTGAACTGGCTACCCAGTTCAGTAGCCAGGTGCCAGTGCAGAGCATCCTGGTGGGGCTTATGTGGATTGGGATCGTGCCCTAGCAGCGAACGCTGAGCCTAGTGCTGCCCCAGGCACAGGCATGGGGACAGACTCACGATCCTGCTTGGCAGCAATGGCCTGTGTGCATTTTTGGAAGTTTTTTGGGAGTATTTCTCCTGAGGCCTGTGCTGTCTGGCAGGTGGTAAAATCCAATGGCAGCAGTGCTGGTGGGCCCTCACACCACGGCTCCCTCTCCACTCACTGGCAGTGCGTACAGAGGGTTGTGCTGGAGCTGCTGCCTGATGCACCCTGAATTTACATTGCCTAACCCTCCCTATTTTTGGCTGGTTCTTGGCAATTTTTAACTCCACCAACTTCCACTGAGAAAAAATGCCCAGCGGACCCCCCTCTCCCTCCCTTTCCCTGTAGGGCTTCCGTCCACAAATGGAAAAAACAGGCTGGTGCATCCCACACAGCCGTGCCAACTCCTGTAAATGGGGTCACAGTTCACAGCAGCTGCACTGGGCTGGGTTTGCTCATTTTTGCTCCCTGGCACCCTGCAGCTCAGGGCTTGGGCTGCCAAGGAACTGCTGCTGACCATCTGCCTGCCCTGCTCTGCTTCTTGAGTCGGAGCTCTGTTGGCCCGCAGGGTTGTGGTGAAAGCATTTGGGGTTGTGGCGAAAGCATTTGGGGTTGTGGCTGGAAAACTCCCTACACTGAGGCACCTGGAGGTAAACCGCCCAGATGTTAGGTTTTTTTGATTTTGTTATTTTAAATTTCTTTTCTTGAAGACCTGAATTTACAAGCTAGCCTTTTGGGGATTTTTTTCAGCTGGTGTGGAAAAGATCTGTGCTGTGGAGAGGAAAGGGGCTTGTCCCTAATTGCTGAATGCTTGAAGCTGGCGAAAGTGGCAGCAGGACTGTGTGATTCGCTATGATAGCATCTACCCCTCCTTCTGATGTAGATAGGTCTTCTCCACAAAAGCATGGACCTGAGCTGCTTAGGAAGGGAGTGATCCTTTCAGGAAATCTTTTTCACATGGACTTAATGCGGAGCTGGATCAAAGTTTTAAGGTAACTTGTGTAGTAGTTTTTTTAACAGAAGCTGGAGTCTAATCTAGAAATGATGTTGCAGATTGATATTATATAAAAGGAATGACAAAGCATAGCAAAAATGCCCGGTATGTCTCTAATCTCCAGCTCTAACTTAAAATCTTCATTTTTCTTAGAGTTTTGCTAGGACAAGAGGCAATGGACAGAAACTGGAAAATAGGAAGTTCCACCTAAATATGAGGAAGAACTTCACTGTGTGGGTGAAGCCCTGGAACAGATTGCCCAGAGAGGTGGTGGAGTCTCCCTCACTGGAGATATTAAAAAGCTGTCTGGACACAATCCTGAGTAATATATTTGGGGGACTCAGATTGAGCAGGGAGGTTGGACCAGATGACCTCCAGTGGTCCCCTCCAACATTACCCATCCTGTGATTCTGTGACTGTGGTACCAGATGTGCTACATTTTGCCAGCACCGGTTGCATCATGTAGACATCCCAACTGCAGACTGACAACTTCTCTGGCCAAAAATCCCCCAACCTGGTGATGTGTACCTGGCCTGTGTGATGCAGCCATAAGGTGCTTGTCATTAATGTTTTATGCAGATATTTAGATTTGCATGAGCTTCACAATCACATTCAAACCCCTTGAGCTGCTGGGGCACTCACAGCTTGCTGTGAGGGGCTGGGGCCCTCAGCAATTTACAGGGTGGAGCCCATCATCTGGCTTTAAAGTAGCTCCTTATGAATGTTCTAGACTGAGAGCAGAGGGACAGTGGCGCTTCCCACTGCTTGTACCCAGGGGAATAAAGGGAACTGGGATTAGTGGGAGTTTTCAGAAGCCTCTAACTCACCACAGAGCATAAATATCTTCAAGGGTTTGCCCTCAGGTGCTTCTTAAAAAAGCAGCTGGGTTAAAGTGGCTTTGCTAAGTTTGTTCCCATGAATATGATTTTTCCCAGGCACACTTTCTACATATACCTGTTAGATAAAAGCTACCACACAGTAAAAGAAAAACAACACACAACCCTCTTAATTAAAGATATCAGGGCAAGGAGACTCCAAAAAAAAAAAAAAAAAAAAAAAAAAAAAAAAAAAAAAAAAAAAAAAAAAAAGAAAAAGTGACATGGTTCTAGTTTACACAACCCTGAGAAATAAAGCTGTCCATGATTTTTATGGTGGTCCCTCTGGTTCCTGCACAGAGCCTAGGCTCAGTGAATGCTGGCAAATCATTCCCCAGTGATGGCAGGCATTAGAAAACCCAACATAAAAGCTTCTTCTGTCACTCTGTTTTCTGAGGCTGGTACCTCTGGGTGTACCTTGCCTGCAATCTTGTATCTATCTTCCTGCTCAGGTTGTCTTCCTGCCTATCCAGTCCACTGGCCCCAAACTCCTGTGGGCTTTTCCAAATGCATGATGTATTTTGGAGGATGAGCTCCTTTTGTGCCAGTGAGGATGGAATGCCTCTCTCCTCCTTATCCTTTCCTTGTTCTTTGTAGGGCTCCCCTGCTTTTCCCTTTCCCAGTCTCAGGTGAGGGTGGGCTGTTCAACTCCTCTTTGGCAGAAGTGTGACCCCCAGTGTGGGAAGCAGTAATTTTACATGGCTATTCCTAGCTAGCCAATCGTGAGCTGTGGAAATGAACCTAAGGGGTTCAGGATCTGAGACAAATGAGAAGTTTACTTCGCCAAGAGCACAGTGTGGAGGAAATGGAAGCAACAACTAGTGCCAACAGAAAAAACAGCTGCTGGATGTGCCTGATTTGTGCCAGTGAGTGCAATTTTGCTGACAGCTTGCTTTGATGTAAACTCATTCTTGTGAACAAGCCTGAGATCTTATATTTGAAAGCCAAGAAAATTCTGTTGTTGAAGATTTGAAAGCTGCAAAAGCTTTTTCTGGTGTGTAGTGACAGTATAGACCCATGAGATATGCCTTTCAAAGTATGTCAGTCTGGGAGGGAAAAGATGGAAGGAGAGGATGCATTTATCAGGTAAAGGCTGCTAAGCACTGGGTCTGAAAAATCTATATGTCTTTTTGGATGTGTTTATGTGGTTTAAAGGGAGGGGGTTTCACTGTGCTGTCCTGTCTGCCCTGCTGCAGTTCGTGCTCGGGGGGGGATTTTTTTAAGTGATATATTGGTATGGACAAAAGCAATCGTCTGGTGCCTTGGTAGAGGAGCAGTGGACCTGACCAAAATGACTGATAGCAAAGAGCTGCAAGAGCTGTGTGTGAGATCCCAAAGATAGCCCAGGCCTAGAAACCCCTTGTGAGAGTGACAGCGAGGGCTTATCTCACTCTCCCATCAGTCTGCCGCTCATGGGAACCCATGCAGCGCAGAATTTATTCCGAGGGCCAGTTGTGTAGGTGGCCGAGCCTGTTATCGCAGGAACGCAGCGTTAGTCATGAGAGCGGGTTTGCCAGGCATGCCCTGTGCATGCGCCTTCCCGCGCACTGCCGGCTCCATCTCCTGCCAGCTTGGCATGGGAATGCGGCAGGATGGGACTTGATGCGAGGAGTCTGCGAGGGAACGTTGCTCCGCCAGTACCGAGCACTTCGGCTGCATTTCCATGTCTAATTCACATCTGAATTAATGCAGCGTATATGAAGGCACTTACAGCTAACAAGTGGTTGTGGTTTTGTTTTGTAAATCGTTATCTCGCTCCCAGATCAATGAAACTGCTCTGTGGCCGACAAACAAAGTTAACGTGCTACGGCTTTCAGATGAGCGCAGCTCTCAGGCTGGGCACCCAGCTCTGAGTAAACTTTCAGTGGCTCTTGGAAACGCAGATCCCCTCAAGCATGATGAAAGTGGGTGCAGTAAAACAAAGGTCCAAAGTGACAAATCCCTTGGGTTTAAATCTTAAAATCTCATCTTTCCTTGCATACGGGAGAAATAACTATTGATATGGAGTAACAGAATTACACTGTTTTGAGCCCTGGTTTTACACAAACATGACTGCATCCAAAAACTTTTGCCTGTGAGGAATAACAAGAAATGTTGTTCCAGTTGCATGGCTCCTAAGGTCATTTCCCCTCCTTTTGGCTGTTCCAGTGGCATTAAATGTAGTATAGACTTTTCAATATAAGAAAGTGTAGGAAGCCTCTTCTGCTTTGGGCAGGTTCCTCAGTGCAGCTGGGAAGTAGGGGGCTGTAGGACCTCATTGTAGGGACCCCACTCACATTACATTGTGAGGCTGTACTGAAGGAAGCAGAGGCAGCTTTGGTGGGTGACACACATCTGAAGCCTGGTTTCAACCTGGCTGATTTGTAAAGGCATTCCCATCTGCTGCCACACTGTTAATTTACCTGCAGCACAAGTTGCCAAGGTTATTTAACTATCATTTTCTTGCTACATATTGATTTTATTCTGTTGCCTGAAGGTATAGAAATAATTAGCGAAAGAGTCTTCCCATTGCATTTATGCAGTTAATTAGAAGTTTTATCATATAGAGCAGTCATGTGAGAAAAACAGCACTGTAGTAACTCAGGTGCTCTCCTCCCAGCTGATGTGGAATGGCAGGTCTCCATTGACTCCTACCAGCCCTTGCTGTTTCACAATAGCAGCAGGAACATGCTATGTTCCAAAAGACATAGGAAACACCAATGGCTTTTGTTTCATGAGCACTTGGAGACCCAGCATGTGCTCCAGGGAAGCTCTCACTATTTAAGCAGCCTATTGTGTAATTAAGGTGACTTGTTGCAAATCAGTGCACTGTTCCTCCACAATCTTTTTTTCTGTCCCTTTGTGAGGGTGCTGGCAGGTCTGTGGCATTTCTGTACTCTTCACATTCACCTAGAGTGTGAATGGTCCCAGGCCAGTCAGGATAACAGCTTGCCTCTGGAACTCTGGGGCTCACCATAGTCATACCAAATGCTGAGCCCTGCATTGCACCTCTGCTGAGGTTTATCCTGTGGAAGGATGGCTTTCCATGCATTGACCAGCTTTGTGCTGGTAGAAAAGACTTTCTTGCCTTACAGTGATAAGTCTCTAAGTCAGATTAATTAAACATCTTCTCCTCTCTCAAGCTGTGGATCCATGCATTGGTTCCCGTGGGAAGGTGACTGATGTTGGGTGAAGTGTCTGCCCCAGGAGGAGGCCAGCTGATCACCTCTACTGACATCCCTAAAACGGATCCCTGACAGAGTCTGGCAACATCTGGTTCGTGGTTCATGGGAGGGCAGAGACTGTGGGTAGGCATTTTTGTGTGCCACACTTGAGGGGGACAGTCACTGATCAGCTGTCTCATGTGTGACTGCTGCCGTGAACTGTGCTTGCAGGTGCTGCTGGGAGTGGGGGAAAGGAGCTGTGACCATGTGTATGTGTACACAGCAGAGATGAAAATCAAACTTGCACATGCCAGTAGGTACTTTGAGCATTGATAATGAATCTCTTGTAATCTGGGTACAATCTCTTGTAACTGGGTAGCTTAAATCCAGCCTAGAGAGAATAATGTTTATTCCTGAAAAGAATGCTCTTCAGCATGATTTTCTGGCTGCAGTTCAACATCTGATATCTGTTTCTTAAATTGGGATAGGTTCATGTGAATCTTGGACAGGAGCTGTGACTGGTGGTTAGATGAAGGTGTATCTCAGTCTCACCTCCTAAAAAGTGGCTTCTGTAAAGCTGGGATGAAGCATATGCTGGCTTGGCTACTTCTCCATCTGTAGAACCTCATGTATCTGGAAGAGATGTTGAGCCAGGTAGCTGGTAGTCCTCTGAAGCTGCTCCCATTACAATGTTTCTTCAGACTGTGACATGAAGAGAGCATTTGTGCTTTGGCAGAGGGGGCAAGACTGGCCAGGAGCTGCTTTTGAGTCAAATATCGCTGCTTCCTGCTGAGAAAACAGGGTCTCAGCACCTAGACAATCAGCACCAGACAACTTAGACAACTCACCACCAGAACAAATGGGCTGGTGGCATGTCCCTGGAGAGGTCTCCAGCCAGCAAAGAAAGGGAGGGTAGAGGTGCAGAGCAGGACTTCTCCCAGCAGCAGCCAGGGAGAGGTCTGAGCAGAGACCAGGGTTTCAGCAACTCCAGGCTCTGTTTCCAGATCCTCCACTATAAGGTGGCTGTAAGCAATGTACCTTCTAGTTCTGCAATCACCAGTTACTTACATGGTAACTTCTTTGCCTCTGGGTGCTGTGCATTTTCCTACTGTTTCCTGCAGCCCCAATTTAACGTGATGCTTTTCTAGAGGGTGGGAGCTTCTCTGCAGAATCACAGCCACCCAAGGTGACCCCTGTGCCAGGGGTGCAGGCAGGCAGACCACCCAGGGGGGCACAACCCTGTAGTGGCCTCTGGGAATCTGAGTCACATTCTGAATACTCTGCTGACTCTCTAGGGCTGCTATCAGCACCTAAGTTAGATACCTAAAATTAGGTCAAGATTAAAAAGCGTGATGATCCTCCCCAACCCCTCCCAAACACATCTGCTTTTTAACCTCACTCACATTTATATTTGGCTGGTGGCTGGTTTTTCCAGACGAAGGCCTTTTTACCTGCAGTTGGTGTTGGGAAGTAGCTCATTCTTGGGGAGCTGACATTAGGTGCTGTCTCTGCCTCAGGAGGTGGCCACTTGGCCACCTGCACTGGCATCTCTGAAATGGCCTCCCTGACAGAGTCTGGTGGTGTCTGGCCCATGGTTCATCAAAGGGCAGAAATTAGAATTTTGCATGCCACACTTCGTAGTGACAGTCACTGATCACCTTGTGGGTATCATGAACATGTGGAGCATCTGCAAATCACTGGAGGAGCCTGGAACCAGGGATCATCTATTCTGTGTGCCTCAAGATTGTAGTCTAAGATGCATATTCAGTTTGGACAGTACTTAAATTATACTTAAAAAAGCAATTTTTGTTGCATCAGTGGAAAAAAAGAAATTGTGCTTGCCAAAAGCCCCGTCCTCTTAGATACTAATAAATGTCTTGTCTAGCTTAGGTAATATATTCATGGCTCAAAGCTAATATTGTATTAAAAGTAACCTTTCCATCTCAGTCTTGCACTAAAGGACCTGTAAGTTCAAAATTAATAATCTCAACTTTAAATTGTAATTGTATAAGAAAGAGCTGGATTATAAATTGCTTGCTTCTTCAGAGAAGACTTCTTTTTTGCCTTAAAATATCTTGATAAACAATATTGCTTACTCAGTAATAATTTAAGGCAAGTTCACTTTGAACCAGCTGTGCTAAAGGAAGATATTACCATTGCCTGCCCACTGGCTTCTGAGCCAGAGGGAGGAAGCTGCAAGAACAACAGCCCTCTCCGGTGTGTCGTGGTGGGATCCCTGGGAGCATTTCCCAGGCACAATCTTCCTGCCTAGAACAAGCAGCTGGCTCTGGTGGTTTGAGGGCTTGCCCTCAGCATGAGGTGCAGGGCAAGCTACTGGGCAGGAAGACAGCATGAAGCCCTGACTTGATCTGCCAGCAAAACCACTTGTTATCTGCAACCCACTGGAGATGAAAGCAGCCCGGTTTACCTATTTAAACTCTTGGAATGAACCCATTGTGCCTGCAATGTGTTGAGGAAAGCAGGTTATGGGCATGTTGTGGTGCTAAGCAATTGAGCTGACACAGCAAGATGTGGAAGTCTTGTCCTTCCATAGCTCCAGACTTAGAGTGGACTGTGATGTGTAGCAGTGGAATGTACCCCAAGAATTTTTGGGCTGGAAACATGAGATGCTGCTTCTACCTGCAGGCATAGGAAGGTGCCTGATGGTATTTCTAAATGGTGGATGAGGAAAAGGGTGGCAAATCTTCAAGTGTCTGTTGTAATTTAAGAGGACCCTGAGCTTTCAGATATTTTAACTTGCAGAATGACTTTGCATCTGATGGGAAGCAACACTGATGTCTATGTTTGGATTCCCATGGGCTGTGTGAAAAGTCTATGGGGAATGCCAACCAAAGCCATTTCAATCCTTGCCTGTGATCCTTATGTATTATCCTTGTTTCAGTGTCAAACAAGACATTTCACAACTCAGAATTGCTTATCTTGTTTGTGATGAAAGCAGCAATTCTGTTGCTGGAGAGCAGAGAGTCTGTAATTATCTTGTTATCAAGTATATAATTTCTGGGGTTGATCTTTGAACCTCTCTGACCCTAAGGTACTTGGGAGCTACCACAGCTGCAGCTTGCACTTTTCCTCCTAATTGGTTTATAGCAAAGAAGGGGAGAACATTGGAATTTACCTCTGAAAGTAGCTAATCAGGAACCAGTGGTCTCCTTGCACACCTGAAACTAACCTTCAGGTGAGAGATTCCTGAAGTCCTTTCCAGATAGCAGAAAATGTCATGGTTAGAGTCCGTTGACTTCTGAGTAGAAGTCACATATCAAGGAGTTTCCCTTTCAGAAGGTCCCTGGAATGCAAACTTTTGACGCACATTTTGATGAAAGGTCATAATTTATCACTACAGGAAAATATATTGCTTGCTAATTGAATTCAAAATCAAAGCTTTTCAGGCCTGGCTGCTTCTGAGGGAGAAAATAAGCTGGCCATAGCAAACTGGTATGATTCAAACTATCTCAATACTGAATTCTGAATTCTGTTGCCTAATGAATTTCTGACTCGAGGATGAACTCTCCTCTTAAAACACACAAACCAGCAAACACAGCAGTGAATGTGGCAGGTGGAGGGGCTGAAATGCAGTATGCTGCTCTGGATGCAGATCTGCCTTGAAGCAGTGCTCAGGGCTTGGTTCCCCTTGACAGCTCTTTCAGTGGCTCTAATGTGCCTGTGAATCATGAGGCTGTGCTGAAGTACCAGCAGCATGAAACAGAGGGAGGAGTGGGTTCTGGCAGGAGCAGAGGATGGAAAGAAGAAAAAGCCCAGTGGGTTACCAGTCTCATCCCTCCACTGTTTCTGACAGGGACAGTGTTTGTGGGATTATTGAAGGACACCTCATCTCTCTCTGGACATGCATAATGTGGTTTGCAGGAGCTGTTGGTCAAAGTACGGCCAGAGAACTTCACCCTGACTTAAGGAATTCTTTCCATAAATGTTCTGATGACTTCCCAGAGGTGGTGAAGAATGGTCTCATCTAAACCAGACTTACGCAGAAAGGGGATCAGGTCTTGCAAAATATTTAATCATTGCAGCAAATACATCTGAGTAGTTTGGCAGACAATAGCATTTTTCACACTCTTAGCAAGAGCTTTGGCAGTTGTATAACTGAGAGGGAAGAGACACTTGGAGCAGCAGTCATAGCAGCTCCTGATGAGGTGAGGACAGTGGCACCAGGGAGGTGTGCAGAGAGAGGAGCCAGACCTCTGCAACGTGAAGTGAAAGATCAACCCAAGCCCAGGAGCTGCATTGTGGGCTGCTCCTATTTGCTTTTTTTCTTAGTTTCACTTTAATAGCAGTCAAGTGAGGCCCACACAGGAGTTGCTCCAGGAGCCATATAAACCTGCATGTTGTGGGAGCAGGATGTACTGTCCCTTCACCCTCTGGCTCTTTGCCTGGCATGCCAGCTGCTGGTGGACCAGGGGTCACTTTGTGTCCTGCTTCAAACAACCAGCTCACCCTGAGGCTTTTCTCTTCCTCCATCCTTGCATGGGAGGGGTGTTTTTTAACTCCCTTTTAGAAAAAGGATTGGCAAGGTGGATTGTAGACAGCAAGCAGAAGCTTCCACCCTTGAGGTGACAAATCCTCACTCACAGCTTGTGTTGCTGTACCAGCGCTGGAGGTGCTGCCTGCTGACTCACAAGAGCCATTTCCTTGGTCCTGCCATGGACAGGAGTGAGGCACTGAGCTGAGGACAGCAGGAGACAGGATTTGGCAATGGAATGAGCCTCGCCATCTTCTTTTGTGGGTGTGCAGAGCAATCCCCACAGATCTGTTGGGTCAGTCCCATTTGCAGTGCTTGGCTGCTGGCGAGCCTTTGCTTGAGGTCAGGAGACTGGCATGACACACAGGCAAGTGAAGGAGAGAAGGAGGAGAATTAGACAGTGTGAGGTGCCAATATGGGCACTGCCAGGCATTGAAGGGCTTAGCTGAGCTCCTCCATGAGTAGGACAGAGATCAGACCCCCATACACCAGCTGCCTTGCTATGGATGCTGCGCAGTAAACCCCGAAGCAGACTGCTTCAAGGATATTTTTTTAATATTGCATTTATCCTACCTTTTCAACTCACATTTTCTCTTGTGTTTCTGATGAGCTGGAGAAGTGATTTGTGTGCAGGCAGGTTCACGTCTCATATCAGGATGTTCATGTTACTGGAAGATGCTTTTTTTACCCCCAGTTCCAGCAGGCTTCTTCAAATCCAGTATGTACTGGCAGCTGTTTAACTTGCACAAAAGGGGAAGAAAACCACAATTCTGTCTGGTTTTAACTTTCTAAAATAGGCATTATCCATCACTTTTAAAATTCATAAATTCCTACAAAAGAAGAAGTGACAAGAGCAAAGGGAAAATCAGTAACTACCAAGATGCTTGGCTTGGTTGAATCACCCAACCTGCCTTTCTGAAGTTAGCTTCCAACACTGCTGAAACCCCTTACAATAAATGTGTCTTAGGAAAATGAGAGCAATCTTGGTTTCTCTCTCTCTTTAAAAACAGAGAGTGCTGTCTGACAAAGGGCATCACCTCACGCTACTACGTGACGTAGGAGGCCCTGGTGAGCCATCCTCGTGCAAACTAATTTGGGGAAGAACTACTCAGAAAAAGCTCCCTTGAAATAGGTGAGACACAAGCACATTTTAGCTGCTTCCTAAAAGCAAGAGGTGTCTGCACTGTGATTTAAGAATAGCTGGTTTATGAATCAGGGTTTCCCCACAGATGAGTTACTCTGATTGTCAGGGCTGCTGCTGCAAGGCTCTTTCTTGGGCCAGGTAGAGCTGCCGTGGCTTTAACCTTGCACAGAGGCTGTGCTCACAGTTTTAAAGGCAATAATACCTCTGCCATTTGATGGATGTAAAGAAGCTGATAGTGCTTCAGCACTGGCTAGGGAGCAAACTCATTGAAGAGGCATCCTTTGATAGAAAAATCATCTGGCATCTGGGCTGGCTGCAGTCAGTACAAATGCCAACCCAGCCTGGAAAAATGAAGAACTCTCCAGGAACAAGCCTGTAGGACCATGGGCCCCATCCCATTTCCTATTCTGATCTTCAAACAGTGAACCTGGCCAGAGTTTGGTTTTAGTTTTTAAGATAGAAACTGGTTTGGGGTATGAGTCCTTTCATCTGTTTTTCATGAGTTGGTCTCTAACCTGCTGCACTAGAGAGAAGACCACATAGGGAGCAAGATGCTGCTGAATATTTGCTTCAAGATGCTGGTGCCTCCTGAGCAGTGCTAGATCTCTACAGGCAAGGCTGACTTTTGGAACATTATCATCAGTGATATGTTTTCGTACTTATCCTTTCTGATGGCTGTTGGTGTGAGCGCTTGGTGCACACTGGCTATCTGTCTGAGGCTGAGCACAGTGGAGTAAATCAGATTATCTCTGGCTTCTGGTGATGTGTGTCACAACCTCAGCTATCTATGGGGTGTCTGTAACGTGCCTCGTGGTGCCAAAATGGGATTTTTCAGTGTTAGCCTTAAGTCCCCACGGGATCAGAGCATTCATGAGAAGCAAGCCTGTGGAACAGAAACTCTCCAGCTTGGTGTGAACTGCTGGGGATGAGCTCACCTCTGATTCACTGCCTGCCCTGGCTCCTTCCCAGCCAGAGGGCTCCGCTCCTTCCCTCTTCCCAACAGTGGCATAGAGAGAGATGAGTGGGTCCATACAAGCTGCTTTGGAATGTGTAGAGTTGAAATGATACTCAGGCGTACATTAAATTGGAGTGAAAAGAAATGGAAGCCACCCAAGGCTGAATCAGAAACTGAAGAAAAATGAGGGAACAATGTAAAAAGAATGTCTTTGCACCAAGCCTGTTAAATTCAATATGCTTTAAAGCAGTGAAGGGCTTTGGAAAGGTGCCATGAGGTCCAGTAATGTGAAAGTGAGCTGAGGGCAGGGTGTGGATTATGTAAGGAAACAGAACTTCAAAAAAAAAAATTTTTTTTACACTTTTACTGGAGAAATTAATTCCTGTGCACTGGGTCCTGTTGTTTTTTTTTTTTGGTCTTGTTGAAATGTTTCTCAGGAGATAATACACTTCAATTTTGAAGTAACCTGTGGTTTTAAATAATAAGAATATTTTCCAGCACAGTTGCTGAATAGTTTGTGACGTATTCTGAATTTCAGGTATGACTGAAATTATTTCAGTGAATCTGCAAATATAGAAATAAGCCAAAACTTTGCCTCTATGCAAAAGAAAGCAAAAAAAAAAAAAAAAAAATTAACAAAGGATTTTTCCAGACTTATTCCATCTCTTATTGATGTAATTTCATCTGAAATTTATTTGAAAATCAAAACATGAAAGCATGTGTACATCCTGTGCCTCACATTGCTGTTGTTTTAGAAGGAGAGGAAATGAATGTTTTCCTATTCAGTTACTACTTTTGTTCTGATTCAAATGTTAGCTGGTATACACTGGATACAGATCTGTCCAGGCATTTCTGTTTTGTTCCACTTCCACTTTTTCAGTTTCCCAACCTGTATTTTGCTTTACAGTCTGTGACAGGCAGACTGCTGCTGTGTGCCCAGAAACCACAAGAGTGTGGGAGAGTAACAGACCACACACCACACACATGCTGATATTTCTATGAAATCAGGTCAGTCATTTTCAATCCCTCTTGCCAGCAGAGGAAGATGACGTCTTGTGTTGTGATAATTCTGAAAATCCCCTGTAGCTTTCAGCATGAATCAGAAGAGAACTGTTCCTGTTTGTGGGGCAAAAGCAAATTTCAAATGTCCGTGTGCTGCAGTGAGATGAAGTTGGGTGGGCAGTCTCACTGCCCCCAAACACAGAAGTCAAAAATCTCCATCTGATAGCACAGGCTTATTCTTATAGTCCTGCTCCTTTGAGATTGGGAAGGACACAAGGCAAACGTAAGCGAGCTGATAGTGGCTGGCTGTGCACAGCTAATATTGATTTGGAATCTCTACCCTTGAGCTGTAGCCCTTGGAGATGTGTCTGTTCCCAAGTGTGTATTCTGAAACTTCAATGTTTATATAATAAACAATTCTTCAAATTGCTTCCCTAGTTCTATTGTTTAGCTTGAGCTAAGAGTTTCACATTTGGTAATAAATGTCTAAGACCTGTCTTAGAGGTGCAGGTTTGAAACAAGGACCTATTCTATTGCTCATTTTCTGCCAAAAGGTAAATTGCAGACCAATTTTCAGATACCTTGTTAGCCAGCACATGTTTCTGGATAATAGGTTACTATGAGTATTTATTTTTGAGGTACTTTTTAGCCAAAAATCATAAAGGCATGTTTATCCTGTGGGAACTGTTCCTCCTTTCCACAGAAACCCATGTGCTCCTGCTGACTCAAGTAGGCTAAGGAGCTATGCCATAATTTTGGCAAAAGGATTGTGAGCCTGGGTCTGGATCAGAGGGATTTGCTTTGCCATTATTTATGGTTCAGCAAGGGCTTGTCTTCTTCTGGTCTATTTTGCTCTGGATCAGATGGGTTGAAAAGACTTATGATGTCTGATGGCACTGCTACCAGTCTCCTCTATTGCATATTTAAGTTTAGGGTATGGGGAAGGACTGTTTGACTTCTAAAAGAGGCCTCCTATGTGTTTTCAGAGCTTGACTTCAGTCCTCTCATGATGGCAACATGAGATGTTTTTTTGTTTTGGAAGTGTTTCAGACACAAGGTGCCTCTGCCTGTGGCTTTGCTCTGGTCAGGGCTCCTTTCCATGTCCTTGTAGAGCCATGCTGTCCTTGTCAAGACCAGTGGGAATCAGGTGGGCATGCAGCCTGTCTGCCAGGGTGCTGAGCCCTGGCCTTTTCTGTGCATGCACAAAACTCAAAACTTCTGCAAAGATTAGGGCAGGTTGTCTAAGGTCACAGGGAAGGTCGGGGAAGGGGGAAAACCAGAAGTAAATCTAGATCTTGATATGCTACACTGGTCCAGACCCACTGTCTTTCTGTCTCTTCTCTGCTTGAGAAAGTCCCCTTCTTCCTTTGCAGAGAGCATTTCCTTCTGCTTGGGGCTTCTTGAACAGTGGAATCACTGCTGCAGGTCACTAAGCCATGTCTATCCCCTCCTGGGGTGGGGCTGCCAGTCAGCTCCTTCTCCCTGTGTTGGCCAGAAGATTAAGCTGCCTCCTTATTTTGCTCTGTGTTCTTTTCATTGTGAAACTGATGCCAGATGAATTTTGGTGGTGTCCCCATTGGCAGGAGCTTTGTTTCACAAAGTCCCCATTAAATGTCCGTGTATAGGGGAAGTCACAGCAGGATCTCTTCAGGAAGTCTTGGAGAGCAAGAAGGATGAAATCCCATGCTGCCTTCCTACGTGCAAGTTGGGGGAAAATTCCTGATGGGCTGAAGAAAACATGAGTGCAGAGAGGCAGTGGCAGCTTCTCCCCCAAGGGCTGATGAAGGACTGGGAGCACATACATGACCCATAGAAAAAGATGTTGGTTGCCTGCGGCTGTCTCGCCTGTGATGCAGACCTAGCAGGGCTGAGTCTGCATGGGCTGGAGTTAAGCCAAGCAACATGTGCTTGGGATGCCTCACCAACAGCAACAGAGCCGCTGGAGCCTTGCACCGTGGTTCCAAAGCTAAATGTTTTCTGCAGTGCTGTGATTGATCAGAAAAGATCAATGGGATGGCTTCAGGCTGGCAGGCAGCCATGTCTGCTCAAGAGTTTCCTGGGAAGCTGATGGTGGTTGCCAGTGCCAGGTCAGCTCTCCTGGAGCTACTGCTCGCAGCCAGCAGGATTGTGCAGTGCCTGGATGGAGCAGTGCTATGCCACGCCTGGGGCCTCTAGACATTGTTGTCCTCCAGATAAATAACAGGGTTTGAGCTGCTGATGTTGCTTGTAACGTTGTGAGTCAGGTTTTCCAAAGAGCATGATGCTGACCTATGGGAAAAACCAGCCCTGTGTTTAGGTGTCTGCTGGACTGCTGAGCTCCTGAGAAATTTTGGTACCCTGCTGCAGGAGCTGCATTTCCTTGGGTGCCATGGCTCATGTCTTCTGTTCAGGCTTGAGCCGAGCCTCCCTGGCCCTGTGCTGTATCCCCGGGTGTGATGGCCCGGTTCCAGGTGAGATCACACCGTCCCAGTGTGTCATCTTCCATGTGTGGCTCTCACGGAGACTAAAGTGATGGCACCTCTGGGGAAATTCCTGCCTGTACAACTAGGTGACATCAGGCAGAATTGGCTCCCTTGTGTACCAAGCAATTCTGTTTAGGACTGTACGTTTATTTTTAAGAAGGGAAGTACTGCTGTACACTTTCTACACTGCATCAGTACCGAGAAAAACCACAGAGATGAACCTGGCACAGGACAAACCCCAGATCTTCTCTAAATGATTCCAGCTGTGCTTCTCATTTTACATAACATTGTGGTGTAGCATTTTCACTCTTTTTCTGCTTTACTTTCTGTTTATTTGTTTTTTGGTTTTGCTTTAGGCCATGGACAAGGTTCAGTGGCAAATTTCAGAGCAAGTACTTCAAGCCCAGTGGGCTGCTCGCAGCCTTCCCCATGCCTACAACCAGCTAGCGAGCAAGACTGCTTCATGCATGCATCTATTTGTGGGTACCAGCTACTCTTTGGGCCACACCTTTGTTCTGTTGTGTTTTCCCTTACCCTGTATCATATTTTTATTTTGCATTTCCTCCTTTTTTTTTTTGCTGTGACTTTAAATGTTGATGACGCAAGGACTCCTTGTCTGCTTTATCGTCTTTTTTTTCTTTTTAAAATATGATATAAAGATTTCACCATCACCATCACCTCTTCTTTCACTCAGTGTTGCTAAGACAATTTACAGTGAAGCTGGGATCTGGATGGTGGCTTTTAAGACAATGGCTCCTAGAAAATCTGTGAAACCAACAGGAATGTAGCTAAAACTATCTGCTCACTACCCTGCAGTAACAAGTTTAATGGTCACCCAGTTTCTGAAGCTGAAATTGAGTTATGATTGAGACCATCCTCATGGCCCCCCCTTCCACCTCCCGATGCAGCAGTAACCCTATGATAGTCCATACACATCTTCAGGGAGAGAAACATCTGCTGTGGTTCCTGTACCACCCTGCAAACTGCCCATGGACATAGGGAGATGAGCTTGACTTTTTGGGAAACTTGTTATTTCTTTTCTCTGAGGAAAAGGCTGAAGTCCAGGTGAAAGCTACTTAAATAGGCTGGGGATGATGTGCCTGGACAGTGCCCAGGCATAAAGAAAAATGTGGGTGCTGGTCGACAGCCCTCGTGGCCAAGAAGGCCAAGGGCATCCTGGCTAGTATCAGGAATAGTGTGGCCAGCAGGGCAGGGAGGCCATTCTTCCCCTGTACTCGGCACTGGAGAGGCCACACCTTGAGTGCTGTGTCCAGTTCTGGGCCCTCAGTACAAGAAGGATGTTGAGGGGCTTGAGCGTGTCCAGAGGAGGGCAGTGAGGCTGGTGAGGGGCTTGGAACACAAGCCCTGTGAGGAACGACTGAGGGAGCTGGGGCTGTTTAGCCTGGAGAAAAGGACATTCAGAGGTGACCTTATCACTCTCTAAAACTGCCTGAAAGGTGGCTGTAGCCAGATGGGGGTTGGTCTGTCTTTCCAGGCAGGAACTGACAGAACCAGAGGACACAATCTTAAACTGCACCAAGGGAAATATAGGTTGGATATTACGAAGAAGTTCTTTTATGTAAAGAGTGATAAAGTACTGGAATGGTCTGCCCGGGGAGGTGTTGGAGTCACCATCC
Source organism: Peucedramus taeniatus (assembly GCA_013400575.1). NCBI lineage: Eukaryota > Metazoa > Chordata > Aves > Passeriformes > Fringillidae > Peucedramus > Peucedramus taeniatus. The sequence goes on along the minus strand of WBNO01015089.1, from coordinate 106,089 downwards.
CTGGATGTGTTTAAAAAAATAATGTATGGGGCACTTGGTGCCATGGTTTAGTCGAGGTGTTAGGGCTGGTTTGGACTCGATGGTCTTGTAGGTCTCTTCCAACCTAGTCATTCTGTGATTCTGAGAAATAAACCCTGTTTGTCTGGCTGCCACAGCAGCTGTTCCTTTGAATCAGCTGCTCTCTTGGAGGGGGAGGAGTGACCATAAAATGGTCAGTAACCCTACGGGACAATGAGGTGTTTGGAATGCCAGACATGAAGGATGGAGAGCTGCCTGGACCTGCCTCCTGCATGCTCTGGCCCAGGGCCAGGCTGGACACTTCAAATCCTTCTTGTGGAAATGGTGGGAATTTGGATTGTTATCATTTGGGGCGTCTTCTGAAACTGCTGCACAAAGGTTACCCCCTGTAACCTTTCCTGCCAAGACAGAAAGTTAAACTCTTTAGTTTTGTTTAGATAAAGTAAATTGTTATGGTTTGGGTTTTGAATTGCATCTTAAGGTTGTGTATTTTACTATAGCCCATTTCTGTGAAATTAACAGAAAATGTATTGAAACATCCCCACTTGGAAAGAAGTTTCCTCAGTAGTTTGGTTGGCTGTGACTGGGGCAAGGAAAGGTTTGCCTTTCAACCATTTTTACCCCAACTCAGGGTATTATTGAAATTGAGTCTGAGTTGTCAGATGGTAAAGCTGCCCCACTACATATTTCCAAACAAACTTAGCTGTTATCTTTGCAGTGTGGAAATGTAGTATTTGTCTCCAGATGTACTAGACAAGGCACAAAGACTGTTTGGCCCAGCCTGCAAGCCTGCTTAAGCCCTTAAAATCTGATTTCAATGGAAATGGTCTGACTAAGCATCCTTTGAATGCCAGGGTATGGTGTTAGCTAAGAGGATGTAGACAGCTCTTGACAGTACAAAAAACATCCTGTCTGAAAGATGGCATCCAAAATATAACTGCAGTACAAGATAGCATTTGTGATGGACTCTCAAAAAGAGACATGGCTGGGGAGAGTGTGTGCTATCAGGACAGGCCAAACCAATAGGAATTCTTTTATATCACAAAGAGGGTGCTGAAAGGGTAAGGAGAGCAAATGGCTTCGTAGGTTAAATAAGTTTAGTGGCCTGCATGAAAGCGGGGTGAAAGGCCAAAGCAAGATGATACCAAAGTAATGATTTATCCTGTTCTGCAAATCATGGTTATTAAATGTGCAGATGCTGGAAATGCTGCTGGCTGGTCTGTAGTGATGCTGCATGACAATGTCAGAGGGGAGTGTCAAATCTCCTGAGTGCATGCTCCTGGGAGGGAACATAAAATGCGAGTAGCACTCCAAGTTCATGAGAATTTAAGCAAATGCTGAAGCTATGCAAAACCATTTTATTTTCTTTGGCAAGAAAAACTCATGAGAAGATATGAAAGTAAGGATCCTTTTGATGGAAGGGAAAAAAACATGGTGTTTCAGCCAAAATTATATTTTTTTTTTGTTAAAAGAAGAAAATTTCTTCTGTTATCTTTTTTTCCCAGAAAAGGCAGGAAGAGGTGACTGAAAGTTTAATTTGCAGGCTAAATGTTCAGTTTTTGTGTGGTTAGAATAAAAAATGCTCTCAAAGAAAAATACTTGTAAGTATTGCAGGTTTTTCTTACATTGTTCATAGCATTGTATACCCTTGTTATGTCAGTCATGATGAGAAATTCTGGTTTTAAGACACCCAGTTGCTCAGCCAGGAGACTAAATCTCAAGCAATCACTGAGTGCCTCCTCTCCATCCTGTCAATGTAAAATATGTTAATGTAAAGAGTGTAATTGAATGAGATGTTCAGACTCCTAGTGGAAAGAAAAGTTAATTTCTCAATTAAATTTATTCTGCATCTTTTCAGGTGAGCAACTAAATTGACTTGTCACTCTGAAATGTTTATTTTTATGTCAGTAAAAGAATGAAATAAGAATAAATTTAGAGCACATGAAATTGAAATAACTCATTTAAAAAATAGATCAAAGCCAGAATTTAAAATATTTGAGGTTGGGGCAGGTTTATAGGTGTTAACCAGAGAGCATAAGCCTGGTAGATTATTTTCTTTTTGTTTTCCTACCTCATGTGTGGCTGGAGTACTGTGGGAAGAGGATTACTTATAAGGGGAGAGGGATAGAGGGATGTTCAATGTATGGGCAGAAGGGTGTATGGCACTATTATGACTTATCTCCAAACCTCTGTATTCCCATTTAGAGCCTGATTCTCAGAAAGAGGATCTGTCTGCTATCTTGTAGTGCCTTGACATGACCTGTGTTCTCTTAGGTCCTAATATGAGGCATTCAGCAATTGAAAATCTGGTTTTGGAGATTTTTTTAGATTCCCCCCCCACCCCCCCAATGCTCCATGGTTCTTGTNCTCCTCTGCCTTGGCTTCCTGAAAGGAGCCCATCTGCTCTCTTGCACTGCTTTCTGTCTGCACTGAAACCACAAAACTCAGATTAGGCTCTTCAAAAGCTTTACCAGGCTTCAGGAACTCCTGAAGCAAATCTGGGCCCGTTTTCATGCAAATCCAAATACCTTTTATGGTTTCGTTTCAACTTGACATTTTGATTTTGAGATTTTTTGAGCTTCTCAGACCCTACGGCTTTATGTGAAACCCAAAGGGCGTGAACTTACATGAACTAAAATGGAAAAAATATTCAGATGAACCCACTGAAAACTGAAACTACATTCCCACAACTGTGCTTAATAAACTGCTCTGTTTTTCTCTTAATTGCAGAAGTGGCAACTACTGTTCCACGGCTAGGAGCTGCAGCAAGGCTGAGTTTACAGTTTATGTGTATTGCGTATATTAAATGGGGATCCTGGTAAATCACAAGTGGTTTGTCCTCTTCCAACTGACAGTCAGTAAATAGGGAACCTTCTCTACCTCACTGTGACCTGAGCAATGAGAAAATCAATGTTTTCCCCTGCCAGGGTGTGCTGCCACAGAAGTGATGCAGGCTTTTTGTCACAGTGGGTTGCTCCCTCTGTCACTTCCAGAAAAATTGCAGGGTGACCTCTACCTCGGTCAGCCCCACTTTGACCATGGTGGGCAAGTCCTGGTGCTGCTCTGGCTGAGCGCCTCCAGCACCGTTTCTATTTTTTTTTCCCAGCACATGGTGGCTGTGCCAACCAGCTATAGGGAGCACAGCCAGATCCCACTGACCATTTGCTGAACCCCTCACATGAGCAGGTCACACCAGCTGTGGGACACACGTTGCTAATGGCAAATGGATGCACCAAGGCACTCGTGGATTGAGTGCCAAAGCACTCCTCTGCTCAAGCTGCCCACCTTCCTAAGGGACAAATGCCCCTGGGGATTGCCCCATGGCCAGGGAGAGAGGAGAGAGAATGAGAAAGAGGTGTTCCTTGACTCAGGTATAGGCAGAGCTGCTGATGGAAGAGGGAGCAGCGTGTGTTCCAGTCAAGCTTTAGCAAGTAATCAGGGACCTGGTTCTCATGGGAGAGCCAGTTTGGCCCCAAATGACCCAAGCCTGGCTGCTCTGTGTAATGAGCAGAACCTCCAGCATCATCCCTAGTGCCTTCCCTCTCCAGCACACAGGGTTTCCAAAGCTGTTAAGGTCTTCCTGAGAGGACTAGCTCATGTTGCTTCCCAGCCTGAGTGGCAGAGCATGGTGCTAGGGAGCTGTGTGAGATGCAGGTTGTGGAGGAAATGGAGCTTGCACAGGGCTCTGGTGACCTATGCTGTCAAGCTATCTTGTTGGACATCAAAAACAGGATGAGGATCTGTGATGCAAATCACATGTCCTGTGTTACTAATTAGTCCTGTGGCTCAAAATTGCAAGGTCCTAGTATCACAAAGGATTTTAGAAATTACAAATGGTGTCATGAAATTATTTCCCTGAGTTTTTCTCTGCACCTCTGAACCACAGCAGCTTTTCTCTGCCCTCTTAATTCAGCTTCTCAGATTGGTACATCCATCAAGGTCTGGGGACTGGCTCTCCAAGAAAACTCCAAGATAGATGAGAAGAGCTGGAAGCTCTTGGCACCCTGAAGTTCTCTGTCCTTTTGTCAAAACTGCCATGGGACAAGAAATCCTGTCCTGGATGCTGCAGTGCACAACACTCCTTCCCCACCCATGCCAAAACACAGAGGGCTTTGCAAAGGATTTTTAGCACTTGAAAAAAAAAATTGTGATACTATGATGAACCTCTCCTTTTCATTGCTTCAGCAGTCCAGGCTGCTTTACCTGCCATAAAGGGCACAGACAAGTGCTCCCTGCAGGACAGGTGGTAGCAGAGGCAGAGCTGTGGGAAATGCAAGCCAAGCCTGGGGAGTTGTCCTCACTTCTGGGCTTGGTCCTGCACAGGAACCCTGTTCTGGTTTTGTCCCTCAGACTTCAAGCACAAGAAGAAGGTATGGTAGGCCCCATTAAGTGAAACAACTGGTAGTAGTGGTGAGTGGGCTTTTAGTTTTTTGTTGTTGTTGTTGTTGTTGTTGTTGTTGTTGTTGTTGTTTTTTAATGAAAAAAGCCTTAAAGCATTATAGACAAAGCTATTCTCAAGCTCTTACAGGGAAACCCCATAGCCTGTACCACTTCCATATATAGGCTAATGGTGGTGTATGACCTCTAGACACCACATTCCCAGTGAGACCTTACTGACTAAAGAACATGGAAAAGCCACTGTGGAACTGGGGCTGTGAATGAGACTGTGCTCAGCCCTCGGTTTTCATGTTTTTTACGAAAATGTGCGTGTGGGAGTGAAGGTCTGCCATTTCAAAGGCTGGTTCTGATTTTGTATGTCTGTGTCTATGGGAGAAGTGAGCCAATCCACACCTAGGAAAATGAAGCCTTTTGAAATGAAGCTTTCAAAACCATCAGTTAAGACTTTTTATGTTAATTAAAAGATTAATATAATTGAGTTAAAGAGCATGCAGATCACAGCAGCCTATTAGGGATATGCTATCTGCAGTTTACATATGGTTACTCACTGCAAATACCATATGTACTGTGAAGCAAAGAAGATGGTGAGGTTTGCTATGGGTGGAGTGGAGCAAGTTGTCCTCATTAGTTATCTTGTGGTAAAAAACACAGTCACCTTATCTCTTCTAGGAATTTACTATGGGCTTGCTAATGCTTGGTAACCAGCTTGTTTTTGTGTTTTCTTTCAATCCTTTCCCACCAATTTCTACTGCACTAAAAGCTTTGTTTCTGAGAGTTACCTGGCTTCAACAACCACACTTTCACCACATTAGATCATTGCTGGGACTTATTGTTCAGAGGTCCTACAGTTGGTAATAGACACAAGGAATAAGTGACTTTCCCAGGGTGACTGAGGAAAGTGAACCTAGGCATTCCCAGTTAAGTGGTTTAGAAGTGGTTTATTTTGGTTTTTTTTTCAATCTCTCTACATCACTCTCTGAGCATTTTTCCCCAGGCCAAGCAGTTCATTAATATACTACCCCTTTCACTGGGGCTTTAACACCAAAGTTTACATAGGTCCCTAGGAAACTGAATTACTTTTTTTTTTTTTTTTCAGTAGACAGGTGTTAAAAAGAGCACTTTGTCTTTCATGGTATGGGGGCAAAACTACTGATCAGTGTCTCTCCAGCAGTTCTTCAATTTACTTTGAACAAATCTGAGCAATGACTGTGGTTTGACTTTCTTCCTAAGAGGTTTACAGACTCCTCATGGATGGAGAGAAAATAAGGGCTGCATTTGCTTTGCTGTCTGGCAGATATGAGAGAGTGCTTCCTTAAGAATGTTTACCAGACTTTCACTCCTATTTCTATGTTCAACTCCTATCCTGAAAAGGTTTTGCATCAAGAATTATATGTCTGTGAGAGAGCACATGGAGAATTTATTACATGAACATGGGCTTTTTTTATTGTTCAAAGCTTCCTCTAGAGAAGAGGGCCATTAACCTTGACTGCGCCTCCTTTTATAAATATCAGCCTGTTCACCAAAATTGCATTGCATCCTGGAAGCTTGGTGAAGCATTGAACCCTATAAAAGCTTAACACGATCAAAACACATCAAGAAGCAGAAACTTGGAGGACTTTAGGTATGTCTGATTGTCATTTGTAATGTTACAGTCATTGCTTTTGGTCAGGCTGGCAGCACCTTGGAAGATGCCGAGGTAATTTCTGGCAGAGGAGTGCTATTGAGGATCATCCCATCTGTTGGGTTCAATTTCAATAGGTCAGCAGAACAGATAATCTGATTTTTTTCTTTTCCTTTAACCTGAGTTTCCTACAGGCATTTCAGCTTGAATGTGTTATAGGTTGCACTATTGGAAAATGTGGTGCATGGCAGTTTTGGGTGAGTCTCACACTTTCCTTCAGGTGGTGGAGCCTTATGGGTTTAAAACTTCTTAAATCAAAGCCACTAGCAATGTTTCCCAACTTCCCAACTTACATCTGAACCACAGAGGTGCTTTTCTGTGTTGCTGATTTAAAAAAAAAAGCCTTAGAAAGTAATTTAAAGTGTTGTGTAAAACACCATCTGATCATTCTGCATTGGCACGAATGGTTGCAAAAAGGTGGACAACTGTGTGCTGTCAGTTCATCTGGAGTGTTTTGCTTTTTTAATGCAACCTTTTATTAACATTTGTCTGGAGCTTTGTATCTGCTTGGTAATGACAGATAATTTGACATATATTGAGGTATAATGAGGAGTCTGCTGGATATCAGAGTGACAGGTCAGGGTGGGTTCTGCTGACAAATGAAGTGGGCAACTCCCAGGAGAGTGGCCAGAGGAGACGGCTGCCTAGGGGTGTTTCAGGGAGTATGTGCAATGAGCTGATGAATATGGCTCCTGTGTTTCTTTCTGGGAATATAGAAATGATGATGAGTAAGTGCTGAAAAGCAAAGTCCATGCACACGTCTTTACTAAAAGTAGAGTACACAATTTATACTCTTGGTTCACTGTAACTTTGTTTTGAGAGGCAAGACCTCATCCTTTGATGGTTTCAGTCCTCTCAGACAATGCTGTGTCTCTGAGTGACATTTTATGCCTAAAAGAGGCCAACTGATGTTCTATTAAACAGCACTCAGAAAGCTTAAGAGATGTTTAGATTAGAAATCAGATCTCACCCACACATGGCAGATTGCTTTTTGTTTAACATTTCATTGTGATTTTGTCATTTGTGGGTGCAAGAAGAGACTGTAGATATTTATTTCTTGTGAAGATTTTGCACATCCTGTGAAGGTTTATTATAGCTGGCCTATCTGTATTTTCTGAGTAAATTAGAAGGGGCTGGAAAAATCATAAACCACCATAGCAGTTGCTAAGGTAGGAGGTGGAAATCTATAGCCTCTGAAAATGGAAAATGAAAAATTTCAGAGAATGGAAAGCATTTGTCAGTCAAAATGGAAGACATAATTCGACTTCACACTGAGTTGACAAAAACTGCTTACTTGAGACACCTACTGGATCTTGTTTCTCCTCCCTGCTCCTAATTACTTCTGTTTTCATTAACTGCCTGACTGCAATGGAATGGAGCTCCCTCAGCTTTATATGGAAGAAGCTGAGGGCTGTCCTGTGTTAACAGGGAACACAGTCTTTTATTGCAATGCAAATCTTAGGACAGGTATGAAAAAGCATAGAAATTACGTGAATTTACCATAGATATTAATTTATCAGAAAAGTTTGCTTCTGTGGTTTTTTTTTTGACACTGGAAAAACTCAACACTAGATGCAATTTCTTTCGCCTGACTTGTCCAAGCACCTTTGGCTCAAGATTCCAGCCTTTACTTTCTAGAGAGTCAGCGTGGAGGAGAGGAATCATGTGGTTCCTGAGTTGAACAGACCTTTGTGCTGCAGGCTCTGGGCATGATGTGGGATGGTTTTAGTCTGAGGTAGGCTGGGACACTCAGCCACATCTGCCCCATGATTATGTACCCTTAAGTGTCCTGGTAGTAGCAATGATATGTTCAGAATTAATATTCTTCAGAGAAAAGTGATCTGAAAACTTGTTGGTTCTCTGCAGGGTTGGAGGATAGCCCATAGATTTGACATGCTCCGGGGCATATTCAGGTCCTTCCACTGTCTTGGTTGTAATTTTGGCTCTCCCTGTGAGATGCCTCTGCTCCCAGAGGTGGAGGCAGAAGCTCAGCCATCACTGGGCTGTAGCCCTCCAACTCCTAGTACCAAAAATGTCCTGCAGAACAAATATTTTCCTGCTCTTCTTTATAACCCATTCCAATTCCATAGTGGATATGTTCCTCTGCCAAAGTCACTCAAGTCTATAAAAATTTCTGGGAAACGGCATCATCTGCTACTCTAAGCATGTCCTAAGAGGTCTTAACCAGTGATAAGTTTTTGGTTTTTTTTCAGACAGCTCAATGCAGTGTTGTACTGTGTGTTGCAGTCACTGAACCAGCTCCAAAATGTTTACCAAATTTTTCTCTGTGCAGGGCTGTCCCTTGACAGGAGTGCTCACCTTGCCCTCATATTCTCTGGTCCGGCTCAGTGTCTGATTGGCCTGAAGAGCAGCAGGCTGAAGTGGCTGTTCAGTAAGTGCTCAATCACTGCTCAGCTTTTGCTGTGCTGAGTCTCTGTAACTACTACATGTCCACCCCCATCCCATCGCCTTTTCTTCTCCCTAAAACAATGGGGCACCACACAATGTTCATACAGATGGGCAGTTTTGCTCTCAAAAGCCCCCTGGCATCCTTCCCACCCTAGTGTTCGGCCAGCAGCAGTGGGAACCCAAGTGCCCTGCCCACAGAGCAGAGCTGGCCTCTGTCACAGTGGAAACCCAGGTGGTGCCTCCTCCCAGCAGCTCCTGCTGCTGGCCTGTGCTGCTGCCCAGGCACACACCTACCATGGGCCTGCAGCTGGGTTGTAATGTGCTTTCCCCCTAATCCACTTCCAGAGTGGGTGAAACCTGCCTTCCTACAGCTCTGTGTTTAGTGGTTTTCCGTGCTGGGGCTGGGTGCCAGCCGAGGTGGCTCCTGCACCAGAGAGAAGCTGGTCAAAGGTTTAGAGAGTATGTCCTGTAAGGAGGGGCTGAGGGAGCTGGGGGTGATTAGTCTGAAGAAAAGAAGGTTTGGGGGAGACCTTACTGGTGTCCACAATCACCTGGAAGGAGGTTGTGGCCAGGGGGGGGTCAGTCTCTTCCAGGCAACTAATGGCAGGATGAGAGGACAAGCTGCCACAGCCTCAATCTGCACCAGGAGAGGTTTGGGTTGGACATCAGGAAGAATTTGTTCGTGGACCGGGTTGTCATGCTTTGGAATGTGCTGCCTAGGGAGGTGGTGGAGTTACCATCCTTGGAGGTGTTAAAGAAATGACTGGACATGGCCTCCACTTGGGTTTCAGAGAGGGGAGATGAGGCAACCTCATGGGCTTGCTCCCCTCTGTGCTGCAGAAAGTGCCAGAATCCTACATCATGGCTACCCGTGTGTCAAGTGGATGGAGAGGGATGAAGCTTCTGCTGACCAGCTAGATACAGATACTGGCCTTGGGCAAACCCAAACTTTGCTCCACCACTTCACAGAGTGCCCAGAAGCTCTGAGGTAGGCAAGCCTTTGAAGTTTCCTTGCTGCCCAGCCCTCAGTATGCTTGTTTGACCATGTCGCTTTGTGTATGTATGAGGTGGTGTTTAGCCTGAAAGTGTTTTGACAGCAAAGTATCTGCTGTTGGACCAAAAAGATGGCACTGAAGAGTCACCAGGGAGTCAGCCATGGTGTCCCCATGTGCTGCTGGGAAGAGGCAGGGGTGCAGAAGAGGCCAGGCTTAGAGGGAGAAGTGGTTGCCCCAGGCAGCTTGGGTTTTGCTTGCCTGTGTGTTCAGCAAGCTGTCCTTCATTCAGACAAATGCCTGAATCTGTATGTGGTTTCAAGCATTTATTTCCATAGTCAGTGTGCTGTTATTTATTGATCATTATTCATACTTTTCCTTTCAGAATGCCTCAGAGAGGCAGAAGTAATGCTGGCGTTACAAAACAATTTTAACGATTTGTAAACAGTTGAACAAAAGTGTTTTCAGACAACTGTAGGACTCCAAGCTGTTTCAACATCCCTGTGGCAGAACAAACTGAATGACTGACACATTCTTGGAAATCAGGACTGCCCCACAAATGAACTACAGACAGCAAAATATTTGCAAAATAGTTCCTTTCAATCTTTTCAATAATTAATTAAAAAATGTCTAGTGCATTGCTTTATACAACTGAACAGAACTGTGAGCTGAACTCCATTAGAACTTTTAAAGGATTTTCTTAAAGGTTCCAGTGGTTTGGGAACCTGTCATGTTAATTTAGCAAAAGAACCAGAAGGTGTATTTCATGTGGCTTTGTCACTCAGCATGGGTATCCTGCAATAGAGCCTTTACCACCACACCAGCTGCAGTTTAACTATATCAGTGAAGCACCAGTACTCTGATAGCAGTTACCTACACCACAGGCTCTGCAGCATCACATGAATTTTGCTGCTGGATGCAGGGAAATAGTTCAGTAAAATGCTTTAAGCATGGAAATGAAACTTTGCCTCTTCATTTCCTTGTTTCGAGAAAATATCCACAGGGCTACTCTCATTTTTTTGTTAGGAGACAGAAAGTTTAAGTTTTTGATAAAAATAAAACCTTTTCTTGTACCCCAGGTTCACTCATCCTTTTGAGCATGTTGCTGAGGGAGACAACTCACATGCTTTAATTCAAAGCTTTTGCTGAATGACCAAGGTTGCATGCAATGTTGTGTTCACAGGCTTTTCCCTGACATGAATGCCTCTGGAAATGCTGCCTACCACCATGTTCCAGCTACCAAGTATCACCAGGGCTCAGAGTGCTGTCACCAGTTGTGGTCCAGCTGTGGTGGGTATGAAATGTGTAAATTTTATGTATCCAGAGTTACAAGTTATTTCTCAGCACCATCTGATTGCAAACCTTTCTTGCCTTTTCCCTCTGGAAGGTGGTTGTCCTGATTGTTGGATGTATATCAAAGGCCACCTTGTCCAGCAGTCCCTGCCTTCATTAATGGAATTAGGACAGGTGTGGGGTGAAACAGAATAGGATTAAACAAGGATAGAAGTTTGCTATAAATACATTTGCTCTTATAAAATAGAAAAGGTTGAGAGAACTGGGATCACTAGCATTGCCTACCAGATTTGATTCCTTTGATGTACAGAGTAGGACTAAACTAGCCAAGGATCAGACAAAGGGTCTTTCCCTAGTGGAACAATAACCCCATTAATTAACACTGCTGATGCTGAGGTTGAGGGCTCATCTAACCTCCTGTGAGATACCCAGTTTTGTGAATAATCTCGTTGAGGTTCTTTCCCCCCACCTTATTTCCTTTTAACAGAGGATAATGACATAGGTCATAGATCCTTTTGTAGAGGATTGCCAGTATGCACCATTAAGTTTGTATAGTGGTTGATTTGGGTTTTTTTTAGATATGAAAAATTCACGTCTATTTTATTTTCCTCATATGAATGCTCAAGTGGGTATTGGCTGCAGCACAGCAAGAAAAAAATATGTGAGTATTACTTATGAAAATGAATTCCAGCAATTATAGTTGGAATTAAATATTTTCATTTTTCACACTTCTGTCCCCTTTTAGAAAAAACTCTGTGTTTTTTTTGTATTGTGGAGAACTGATGAATGAACTCCTCAGCATAAAACCACAAATGTTTTCCATGAAGAGGAGTAAAATCAGATGGTTTTAGGGAAAGCAGCTGAAAAAGCCTCTCAGACCAACTTTTTCCTTCCTTCTGATGAGAATCCAGGCCATAAGCCAAAAGTACTGTTTGTTCTCAGGCTAAATATAAGTCCCAAGAGGGCAAGTGCTTTTGGGTCTTATAACCATACACTCCTCTTGGGTAGCCTGGAGCATTTCTGCTTGGGGCTGAGGGCAGGAGATGTCTTGCTCTGGGCACTGCAGTGCCTCCATCACCACAGGAGGAGCAGCAATGCTGGAAAGGCTGAGCCAAGCCCTGTGCTTTCCTTGCTCCTCTCAGCAGAGAGAAAGGCTTCTCAGTGTGTAGAATAAACAAGGTGCTGTGGGCTGAATTCTGCTGGCTTGTAAAGAAAGAGGAAACAAGGGGGAACAAGGGTCTATTATAAATGTGCATTTATTTAATTTATCCCTACGTGTGCTAACTTTGTCCTTTTTCCTAGGGAAACACATGGGAAGGGATGAGAGAATGCAGCATGAGGTCCTGTCTGGTGATATAATGTCTGGAGCACTTGCTGCTGCCCTGGCACTTCCTTGGCATCTACCTGGGGAGCTCAGAGAAGAGGATTGATTCAGCTACGGCCACTTTTGAGAGGGAAAGCCAGGCTGGGAAATGGGGAGTGAAAGGAGAAGGGCTGGCAGAGGGAGCTGTGCCTCTGGAGCCGAGGAGCTCAAGGCACCACTCCCAGCAGCTCCTGTGGGCATCACCTCCGATGCTCAGCCTTGCCAGCCTTGAAGTCCCTTTCTGTCCCTGCTCTCAATTAGTGCTCAGCATTAACACTGCTTTGGGTCCTGCTCTCCTTTCACAGCAGCTGCTATTGTGAAGGGACGAGCTGAAGAAAGAGGCTTGGGTTTGTTGATCAGTGAGAGGATGCCATAACAAGCACTGTGTCTTTTTTTTCCTAATCAGCAACAATGATAGACTTGATTAGCAGGTGAGGGTTTTTTTCTGAATAGAGACAGGGAAGTATTGGTACATTTATACTGGCATTCTTCAGTCAATTATTTTTATAACTTTGGTTACCTATAGTCCAGAAGGATTAACTAATTAAATGGTTACTGTGAGAAGAATGTCATATCTTCCTTTTCAAGAAGCATAAGCAGAAGCTAGCTTCTGAAACTGGAGACATTAATGATGTCTCCTTATAAATATGTTTTTGGGAACAGGGAGAGAGGGGAACCTCACAGAGGAAAAAGTAGCATTTGATTTAAGTGACACTACTGGCTCCGACCCAACTGGCCAGAAATTGGTCACGAGGGAGTTCAGGCTTGAAATTAGTAAAACCATTCAAAGATGAAAGTTCTGGATCAGTCTCTCAAGCAGTGTAATGGGGGCAAGGACCTAGATAATTTTTAAAATGGAATGCACCAAATTATTGAAGTGATTGTGCAGTAGAGGAAGAAAATTCTTAATAATTAACAAGACATGTCCCAGATAACTCTGGAACAGCATGTCCAAAGGGATTGGAAAAGTGATTAGGTAGCCATTCACATTTCCTTTATTGCTAAACCCATGCTTGGGTGCAACAGGGATGTAGGAGCCATGGAGGAAGCCCTTTCTTCTCCCGACAGAAGGATAGATAGTGGCAAGATGTATGATGAAGTAAGAAACTGTTCAGGGCTCTGGTGGAGGGATGGTGCATCCCATTTGTGTCCTCAGGTTTAACCTCTGGATTTAGAACTGAACAGGAATTTTCCTACAAGCAGTGCTTCCTTCCTGCCCTCAGCCCATGGTCTGGTTCCCTGGTCAGTGTGGAAGCTCACTGTGGTAGCCTCCTTCCCCCATCAGCAGAGAGAAACATGCATTTTTTTTTTTTTTTTTTTGGGGGGGGGGGGGGGGAGTAACTCATCTGACCTATATTACATATTTACTTTGGGCTGAGACAAAAACTGCTCCAAAAATGCATATCCCTTCTTGTTGCCACACTGGGAATTGAGATGGGTAGGTAGGATGCCAGAGGAATCCTTTTGTCCTGAGGACAGGGTATGGCAAGGAGAAAAAAGGAGTTTTTTTCTCAGAACAGCTGCTCTGATGAGTTCTCAGGGAAACAAGCATTTGTTTAAGATGGGAGGAATTAAGTTCTTTGAATCTTTGGTTTCCTTGGCTATTCAAAACTTTCATCAGCTCTCACCTCATCAGTCCCTCTCTTTGATGGATGTCAGGGAGAGCTTTACCACCAAGCTTTGTGGAAGGAGAACTGAGCTAACATGAAAGTGGTTTGTTGTGTGTGTGTCTGCATGAGGTTAGCACACCAAAACAAGACTACAAGGCCTGCAGCTTTTCTGAGATATGCTCATTTACATCAAGATGTGCTACCCAATTACTACAGGGTCCTTTTATGACACTTCCCTTTTTAGATTGTGGTGGATCTTACACATGTGAACATTTATGTGTGTGTACGTGATATGCTTGTGTAAGCCTTTACTGTGGTATGGGAAGAGGAAATGTATTGTTTGCCCATTTAAAAAGAAGAGTCTTGGGGTTTTTTTCCTCATAGGAAGTAATCATGCTTTGTAAGCATATTTCTTGTAAGCCGGTATGCTTGAAATGTTTATACTTCACTTTCAAGAAGTAAACGGCTCTGAATATAATATCAGTTATACAACACCTGCATGACTGCATTATCATTTGAACTGATGTGGAAACTATTTTTTAAATCATCTTTGCTTTCAGGTGCAATAACTTTCTGAGGTGCCTGAGAGATACAAGACTGTTCTCATGTTGGTGAGGTTGAAAGTAACTGAAGTGGAAAAAAGGAGATTATTTATATCTCAATTACAGTACTGAGACAGAATTATGAATGAAAGCAATCTGGAAGCCTCCAGAGGATATTTCATTGCATCTTAGTCTCCTTTCTCTTCTGGAATAACAGTAAAACTGTATTGTGAGGAAGCTGGCAGGAAATGGCCTTGGTCAACAATTAGGTTAGATGTGAATTTGTGAATCAGAGGCACAGACCGGAATTTTGCTCACTTCTGTTTAGAGGCAAGGCTGTAAATGTAGAATAAACTCCTGAGTGACACTGTATGGGCCCATATGGTCAATTGTGGGTGATTGTGCTTCTATCCAGCTGTAGAGGTGTCATCTACCAGAAAGCATTTTCTTATTTTAGTATGTTTCTTCTGGTCTGTGCAATACAGCCTGCTGAGGTAGGAAGGAGTGACCTGCCTTTATAATCTATCTACATCTGTGAATGGCCTCTATCGTGAAGCTGTTGAGCTGCCAGTCATTTCCCCAGAGAAATTACTCTCTTGGCTTTGCTAGCTGACAGCTCCATTCACAGTGTCTGCATGCATTTGAACTGGATCATAGCAGGAGTCAGCCTGGTGAAGGGTGAGTGGAAGGGGAGAAAAGCAAAGTTTTCACCCCAGTTCAACTGGTAGATTAAAACAAATGCACAGCCTTGATTTATAGCCACAGTCACCACTGGTTACAACTGTTACAGCTGAAGAATTACATTCAGCCCCTATAATTTGAAGTTAGAACCAGATCCATTTCTTCACCTGATTTTTGGGTGGAAATAAGGTGGAGAACCGTGCATGTCTCCAAGAAGCGGCTCTTTGGGTGAGCATGGCTGAGCCATCCCACCTGGAGCCATCCCACCTGGAGCACACATCAACAGCTCTCAAAGTGTGTAGTTTTCACCTGTCAGGAAGATGCGGTCTCCTGTGGGAGCTTCACTTTCAGCCACCCTGGGTGGCAGTGGCAGTGTCACACCTTTCCCAGGACTAATGCGCATTTCCCCCTATGACTGAGTGCCTGTTCAGCTCTCTGTCAGAAAGGAGGGAACCCAGGCTTAAAACAGAGTGTCTGTAGAGTTATGCAGCCTGAAGAAACAAATCCTGAATGCCGGCTGAAGTTGGATATTGCTGCTCTTCTGAAGCATGACTTTGCCTGGTGCCCTTCTAGACCCATGTGGAGGTTCTTCTGCCTGGGGTGAACTTCTTGTGTCCGCTTGCCTTCAAAAACCCCGTCCCTCTTCCTTGAATTAGGATTCGGGATGAGAAAACACATCCCTTTCCTCCAGAGAGATCTTTTCTAAGAAATTATTCTTTTTGATATCTCGGTCTGTCTGGCCTTTCTCATAGCTGGCTTGGCCTGTGTTCCACCACTTTCATTCTGACAATAAAATGCAGTTACCAGGTTTAAGTTGCTTTATGCCTTTACTGGAGTTTTACAGATCTGGAAGTAAAATTACAAAGCAAACATCGCAGAGAAGGTTATAATAACACTCTGGGGATTTCAGTTTGACACAGACCTATTTCTGCTGCTCATCACAAGATCATCTAATCTCCCAACATCCACCTATAATTGCATCAAATGGATTTTGCTGTTTTGATTGCTTTTGAAACAACTCAGCTGTTGCATAACAATCTGGGTGTGTGTGAACTGACACTTCTTGAGCACTTGAAGCAGGGAGCAGAAAAGGAGAAGGCATCAGAAACTAGCTTGGTGAAGCCTCCTGTGATTTAACCAGCAGAGCTGCATGCGGGCAACAATGAGATACCCTGTGAGAGGTGGAAAGCTCAGTGAAATAATGTTTAGCAAAGTGTTGTCATTGTCACTTCACAACCCATTAGCTCCTGTCCTGCTGGTTCAAGAGGGCATAAAAGCCAAAGGTCTGCTCCCACCTGGGGTATTTTTGGGCTGCCAGTCACCCCATGTGGTGAGGGTGGGTGCAGGTTTGGTTCCTGTGTGGGCTGCTCCAGGAGATGGGGCTGTAGCATGCCCTCCCCTGCAAGCCCTGCACAGGCTGCATGTACCCTGAGTCAGCCTGCCAGCCTATGTGCCCACAGTGACCTGGGACCAGTGACCAGAGAAAGACAAAGGAGAGACCAACCACTCTCTGCTGTCCTCAGAGGAGACCTCAGTACTAATCTGGCTGGGCTGATCTGGTCAGGTTGTGACCTGCTGGCTCTCCATTTCAGCTGATTCCAACTCCTGTAAAACATGCAGCCTTCTTTTTTGCTTTCCACTGTTAACAGGAGAAGCAAACTTCTATTTATAACTGTTTTCATAGACTTGCCAAGGGTTTTCTACCTTTGTGACAAACACAGACTGACAGTGAGTATAAAAGTTATCCATTTTTTGCTGTGGCTTCTCACCCTTTTTGGTAGAAACATTGTGCAATGCACCTTTTGGACACATGGGGTGGGGTATTGATCATTCTGTCTCTGCTATCTGACAGAATGTTTTGGGTTGGAACAGACCTTAAAGATCATCTAATTCCAACCCCCCTGCCATGGCAGGGATATCTTCCACAATAGCAGGTTGCTCAAAGCCCCATCCAGCCTGGCTTTGAACACTTCCAGGAATGGGGTATCCACAACCCCTCTGGGCAACCAATTCTAGTGTCTCACCACCTACACAGAGAAGAATTTCTTCTTGATATCTAATCTAAATCTACCCTTTTTCGGTTTGCAGCCATTCTCCCTTGTCAAACCATTACATGCCCCTTTAAAAGTCCCTTTCCATCTCTCTTCTAGGCCCCTCAGGTACAGAAAGGCCGCATTAAGGTCGCTCTGGAGTATTTTTTTCTTCTTATGGCTGAACAACCCCAACTTTCTCAGTCTTTCAATCCCAATTCCCAGCCTTTACATGCTAGGTAAATGGCAATCTAGTTCAGTCAGAAAGATCTGCTCTTAAACCCAAATCCAAGTTTAACAGAAATTCATCTGGAGCTCCCCGGTAGCAGGGGGTTAGGAGCTGACTCCATGGATTTATGTATTGGCAGTGTGGAGGAGACATGCTCTGCTCCCAGCTCAGCTGCAGCTGGAGCAGTGTCTCCTACTTTTCTATCAGCCCTGACAGCTGGCCTGCAACAAACCTGCATAGGCTGAGGTAAGAGAGAGGAAAAGCTTGGATCAAAGCTGTGTTTGAATGTTCTGGTAGGCTCTGATCGTATCTGGTTGTCTGACAAGTCACTTTTGCACTCCTTGGGTATGTTTCAGAGGGAAAAGGGAGAGTTATGCTTTGTCACAGTGGTAACCTGCCAGCGGTGTGAAAGGTGGTGAGATGAGACAATGTGCTTTGTTAAGGAAAACCTACCTGGCAATGTGCCACAGACTCCTGGAGGCACCCTGCTCCCAGCTACTGTGCCACTGGGGAGGATTGGACCCAGCCTTCCCAAACCCACAAGTGCCCTGTCTCCTGGCATGGGTACCTCTGCCAGGGCTCCCACACTGCTCTGCGTGAGCCTTGCCCTCCAAAGGTGTCACATTTGGGGCTGACATCACCACCAGCTCCTGTGAGAAGGTGAACAATGGCCACGTGCTGGCAAGCAACAGCCTTGGTGCAACTTGGAATCCCTGCTGTCTAAGAGCCCTGTATGACTTCAGGCACTTCCCCCTGGCCTTCCAGCTTGCAGGGGTATAATTTCCTAAGGGAGCAGCAGAACTGTTGAATTGTTTACTTCACCACCTGGTGGTGACTGAAATGCATAAACTGGGGCTTTCACAGTGGGAGCAGTGGGTATTTTCCACTGATGGTATCACTTTTCTTCCTCCTCAGCCTGGCACTGCGATGAGATGAGAGAGCTGTGGGCAGGTACTTGCACGTGCCCTCAGAGATCTGTGTCGTTGCCCTACAGGTTTTGGTGCCTCTGCAAAACTGGGTCATGTCCCACGTCTGTGCCTGAGCTCCAGCTCTGGAAACACCAATATGTCTTTGGACTTAGAGCAAGCTGCCTACAGACCCCCAATTTGGAATAGATGCTGGGGATTGCAACAGAGTCCAGATCCCCTACGGTCTCCTAAATGGGACCTCCAGTTCCAGTTCAGGGGTTAGAGGGGCTGTTACAGGGGGCAGGATCACTTTGGTTGGTTTGTTGGTTTCTGTGATACTTCCTTTTGCAAAGCTGTAGTTTCTCCCTTTGTCATGGTTCAGTGGATAGCATTTATGGTTCAACCAATAACAAAAAGATGTTATTGCACTCAGGTATAAATAACAAAGCACTTCACTAGGATATGATCAAGCTTGTGACTGAATAATGCAAGCTAGAGTGTTACAGATACAGGTTAGAGTGATACACAAGGGAAACCAAAGACAACTAAAGTGTCTGACAAAATAAATAAACAGAAGGTCTCAGCCAGAACCTAGAGAGCATTGCTGAGTCCCGGAGTGTGCCTTTGGTTCTGCATCTTTTTTTTCTTTTCTACTTTAGCTGCCAATATGTGTCATCTAGTTCTGGGGGCAGAGGGAAGGAAGGAAGTCCTGTGCCCCCTCCCTTCACAGAGGTTTAACCAGTCTGAGCCACAGGAAGATGACTGCTTCCATCTCCCACCCCCTGCAGGGAACAGTGGCAGAAGCAAGGAGGTGATTTGGGGAAGGACAGGGTGAGGAAGCAGGGCAGCTGCACAGCCCTGTTGCCTGGTGTTAGGACCATCTCTTGGGGACTGGAGGTGAAGAGGGGAGGGTAGCTAACACCTGCTGGGTCCCTGCTGGGTTTTGTGGAGGATGTGAGGTGGAGGCTGGGGTGCCCCTCCTCTTGCAAGCAGAGCTGCACGACAATGCACATCTCTAGTACAGCCCTGTTTGTAAGATTCTGCAGCAGAATCTTACAAACCCCATCAGCCTTGGACCTGCTTGGGTGCCTGGTAGTGGTGTCCTCATCCCAGTACCCCTCAATGGTTGCTTTTTTTTTCCTTAAATTCTTCTCATCTGTCCTGTGGTAGGTGCATACACATCTTGCACATCTGTTTCTCCTGGTCACTTCAGGATTTTGTGCAATTTGTCCCCTTTGCAAAGAATTTTGAATGGCTGTGGGTGTACCAATATATTCTTTTGTCTCTCAACTAGAGCCTCTGTGGGCAGCAATTGTGTACAGTACAGCACAGCTGCAGTCTTTATAAAATAAACTGGCTACCTGCAGGCAAAACCACTCTGCTGGCATGTAGAAAATATCAGTGAGACCCTCATATACTGCAGGATCATCTGCCTTGCCCTGTTGTAAAGACTCCTCCTTGTTTGTGCACGGATGAGTGTCCTGTACCCTGGTGCTGCCTCACAGAATGTTTATGAACACCTCTCATTCACGTGAGTGGCATTCCATCAGGAAACAAGAGCAGTACTGGGCAATTAAGGTAATCAGCTCACAATGGGAAATGTCATGGCACCATTTAAAAAATGTATAAAGAACTCACAGGCTGTAAATATTTTTCACATTGATTAATTTTAAATTGTGTTTCTGACTCATTAAGCAGTAAGAATAAGATGAGAATTAGATCACAAATCAGTAAGATCAGGATAAGGAAAATGGAAAAATGTGCAAAAATTTCTCATAATGGATCACAGAAACAAATCTCAGTCTACTATGTAGTGATTAGCATTGGCATATACCAATGCTAATTCTGATATAAATATCAGAAGGTGGTCTGTGGCATGACCATACAATTTGACAAATCCAGGATGAATTCAGGATAATCCACACTGTCTGCTTTTGAGGAGGGAGACCAGGAAACAGAACGTGGGAAATGAGGGACCATTAAACCTTAACCCAAACGCCATTTGACTTCAGATGACAGTGCTGGTATCAAATGTGCAAGACGATTTACTCAGACTTTTACTTTTGATTTCACAAAGTCTAGGTATGCCTTTAATTTTGAATGTGGTGGTAGATTGTCAGCATACTGCTCCACCCACACTGAAAACCACAGTTCAAATGGCTCTACCATGAAATAAACAGAGGCTCAAGATCTGTCTGGATGACTGGTTGATCTTTACAAAAGTGATCCAGACCTCAATGTGATGATAATGTGACACATATATTTATAAAATAACTGTTGTGCTCATCTCTAGAACTCCTTCTTTCTCTGATTTAGCACTCATTAAAATGAAAGCAACTATTTACTGACTGCTGTGAATTTATACAGTGTTTGGCTTAAAATATGGTTTCTTTAAATTTACCAAAACAGTGTGAAGTTATGGTCAGTACAGCAAGGATGAATGATGTTGTTAACTGTGTATTTCTCAGCCTCAGCCTGTGGATTTTAATCTGTGATGTGTAAAGGAAACACTGTATTACAGAGCAACTGCAAGTGGTGTTTATTCATTACAGAGTGAGGGGGTGGGGGCTGGAAAATGTGACTGAGTCATAAAATCCCAAGCTTTCCCAAAATTTGGGTGTGTTCAGAAGCAGAGTTTTCATCCCTGTGACTGTACATGAGACAACTAACACGGTCTCATTTAATTCTGGAGAGACGCTTGAAAAACATCAATATTTTGAGCCCAGTTTCTCACAAGGCAAGATGATAAAATCTTTTCATAAACCCTATCTTACACAGTCCCTCTCCCTGGGCATTGGGCCTTTTATTACTGAGGCCCATGGAGGCAATAATTGCCCCACACCTCTCTTAGCCTAGGATTTGCCAGTGTGGGATTTGTCAGGCTGGGTAATTAAGGCTGCTCTTCACTGCTGAAGCTGGCTTCCAGCTCATGCTGCATAAAACACAGCTGGTGCTCTCCCTGAGTGGACAAGTTCTGGCTGGGCATGGTCTTGGACACCCCTGAGGAGTCTCACCCTAAATCCAGCTAAGACCTGCTGGCAGTGCTAAGCTGTTCATCCCTGTGGCTGGAGAAGGCACTGGCAGCAGCCAGGGCAGGGCTGGGGACTGCAGGTGCTGCTGGCCCTTGGTTGCACAAAGAGCTGCTTCCTGTGCCAGGCCAGGGGCTGGGGGTACTTGTGCCCATTGGGAGGAGGTGTGGGTGCTGGATGCCACTTCCCATCTGTGCCTGGCCAAGGAGGATGCTCAGGGCTGTTGCCTCAAATAAGTTGTAATTCCAGAGGAGGCTCAGCTAGAGGCTTGGAAAACACCCTCCCATTTTGGCATGACTTGTCTCTATGCTGGGACTTCTCAGCATTATAGGGAAATGAAATGAACACAAACAACACAAACTCTGAACCTTGGCCCCTGCCATCCAAAATAAACAGGGCGTGGGCATGGTGATAGCACTTGTTTTTTTTCTGCATCCTCCACTCATGGCTGGGAGGGATGAATTAGCCCCACTCCTGCTAAGCTGCCCTGCTGACCCTTCCAGGCAGGAGATGGGTGCGTTGCTGCTGGCATTGCTGCTGGTGTCCCTGCCAGCCACAGGCACAAGGAGGGGAGGTGTCCCCTGGGGTTGGGTTCCCACGCTGCCACCGTGCTGTGCGAGGTCCTGCTGGCGCTGACTGCACCCTGCGGGGCTGAGCTCTCTGTGCTGTCTCTGCAGGGTGGGGAAGCTGCACACTAAATCCTGCTCTGATCCTGACACAGCTGTGCAGGGTCCTCTTCTCCCTCTGTTTTGTGCTACCTGCAGGTGCTGTGGTATCTCTCCCTTCAGCCCTCGCCTGTGTCACTGGCATAGTTGTTTTGTGACAAGAAAGTGGTAACAGGGCTTAACAATCTTCTCAGGTAGAAGTGTGTAACTCTCACAGTGTGTCTTTGCTGCAGTCACCCCAAGGAGTGACATCTGTCCTTGCTCTGAGTGAGTTGGGTGGCAAATCCAAGCTGCCACCCTAAAACACTTCTTATCTGCAGGCTTCTGGAGCAAGAACAGGGCATATTGCTGTTGGATGCCCAAAACATGCTAAGTTTGTGCTTCTGCTGTTGACTTTCCTGATCTCTGACAGTGCAGCAAGGGGAGAAGTTGCAGCTGCTCTGCCAGAGCGTCTGGGTATCCCAAAAATCCCAGAGGTGTGCACCCTGCCTGTCCAGAGTCCCTTGGACTGAGGTGTCCAGGCTGACCAGAACTATTGCTGATGGTCTCTCACAGCAGGCAGAAATATGACTATTTGTTCTGTATTCCCCCCCCCCCCCTTTTTTTTTTTTTTTTGCCAAGATAGGTTACTATTCTAAACATAATGGGTTCAGGAGCTTCCTCATCTATTTTTCTAACCTATCTGAGTAATGAAAAGCTGCTGATGGCAACAGTTTTGTTCATTGAAAGAGAAATGTGTTTAGGAGCCTAAAAAATTACACAAAAAGATAGGTAACCCTCAGTACCCCAAATAACAAAGTTTTAATTTAGGAAAGTGTTTATTGAAGACAGCCTGGAGAGCAAAGTCCTGGGGGAAGAGGTCCATTTTGTCAGGATTTTCACAGAAGACCAGACAAATGACTAGAGAAGGTATTAAGAGTGCCAATCTGGCATTGTGTTGATTGACTGATTCTCATTGAATCCTTAAAAAAAAAAAAAAGTAAATAAATAATAAATACAACAGCTGTTAGATGGCTGTTAGATGGGCCATGCTGTCCTTCTCTGAGCTGGTTTCCAGGACAGTGGACAAGATGACCCAAGAGGGAGTTTCTATTTCTGTGCTTTTAATGACTGTATCAGTGTTTGAGCCGAACTGAAGAAATCCATCCTGGAAGAAAAACTAGAATCCCTGGCTTTTTGCCAGCCACCTCTCTGGATGGCTGCTTCTCTGTTCCCAGAACTTCCCTGAATTTAAGGGTTTCAGGTCCAGGCTGTGTGAGGGGAGATGTGCCAGGAGCCTGATGGTGAGGAGCTGCTGAGGGGGCAGAGACCTGCCCACCCAGCACACGGGTGACACAGCCATCTGTCAGTGGCCAGGGAGCCCTTGGCTGCCACACCACCAGTGAGTCACACTGCTGAGAGCAAAGGGCCAGTGTGGGCAAATGTCCTGCTTCAGCACACTGTGTGGCTGAGGTTTTAGAAAAGTGAATGGACTGTATGTGACAAGGAGTACTGGAAAATGCTTGTGCACAATGGCTTGTTCAATGAATATTGAGCTTTTTAGTATCGGGCAAGCATGAGTGCTCCATAGCACCAAACCTAAGATCAGAGTGGGTTTACCTGTCCTGTTTAGCTTCTACACATATACTGATTAACACCAATTTTCATGCTGGCTGACTCAGAGCTTCTAAGGAATCATGTTGTAGGCTTGTTATTTTTTTCAGTGCTCCTTTACCCATGCCTAGGATGTCGCCTCAGTAGTATGGGAGCACATCTGGACTCTCAGTATGATGCTTCTTGGGCAGTTTTCTTGCAATTGACCAATTCTTATGGGCTAGAATAACAAACTCTGTAATAATTTAGGCCTTGATGTTTGGCAGGGCTTCTTACAATGAGGGTCATGAGGCACTGGAACAGGTTGTCCTGAGAAGGGGTGGATGCCCCACCCCTGGAAACATTCCAGGGCTCTGAACAACCTGTCCAGGGGATGGTATCCCTGCTTATTGCAGAGGGGTTGGATGAGATGACAAGGTGTCTTCCAAGCCAAACTCTTCTGTGATTCTATATCCACTCTCTCATTCATGTCTATGTTTAGTTCTGAGCTTTATCAGCGGTGAGTATGTATCCCATAATGCTTCCATAACCCGGTATTTCTAACACCAACACACACACACAAATTAGCAGTTGAGCTTCTAAAACTGATCTGAACATACATGTTTTTACAAACTCGGGTTTCACTTTGGTTTTGATTCTCAAAAGATACTTGCTTTGAAGCACTTCTGAGCTCCAGGAACTTAATTTTGTTTTAATGAGAGTCCAGATTGTCTTAATTGCATGATACTTGGCACTGCTAAGAAAAACAGTAACAATCATAAGACCTTTGCCAGAGGTGTACCAGAACCTGTGGGTTATTTTTTATGTGTCTCACTCTCCAGCCCAGTTTTCAGGAGTGGCTGACAATTACTGCTTTCCAGTTAGTGGACACGAACTTTAGTCACAAGTAACTTTGTTTTCTACATCTGATATGACACACAGTACCTGGAAATTCTGTTTGTTTTTTAAGGATTAGATGAAAAATTGCTTTGTGATAGCTGACTCATAGCCTCAGTATTTATCATCATGGGGCTAAGCCCCATCAGTTCATTTAATGTGCGTGAGCACGTGTGTTTGTGGGTACACATCACTGCTAGCAGATTTCTCCTTCCCAACCCATGCTAATTACTCTGTCCATTAGTTCAAAGTCTGAGGGATGGGGGAAGACAGAGATGATAATTAATCTTGGACTGGAAAGCTTGTGCTTGAATTATAAAAGTATGTGTCAAGAAACAGGCTAATTTTTGGTCAATCCCCATTGGAGCTGAATTCGGTGCCCACTGGAGTCAATGGACTTGGTTTGTTGACTCCAGCAACACAGGATACAGCTTGTGGAGGCTGACCCACCTCCAGCTCAGACAAAATGGCCCCATCTTTAATGCCATGAGATTTTTCTGCAGGGCTGAGTATCTCCAGGCTCTCTTTCCCATTATTCTAGTATAATTCCTCTTTGCTGGTAAGTCACCAGCACTTCTTTAAAGGAACTGTTGTGAATGATGTCAAGTGACCCACCTGGGCTTTGCTGGGAGGGAGAGGCAGCAGTAGGGCTGAGGAAATTGGAAGAGACTGTGGATAGTTACATCAACGTGTTGCAGAAGGGAGAATCACCTTTGAAGAAGAGTTAAGTGGGCTCTGAGGTGCCTCCTTTGGGTTATAAAAGGCCTGGAAATGCTTTATCACATTTTTATTTTCTCATCTAGAGGGATGGAACAGAGGCAAAAAGATTTAATGGGACCTGTCCCCTATGGCTGTGGCCAAGAGAGCGCTTGTATGAGTCTCTTATTGGCTAAGAGAGCAGGTGGTGACAAAAACCTAACCTAAAAGGTATGATTATTCATCATTTCTGTATGTGTTCTCCAGGCAGCAAGTACCTTTTCTTGTGCTGATGCTGTGCAAAATTTTAGTGAGGTTTTATTTATTTTTTCGTGATTTTTTGTGAATAATTTGACTCAGCTGCAGCTTCTTTAATGCCCTTGTTTTTTTCTAATCCATCCATGAAGAAGTAAATAATTTATATCAGTGTGACTTCTAAAGGAATATTTGTTTATTAATTCAAGCTACCTCTGTTATTTTCCTGTACCCATTGAACTGGTAGTAGCTATGGACAGACGTAATGGTCCACTCTGAGCAATCATAGTTTTATTTCCTTCTGACAAAAACCAGTCCAGTTTAATAAGTGTTTGAGCCTGGGCCTTGGTTTTGTTACAAAAGAGGGGTACTCTTACTATGCTTTAGTTGGAATTTGGTGGGAGCCTAAGGAAGACAAAGCATTTTTTTAGCTGTGACTCTGAGTAGTGAGCTGGGCTAGTCAGCCTGTTAATTACAGACAGTAGCATGAATGGGGCTGACCCTTAAAACCACTTTGATTTTGCAGATTTGTTAGGTCCACAGATCTGCAAATAAATCTTTCAGCTCTAGACACCAAACACAGGTATGAAATAACTCATTTGTGTGTTGCTTGGCTGCAGTTACAAGGAAGTTCTGTCCCTCTAAGTGTGAGCAGAATGGAATTGATTTGGCTTTCCACTGCCCCATCTCTTATGAAATGCATGTAGCCCTGGCATGAGGGACTTGCCAGCTTAAGAGAGCATTTTCTCAGTGCCTGTGCTTACAAAGGTGGCTATTCCTTCCTGTTGCCCAAGTGCTCTTCCTCCCTTCTTCAGTGTAATCTCTCCTGCTGCTGCCTAAGGCTTTCATTATCCTAGGAATATGATCTCGGCCTGAAAACCAAACCAAGACGTAAACAAAAGAGCAAGTGGCAGAACTGTTGGTTTGGGGTTGTTTTGTTTTTCCTTATCCTGTGTTGTCTGTTTCTGGAGAAGTCACCCTTGTATTTAGCATCTTGTTTCAATTGCTGAGGTGTTCCATGTCTTTGAAGGGTTATCCTGCACTTGCTTGTGGTACGCTGTTCCTAATCACCTCCATTTATTGCTGACACACACTTGGCTCATTTTATCTGTCTGTAATCTGGAGATGGGGGCAGGAGGAGGAACCGTGGTGCTTTCTCAGCCTGCGATGGCAGGGAGCAGTGCAGAGCCCACACACGATGTGACAGGGTGAGCCAAGGCTGTGAAAGAGAGTGTTCACCTACTACAGCTCTCCTGTTAAAGCCCCTCTGGCGGGTAACACCTCTGTGGATAGAACAGTCTGGGTACACTGGGATGTCCCTGGCCAGCCGTGGGGACAGGGTGCCTCATGCCAGCCCTGGAAGGGAGGTGTTCCCCCTGTGCCAGGCAGTGCTGCCAGCATGAGCACGGTGTCTGGGAGCCCCCTGAGTCCCTCTTGCTCCGGTTCTCCCTCCCTCCTCACCCCTCCATGGAGCCCAGCCTGGAAGCTCCAGGATACTCGATACTCGAGTCGCTGTGGTGTGCTCAGGAGCTGTTTGGGAGCGAGGGCAAGCCCGTGGCACTGAAATGCTTGTTGTTGCAACACCTCCTGCATGCTGAGCTAGTTCCAGTTCTTGCACTCCTCCCCGCCTTGCTGACAAACACTACAGGAATGCACCAAGCCAAAGCCTCTGGGTTTCTGTTTAAATTTTCACTTTTATTTTGACTTATTGAATAAAAGAAGCTAAAGAGATGCACAATTTTTTTGGCTTCTAAATAAGACAGTGCTGTGCCACTGGAGTATCTCCAAAAATTAGCCATGGAATTTTAGGTCTTCCTATTACTGCAGTTAGAGAGTTCCCTTCTCAGAGAGCACGTACTCGGCTCCTACAACTTGTGTCCTGCTAAGATACATTAAGAAGAGCAGCAAAATCATTAGCTGCTTCTGAAAGCTTGGCCTAAGTATTTAAAATATGCTGTCCAAGAGGATATGAAAGTTTAAAAGACAACTATATTGTGGCTCCTAATTGCGCCTAAGTGTGGTCTTCTAGGCAGCACAGAAATGCAAACAACATATGTTATAAAGCAAGTGCAATTCATATGCTGTGCTCATGTTTCTGGTGAGACCTTCCATAATTATTTTGATGTTAGCCTGATCAGTTACTGAGCTTTCAGAGTGGCAACATGAATTGCTACTGGTTTTTTTTTTTTTTTTTTTTTTCTGCCTTAGAACTGGCTGATCAGTGATATAAAGTCAAGTGAAGGCTGTGATGTCAAAATCTGAAAGACATTTTGCACTTGGGAATGTTTTCAGCCACCACTTCTAACTTGCTTACTTGTCTTCTATAACCTGGATTAATGTTTTCTTTCTTCAGCCAATGCCATCATTGAAGTAATGATGTCAAATTAGTCATGATCCAGTAGCTTACAGCATGGGATGTTTTGTCAGCACAGAACATTGTATGTTTTAGATTGTAGGGTTGGAGTCCACTCATTCACTTTGTTTTTAGTTTTTAAAAATAAATAGCTCAAGTTGGGATGCTTTCTAAAGCTAACAAAAATAGAGAAAGCCAATATGATTATTTTCAGGGTTACAGCTCAAGGGGGCAAAGGTCAAAGGCCTGCAATGGATCAAAGTTATTAATTAACAATTACTTACTGGATTTTTCCTAATTTATGACTTCATGTATTATAACTCTTTCGGTAAAACATCATAAACATGCCCAGTGAGTAATCATACAGTATGAATTGACAAAAAGCTTAGAACACAGCAGCTACAAATTAGTAGAGCCTCTTCTTGACTGGAGAAGGTCAGAATTTACTCAACAAAACACTTTGTTGAAAGGATGACTTCTCAGCTGTTTTAATAAAATAGAGGAATCCCCCTGGGTGCTGGACAGGAGATGGCTCTGCCAGGGTGTGCTCCCCATGCCTGGAGCAGGGCACAGCTGTAGTGCTGGGGGCTGAAGGGCAGCCCCACAACTGGGCCAGAAATCAGCTGCATCCTTATTAGGGACACTTTGTGTGGCTCCCTCTGTGACTGTACTCCAGGTGAGGGCTCTGGTGCCACAGCTATGCTGAACTGACTAGAACACACTCTGGAGGGTCAAGGAATTGCTGGGCAGGTGGGGGCCCTCATGGGAGACCCCCAAGAGGCTTGTGATGGGCATTTGTCTGAGCTTTTATTTAAACAGGGCTGTGCAATTTGAACAGAATATTGAACCTCAAAATGACTTGAACAGCATTTGCTTCCCCACTAGTCTGCAGAATTTGATATTTAACCACCCTTTATGACCAGGGCAACATGAATGTTTGTATCCCCTCTAGCAGGAGGGGATATGGAGAGGGAGAGAGACAAGTCTGAAAAGTGAGTGTGGAGTTGGAAAGGTGAAGACCAAAGAACTCGATGAGGCTTTTTCTCTTCCTGGCAGCTGGTGAACTTTTCTGTGTATGGGGGAAACCCACAGTCCATCTTGTTCTGATTTAGCCATAGTTCAATAATAAATGCAATTTCAGTGTGAGAGGCTGAAACATGCCTGGAAATCAGTGTTAATTAGACAGTGGCCATTTTAATTGTGGGAGGTTTGATCTCGGACAGAATCCCCAAGGGATCAGGATCCTGCCGGAGGTGGATCTCCATATCTGCCTGATTGCCTCTCTGCCTCCCATCATCATGGCTATTTACAGTCACTAATAACCTCATAACTTGCCTTTAAGGCATTGTCTTTGCCTTATGGATTAGAAGCTGAAGTGCTGTACAGCAAGTAACTTGCCCAAGGTCATGCAGGAAATCTCTGTGTGAGCCAAGAACTTCAGAACCAGTATTTCTGAATCATGACTTTAACATCTCTGTACCAGCTTTTGCTTGGTTAAGGCTGGGTCCCTGTGCAGAAGGAAAGAGTGGAAAAAACCCAAAAAGTACAAAACACACCAAACCCCATGTTCACATTCTTTAGTGAGAAACAGTGCCTCTAACTCAAGCTTTTCTCTTATGCTCTGACCCTTCATATTTCCCCAGCTGTCAGTTACTCTAAAGAGCCTTTCCCACTGTGTTTACTTGGTCAGTGAGCAAACCTTCAGGGTCACAAAGCCTTCTTGCTCTCTGCTTCTTGGATTTTTCTTTGTTTTCTTTTCGTTTTGGTGGTGTTGGAGGCAGGCAAGGGAGGGGCCTCAGAGGCAGGCAGCCAAGGGTGTGAGTAGTGCCAGGTTACATAATGGCTTTGCTGACATGGTTTCTCGTAACTGCTGCCTATTCCTGCCCTGCCAGGAACAGCCCATCACACGGCAAGTTTTGAAAGTCTAATCAGTCCAGACCAATAGTCTGTTGACCTATACAGGGCTGCAGGATAAACTCTGTGCATATGTGTGTGTTTTCTGAGGGAACTTATTAATTAAATGCAATAATATTTAATTATCTTGGAAATAGGTGTCTGGGAGCTACAGGAGTCTGATGAAGCACATGTGAGAGGCTAGAGAGGTTGGTGTGATCACAGTGCAGGAGGGAGGGCACAGGCTGAGCTCAGGGGAGCTGCTCCCAGGAGTGCCTGACCCCAGGAGCAGGATGCTGGTGATCCCTGGTAAGCAGTGCCTCACTCTGTTCACACCTGCTCAGTAAATGGTATAATTCCCTGTCACTTTTTTTGTCTGCCTCCTCTTTTGTTTATCCCAGGTCAGTTGGAGATGGTCTGCAGGGATGGAGTTGCAGGCATTTTGAAATGCCCAAGCAAATCCTCTGTGTTGGTTCGAGTTTTAAAGCCATCTGAATGGGCTGGATACACCACTTTCTGATGCCCACAGGATTGGAAACTTATTTTCAGTAATTGCTTAAAACAGGATGCTATCCTAAATTTCCTTCATTAAGCACAGTCTAGCTCTTTAACTAACCAAGGAAGCAAACCCTGATATCTAATTTCTGCATTTTTTCCTGCCCACCTTGAGTTCATGAATTTATTCATGCCTCCTCCTTGTCACAATGTTAAATAAGCAGCTCAAAGCCTAGTGCTCTGAAGGTGACTGTTCAAATGAACAGCTTGATGGACATACTGAAGTTTAGATATTTTTTGAAGTCTTCTACCAAAAAAGACATTATGGAAATGTCTGCCAAAATATCATTATGGAAATATTTTGGATAAAACAAAGTTTGTTCATGGACTTTTTTTTGAATTATCATATTTGTTGGGATTTGTAGTGGTCTGTATCTGTGATAGAGTTGCAAATTATTTCCCTGAGTGGGATTCTTTTGCAGGCTTTAGCACTGAGCATGTCTGTGCACTTTTTCACATTGTTCCTTGCTTTTAAGAAATTTGTGCTATCAGTATTTTGGCCATTAAATGTGGCCACTTCCATCAGAGTGATGTGAAGAGCAGGTGAATTGTTTGGAAGTGCTCTTGACTCAAGCTTTGCTGGTGCAGGGGCCTTTGCAGAGAATCTGAAGTGGGGCAGGAAGGAACTGGAGGGCAGAGGTGGAGGTGCTCAATGGGACTCAGAGCCCCTTCCTATGCTGGGGCAGACCTCAACTGCTGTGCCACTGGGGAAGAGGAGGCTTCATCTGGGCCTTTTGTGTTGACACAAAGGAGCTCTGAATTGCTTAACTGACTTATTTGGGGCAATATTTCTCCTAGTGGGGAATATCTCTGATATGACACCATGATTTGAAACATCTGTTTTGCCTTTGTGGGCTGCATGCATAGGGATATGGTCCATTCCTCCTTGGTATAAAAGGGTGTGCACCATGCTAGAATCCAGCCTTCTACAGACACCAATCACAGTTGCTGTGCAGCACTTGTGGAGAGTATCACAAATCTTAATTTTTGCAGGCTGATGTCAAGCAACTCATACCCATAAAACCAGCAAGAATAGATTGTTGTTTTTTAGAATTTGCATTTAATCAATTAAAAAACCCTTAACATCTGCTGTAATGAAGATTTTGATATTTCTCAGATAATGTGAAGGGTAAATACTTGTGACAATAGGGATGAGTTATACAGCCTATGAGCAGCTGAAATTTGCTTTCAATGTAGTTTGTAGAAGGAGCTCCACTCACTGGTAGAGCAAATTTCTAGGCTGTTATTTGTGATGACTCAATCCTGAACTAAAAAAAAGTCAGTTGCAGCAACTACACCACGAGAAAATGTGACTACCCTACTGGGAAATTCTGTATTCAGTGCATGACGACTTGTTTCATTACTTATTAAAATAAAAAATATTTAATAGTTTACTAATCTCAAGCATACAAGCTAGTGTATATATTGGTTTAAAGAAAGTGTAGTTATGGATGTGAAGGGAGTAGGACTGGAAGGCCTTTGAAATAATATGCTGTTTGGCTCACTACACATATGGCCGATATACACATACCACACTTTGGTTTCACTATGACTTAAAAAATTTCTGTCTTTGACCAAGAAGTGACCAACATCAGTTTAGGGTTATTTTTCCCTGACCAAGTCAGCACTTCCACTTCCTCCTTAGCTGTCCTCAAGGAGAAAATGCCATAGAATCACAGAATGGTTTGGGTTGAAAGGGGCCTTGAAGATCATCTCGTTCCAACCCGCTCTGCTATAGGCAGGGACACTTTCCACTAGACCAGGTTGCTCAAAGCCTCAGCCAGCCTGGTCCTGAACCCTTCCAGGGATGGGGCATCCATAATTTCTCTGGACAACCAGTTCCAGGCATTCATAATTTCTCAGCACCCTCACAGTAAAGAATTTCTTTCTAACATCTAATCTGAAATGCTGTCTTTCAATTTAAAATTGTTAGTCTCCATCCTATCACTATACTCCCTGATAGAGTCCTTTCCAGTCTTCTCTTTAGGCCCCCTTTGGGTATCAGAAGGTTGCTATAAGGTCTCCCTGGAACATTCTCTTCCCTAAAAGCTAAATAACCCCAATTCTCTCATATGGGAGATAGTCCAGCCTTTGCATCCTCTCTGTGACCCTCCTCTTGGCCTGTCTTATGCTGGGGACCCCAGAGCTGGATGCATCACTGCAGGGGGGGTCTCATGAGAGTGGAATAGAGGAGTAGAGACACCTACTTCAACCTGTTGGCCACTCTTCTGATGAAGCCCAGGATGTGGTTGACTCTCCAGGCTGCAAGGCTGCATTGGCAGGTGGTGCCTGCATTTATGTCCACCTGGTGCTGTGCAGCCGGCTGGTGGGGCTCTGGAGGGTTTGCTGTTCCAACAGGCACTAATTACCTCCTTAACAAAAAGTTCACCAGTGATGGTCTGGAGACACTCCAAATTAAATATTGTAGGCTTGCCCATGACCATACCCTTCGGAAAGAGGTCACAGTTCATTAATTAGTGTGTCATACATCTAATGCAGGACAGGGCCTGCCCAGTTACAGGCATGATGGGGCTGTGTGTGCAGAGATGCCATGGCTGGCTTTTCAGGAGCTGGTGCTGGCCCTGGAGGCTCTGCTGTTTCAGCAAGGCACTGGGGGAGGCTGGTTCTACACTCTGGATGGCTTTCAGTTCCCAGCCAGGCAGGAGCTACGTGGATGCCTGGGACTCTCTTGGCTCAGGGGTCTCTTTTGGCTGCTCCAAACCAAGTAGAGACAGAGCTGTTTCTAGAAACAAGAAATGTTTTGCACCCACATAAACTGGTTAGAGTGTCATCCCTCTTACATCACCTGGACTACTCCACTGCTGCTGACTGTGAACAAGTCCTTCTGGCTGCCTCAGCCTGAGACTGGCCAGCTTGCCTGCTGCATGACTGGTGGGTAGGAGGGTGTACGAGCGAGGGCTGTGCCTGTATGATGCTGTGGTAGTATCAGGCCCCAGGGTGTCTTGTTCTTCTTGGGGGCTCCTGGGCCAGCAACTCTGGCTACATGGCCATGCCAGCAAGCACATGGTGGAGATATAAATTATACAAACAAATTCTAACTGAGCTTGAAATAACTGTGTCATGCTTCAGGGTATCCAAGTCACAGTTTGAATCTGATTGGATTTACTGCCAGTCACGAGAATTGATTCTGGCAGGAATAATCAATACTGCCTCTTAATTCTCTTGAACGGTGTCAACACATTAGTGCCTAAGAGCACAATTCCTTGTGTTAACACATGGCAATCAAAATAGTTCAGTGCTGGAGGAACATACTGAGGGACCTAAATACACAAATCTGTGTGCTTGCTCAACCATGATGAGAATATGGTCTGATTTTAGTTCTCGAGTGAAAACACACCCTTCTCAGTGGCAGATGCTCTTGTCAGTCCAGGTAGCTCTAGGCAGAGCAGATGTACTGTGTGTGTGCTTCTGTTACCTAGCACGTGGTGGCAGGGAGAAACTGTGCTGGTACCTTGTGGCCTGGATGCATCTGGGAGAGATGGAGCCCTTTTAAAGGTGGAGCCTCATGTAGCTGCACTGTTTAAACCTGCCTTGTCCATGTGTTGTATACATGTTGGTCTTAAGGAGCTGCCTTGAAGGTCAGGATTGGAGACTCTTCTGGGCAAGTATGTCCAGCAGTGCCATGGTGAGCACACCTGAAGGGCTGCACCAGTTTGTCTGGACCCTGTCCTCTCTCCAGGAGTGGCCAGGTAAGCAGGAACTGTGGTGGAAGGCAGAGCAAGGCAGGTGTGCATGTTACTGCTCCCCTTGTGAGGCAGTGTTCACAGTAACTTCCTGAAAGTCACCCAAGAATTTCTGTCATGCACTTGGTCAGGGTTTTTACAATATTATGTGATCATGTGGTTTTACAGTCTTCTCTGTCTTCATGGGGAACTCCCCGTGGGCCAAGGTCTTAAACAGCAAATAACCTCTGTGAACAATACAATGTTTCCCATTTCACTTCTCCCTCACTTTGTGTCCCTGACCCTCAGAGCTGTGTTGGCAGTGACAGGAGCCTCAGCTCCTGGCTCTGAGGCAGGCTGGTTAGGGACTGCACAAGTGGTTCAGTCAAGCCCACTGTTGCAGATGATGCAGTGCTTTCAGGTGGGCTTTGGGACAGGTAAAGAGGACACCTCTGCTCTTAGATGTTGCTGCTGCTCTGCAGGTCTGGGACCTCCCTGTGCTAAGTGACGCACAAACAAATGTCCCAGCTCCTGGCATGCTCTAAGCTAAAAGAATTCTGCCATGAACTCATGTAGGAATCCAAGCAGGCATATCTATGTTCTCTGGCTTTGCTAGCAAAGATTTGCCAAGTCGCTCAAGGAAGCAAAGTAGATTCCAAAGACTCTGAAAAGCTGCTTTGGCAGAGATTTTATCAGGCATCTTTGCCAGGAAACTGAAGCAATATCATGATATGGTAAGGACACTTAACTCTCTTCCAGTATCAACATAGTGTGAACAAATACCCAGCTAAAACAGAGCTGTTTGAAAAGATACACATCAAATACATGCTTATGTGTAATGGATGACAGACACTTGTCATAACCTTAAGCATATAACAATATGTTGCTATCTGAGCCAGAATAATTGTTAGCAAAACTCTTCAACTGCATTCTGAGTATTCTCCATTTCAATGCTGTTGAAAGCCATATTGTAGCCAAGATATGCATATTTTAAATGATTTAGCTTTACGGATAAGAAAAAGATCCTAGTTGTAAAATGAAGTTCTTGTTATTTCCCCCTGTCTCTTCTTGAAGTAAGAGTGGACCCTTAATACTCATCAGCATTTTGTCAGCCTGTAAGTTTTATATAGCATTCAGTGAAGACTTGAAATTCCTATTTTAAAGGAACAGATTGGTAAATTAAAAGAAAAATAGAGGTGAAGAGCTCTGTCTGCTTCAACAATTAAGATTAGTAAGTGGGAACAAAAAGTCACTTGAAATTTCTTGCACTACTTAATTTGCATCTCTGGGATTTTTAGAATAACCAAATATGCATCTTGTAAGGTGTAACTGAATTCAGTTCATGCAAAGAACGTTACAATTTTTTGTTTTGTGACTTTCAAATTTGCTGTCTTTTTGACAGAAGCATATAACTTTTTACATTAAGATAGGCTCTCTGCTCTCTTCATTGTCTGAATAAAAGGCAGAAGCTAACACTTGTGTGTTATGATATTCATACTGATGAACCTTTTGATGCAAAACCATTTTCTTTCCTTGCTTAACAGGCAGCTTCCTTTATGTGGTACTGAGCGCTAGACAATGAACCCCAAGTGATTGTAATACTCTCCAGACACTTCAATTATGTCACTTTTTTAGATTTCTGATGTGGAACAGGATCATCCAGCCTGCTTGAACAGCCATCCTCCTCCCTTTCACAACATTTAAAAAGTTTTCTTAAAAGGTGAAGTTGTTTCAAATACTCTAAATGTTGAACCAAGAATGTCTGAGTAAATCAAATAGCAGAGATGCCTTATTTATCATGAAGTGAATGAAGTTGTGATGGATTCTTGTATCATGAACAAACTGGTTGTCTCCCCATCATCCTGGAAGTGCCCAGATTTCACAGCATATGTCTCTGGGGCAGAAGGAATTCAGCATGAGAAAGCTGAATGTGTTGAAAGTTCATTTGTGTTTTTAACTTTTAAAAAAATATTTGTGGAAGAGCTGTTGGGCATAATCTGATATGAAGGAATGATGAGCAGTGGCCAAGAATACAAAGGTCCTTTGGCTTTATTGCCTGGCTCTGGCATAACTGTGTATTGAGGCTCTCCAGGAGAGCTGGGATCTACCTCCAGAGCAGATGCCATTCATTTGTTGGAAAGTACACCTGCCTGTTGCAGAACTGTGGAAATTAGGCACACTAGCTTTTTTTTTTTTTTTTTTGAGAAATGGTGGGGCTGCAGGGAAAATACGAGGCTTTCCAAAGCACTGTGTAAAGTTGAAATCAATGGGTAGTCTGGCACTATGGCACCCAGAGCCTCCAAGGACTGCGATTCAGTCCCAGCTGCAAGCTGGCACCTCTGGGGTGGTGGTCAGGACACGGACATCACTCCTGTTCTCATCAGTCTGGCTGAAAGAGATGGGAGCAGCTGAGCTGTTATGCCTCACCAGTACTGCTGGGATAGCTAGGGGAGGGTCCTGACAATGAGCAGTACCCAGGCTTGGCCCTCTCCTGCCTTGTGTCACTTAACCCAGCTCTTCCACCTCATTGTATGCTCAACTTGTAGAGCAGACTCTGCACAAAGAGAGTGCTCTCTGAATTCATACTGATCATCTTCTAATATGGGCTTATCCCATTGTCTAGAAAGAATTGAGGTTTTTAATTGAAGAAATAGAAAATAATGTGGTTGTTGCATTTTCAAAGCTATAGGAAATATAGATGTGTTACTAGGACAAAGAGTGTTGCAAGTGGTCATTGTTGGTGGCAAA
This sequence comes from Peucedramus taeniatus, assembly GCA_013400575.1. NCBI lineage: Eukaryota > Metazoa > Chordata > Aves > Passeriformes > Fringillidae > Peucedramus > Peucedramus taeniatus. Next base: position 69,589 of record WBNO01015089.1, on the reverse strand, counting down.
ACTGAATGAGATCCATCTGGGTTAAATCTCTGGCTTTTACCCCAAAGCAGATGCCTTTTTCCCTTGCATGGTTGGCTAGCAGGCTGGGAGTGCTGGAGGCCAGCTCTCTTTAGCACCTTCCTCCTTGAAAGCACCTCTTTTGTTAAGACACTGGGGAATATAATGAGGAAATGAAACAGGTAAATATATCTTTCCTCATCCTCCTGTTGCTGTGAAGGGAATTTGAATGCAGTTTTGAAATCTGCATTGACACAATTCCACAGAGTCTGAGGTAACAGGGATCAAATTCTGTTGTGCTAGGATGTGAGTCTTGAGATCAGCATGGCTGTGAGCCATTGGAAATATTTTACTTGGTGTGAGGAGAGATGAATACCAGGGTTGTATGGCAGGTCTAGCTGAATAAAGACTCCAGTTAATCTCTGCTGATTTTCAAGGGGAAGTATTTATCCTTGTGCCAAATGTCTGTACCTGATATGTCTGACCTTGAGTGTTTTGTATTTCTCCTCTAAAACGTGAGATTTGAAATGCTGCTGTTCTGATTTGCTAGTTGTTTGTTGTTGTTTTTTTTTTCTTCCCGAGAAGAGCAGGTGTGGGTGTACTTCTGCTTTGTTTCAGTGCACCACAGTGAGATGTGAAGGCAAGCTAAGTAAGGCTCTGTTGAGAGATGAGAGAGGGGAAACAAGTGTGGTTGTGCCTTGAGTTCAAGTTACAGCTTCAGACCCTGGAGCGGCTTTATTTGGGTATGTCCAGGTGTGTGCAATTGGCCTGCCAATCAATGCATCCCAAATGCATTTAAAAATGTAAGATAGAACTCTTCCACCCAGAAATTGTTGATATAAAAGTGTGGACATATACACAGAAGAATAAAAAGCTTTGGGGGAAAAGTCTTTATCTGCTGGATATCACTGTAAAAAACCAGAAGTGCTTAGTCTCTTTCATTTTTATTTAGAAAAAAAGGCAAAAAAGCCTCATTTTAACAGTGTAACAATGTCTTCAGAATTCTTTAGGTTATGGTCTCAGCAGATGGACCAAATTATTGAAAATTTTAGTTTTGCTAGAAGCAGAGAGAGTGGCCCAGCCAGTGGGCTACTGCAGACCTTATCCTCACTACAGAAATCTGAAAGGAGGCAGTAGCAAGGTGGAGGTTTGCCTTTTCTCCCAAGTAACAAATGATAGTATGACAGAGAATGGCCTAAATTTGCACCAGGGGATGTTTAGGTTGGATATTAAGACATTTCAATTAGATTGGATATCAAGACATTTCTTAATGAAGAGGGTTGTCAACCCCTGGAACAGGCTGCCCAGGGAAGTGGTTGAGTCATCATTCCTGGAGGTATTTAAAAGATGTGTAGATGTGGCACTCAGGGATATGGTTTAATTGTGGACTTGGTAATGCTGGGCCTGATGATGTTTAAAGGTCTTTTCCAACCTAAATGATTCTATGATTCTAGTTCTATGCTCTCTCTGAAGGTTTTCAACATTAAGGAAAAATGATGAAAGTGTGTGTACATCACAAAGCTGAAAGCAAAGTCTCATGGAAGGGAGCAAGAATATACTTTGGGTGTTCTTGCAAGACAGCTTTGAACTGAGAAACAGTGGTGGGCAGGAGGATTCTGTTTTGGAGGAAAAAAAACCCATCCTTATTCTCTTCTTTCCTGTAATCCAGATCAAAACTTGTAATGACCTGAATGTTCAATCAGACTTCTGCTAAAAACAAATCCAAGTAGTTTGGGTGAGGTGGAAATGCATCATTCTGTGGGTTTCCTTGTACGTGAAAACAGAAAGTGTGAGTTGATGCTTTGCATGCAAAGCAGAAAGGAGAAACTAGCTGTGAAGGGAGTGAGAGTCATGAGATGGCTGAGCATAAGTTGCTGAAACTTTGTAGTACTGGAAGAATAAAAAGTGAGTGGCTTCATGCTCTTCATGGGGTGATCCAGTCAGGCTGTAAAGAGTCTTGATGAAAACATTGCAGCAAAATGACAAATGAAAGGGTGGATGTGTGCACACTAAAGAAAACTTAAAAAATATGGTTAGAATGAAAAAGAAATGAATCCACATACTTTGATTAGTATTGAAATTTTCTGCTGTTTCCCAGACAATGCTGGCATCATGTGGCCACTTTATTTAGCTTGCCTTGTACTAAAATCGTTCTGAGAAATCATTGCTTTCTCAGCATCTTTCTGGTTGGTATTCCTTAAAAAAACCTCATGAACACACACAATTCAATGCTCATGGTGTGTGTGACTCCTGGGGATGTCCTGTACAGGGCTAAGAGATGGACTCAATGATCCTTCCAACTCAGAATATTCTGTGACTGCTAAACTCAGCTGCTCACCTTGCCTGGATGTCCTGTGACACTATCTCCATTTTCTAGAAGACACGAGGAGTCTTCAACTGGTCATTTGGGGTCTTTTACTTTCTGACCACTGATCATGTTTTTAAAGTGATCAGTCAGCCTCTCTTAATACAGAGAAAGTTTTTAGTTGTGTTTGGCTTTTGAATCTAAATGAGAGAAAGAAATTTCCATGTTCATGTCAGGCTGTGGTGGGAGTGTTTTCCCACTGTGGGGATGTTTGTAAGGAGGCGGAGCAATGATAAAGGACAGTAGGTTTGCAGGGAGGGAAAGAAACTAAAATAGCAATTCTTCCCAATCAGGAAGAATGTGGGGTGCAAGAGGAGAAGTGAAGCTTGTTTTTGAAAGACCAGGAGCAGGAGAGATGATGCAGGGTCCAGGACATACCCACACAAGGAAAAAGGAGTGAGAACAAGGAGGAAAGAGAGCTGCAGTGATGCTTTTCATGTGTTCTCTGCAAAGGAGCAACATCCTGTTTAAGGATCTTAGAGGAATCTTCTGTGACTGCTGGGAGAGAATAACTGTGCATGTAATTCCGAGTTGAGCTGATTAGTTTAAAAAATCAGGCTATGAGAGTATTTTTACATCAATACTACTGGTATTTTTGAAGAATGGAAACCTGAGTAGAATAGCATCTAATACTACTTGAAGTAGAATCCTCTTACTCTGACCAGGTTCAAAGGACTTTGCAGAAGTGCTCCTGAAGCTCAAGTAATGCTTGGGTAGAGTAGCTTTAATCAATGACACTAGCAGCATATTAACATGCATCTCAAGTAACCTGGCAGGAACAGAATCTGTTTGGAGGAGTTCCTCTTTGAAGTTCTGTACATCCAGATAAAATGGAAAACTTGGCACAAAGCATAAACAGTTGGAAAAGTATTTCTCCCAGTAATGTTTCAGACTGTATAAGAGATGATGCAACAACATTAAATTTATTATAAGATGGAGCAAACGTATAATTGCACACAAGTACAAATGTACAGGGTAGTGGTGCATGCTTGTATGTATTTCTGTATTTATAAACACTTCTGTGTATATATATATGCACAGACACATTCCTTTTTATGAAGTTTTTTTTTTTAAAAAACCTCATGCAGGTAAAAAAGAAATGTACAGGAAGTAAAGAAATGTAAAACAAATGATAGAGGTGTTCAACCTTGTAAAACCAAACAAGTCTCAGTCACAAATATGTGTCATGTGTCTGGATGCCTGATAGCAGCAAATGGAAAGTCATTTACTAGGAAACACGTGCCTTACTCCTAAGTACGCAGTGCTTGCTCTATAAATGCAGACATTTGTTTAAATAAATATTGACTATAATTATGGCGCTGTCTTAATGGATTTTATGAACTTTTTACTATGTGTTTAGGTGACATGAAATGTTCAATCTGACTTGATTGAGATTTAATGTTTAATCTTGTTCAGGTTTGTTGCCCTTTGTTAAAATATCTAGCTTGGATTCTGACAAAACTTCAGCAGGGAGTAGGAACAAAATGCCATAATCCATGATAATAGACTTACTTGGGCATCTGCCTTGCGTAGTATAAAACAGATAGTTAAATGTTTTTGCACCTAGGTGACAATTAAAAGCAGATCACTAAATTTCTTCTCTTTTATCACTTGGAATATAAGTGTAGTTTTCTGGGAAAGCTTTCCTTATCTAGAGAAGACCCAGGAAAATCAGACTAATTGAACTTAGTACTGCAGATCCATGAATGCAGGCTCTGCCTTTCTATGGTAGATACTTTTCTGGAGCTTCTGTCCAAAAGGGAAGACACTTTTATTTCTTTGGTTATACATGGTTAAATATAAAGAGTAATATATGCACATGCCTATTCTGTGTGAGGTTTGCCAGACCATTTGTTCATAAAGACTGCTTTTTCAGCTCTTGTTCCTAGAGGTTTTGATAAAAAGACAGTAAAGGTACTGTGTGTGCTATTTTATGTGCTTTTTCAGTGCAATTTTAATCAGGAGACTGTCTGCATTGTTAAAAGTTGTTGGGCTGGATACAAATTGAACTCACCAGTATGTAGAGGTTTTACTGTCAGGAGTATGACTTACTGGAAGCTATTGAATACATTTTCCTGGGTGTTTTGAAAGGGTATAAATGACTGAAAAAGGAAAATTAGAAAATAAGTGTGGCTGGGGAGAACAGGTTCTTCTGCTTGAATGTGGAGCTAGGGAAAAGGTGAGCTTTTTGATAGATGATGCTTTCTCTAATTGTAGCTTTGCCTTCTCAGTTCTCCTGGTTTGAAGGATTAGAAATTCATTCCTTAATGTTTTAGAGGCTTTTGCATTGCTCTGTGGGTAAAAGGTGGGATGTGTGAAGGATGGGTCATTTACAATGACCTTCATCATTTTGGGCCACCATATTCTTGATGTCTGTGTAGCTTTACCAGAGCCATAGAGGGCAACCTCTGGCATGTGGAAGTGAAGTGCATCTTTACAAGGCAAACAGGCTTACACCTCTTTCTGCCACAGAATGAAACTTCCTTTGGTTGTGAAGGAAAAATAATGAGCTGGTTGAGGGTTTTTCTAAACTGTCACTTCCCTGTTTCACTCTGTTTTCTCAGTGGGGGCAGAGCAAGTAACAGCATAAGATACCATCAGACATGCTAGCAAGGCATACTTTATGTTCTCCAGAATATTGTCTATGAGTATGCCTTGCAGGAAGGACAGACATATCACATGCAATCAATGGACAGCATTAAAATGTTTGTTGTTGCTGATTTCAAACCTAAATTTTTTTTTTTTTTTTTTTTTTTGCTTTTCAAGGTGAGGAAGGAGGAGAACTTCCTAGCTAATTCATATCATGGTTTCCTACCTAGTTTGTTAAAGATTTAAAGCCTTAGGGTGTGTGCCTCCAAATATCTTTGGTGACAGAACTCAGTAGGGAGGTTTCAGCCCTAATTTGTGAATGAGAAACATCACAAGAAGTAGAGTACAGACTGAGTAATTAGCTCAAATGCCCCGCGGAAAATTTGACTGAACTGGAAATGATGTCAGATTCCCCCATGAACTAAACTACTCTTTCCTTAAACTTCTAAAGAGGTCAGCACTCTGGCAATGGTAGGAGAGTGAAGTTGCTCTTGTGAAAAAAAAAACAACAAAAAACCCAACCCAAAAAATCCCCAAGCCCAAAAAATCAGAATTTGTAAGACTGCATTGCTGCAGGAATTGTGGATTTCACTTTTTGGGGAAGAGTGGATAAAGTGGTAGAAATTCAAGATCAAAGCATTCTTTAAGGATAACTTTGTGGCTATTACATTCAGGCTGAATACCCCTGCTTTCCTGGGTTGTATCTGTTGTTACCCAATTCAAGGCAGGGACGAAGGTAGTGCTTAGTTAAGTGTCATGAAAATTTAACAGCCCTGATTCAATACACGTGAGGATCAGCAGGAAAGAGGATTGCACTTGACTCAGGCTGGCACTATGCTGGCAGAATGCTGCCTGCTCAGAAGGAGACAATGCATAGTGAGATACTCCCTCACCTCTGGAATGTGGGAAAGAAAGGAGTATCAAGGCAACTGTGTGGCCTTAAGCTGCCATTTAGACGGGCTCTAGGTCTTAGATCTCATATGGAAGGTAGAGACTGGCAGAAACACAATGCCTGTCCATTTGTTGCACTGCTCTGGAGCAGAAGAGCAAGCAGGTGTTAGAGCCTGGGCCAGCTGCTTTCTGGTTGCCCTTCTGGTTGCCTTGCTACAGGTGAGGCCTTGACTGGCCTCACTAGGTGGATTTGTCTGTGGGACTGGAGGCTGATGGAAAAGCTTGCAGGGCTGCTCTGTAAAATGCAAAATATGTACCAACCTGAGGGAAAGAGTATGGGAACTATGCCTCAGTGGTGAGGCTTGAGAATAAGTGAAAACAGGTAATACCACAAAGAGTAGCAGGTGTCTTACGGATCTTGGCTGTGGACTGATTTAGTGCTGTTGGAAAGTAATTGGAGGGAGAGTTTAGTATTAAAAAAAAACCCACCCTGGTTTTCTGAAAGAGTCACACAGGATTTTGTCTGCTTAATACATCCTTCCTCTTTCCCCTTCCATAGCTGTGTTTCTACCTCATTCCCACCTTACAATATATTTAATATTTTTAAACTTTTCTTTTGTGTCCTTGCCATGGCATGTGCTCTTTTGAGCAAGTCACTGTGAGCTTTGTAGGCAGTGCTGCTTGTTCCCCACACAATTGCTCTGCTGCAGTGAGGTTCATGAAACTGAATTTGTTTGCTGCTGCTGTTCTCTTTCCCCAAATATTTATCATAAGAGGTATCAAGGCTGTCATGGGATTTTTAAACTCAAGAGGTGGAGTGGGTGTAATGGAACATGTGAGACATGGAACTTTCAACATCCCTGAAAAAAACCTGGATATTTTGTGTCTCTAATGTTTTTCCTTGGAATGCTTGAGCTGTCTGTAATTTATAATCAATTCAACCCTTCCAACATTTTTAATGAGAAAAATACCCCTAATCTATAGCAATAGCTTCAATATAGTGTATCTTACCCTGATAATAAAAACACTCTACAATATTTTAATCTAGTATTATGGAATACTCTTGGTATTTTTTTAAATGAACATAAAGGCTGAATGCTGGAAGGTAGTCCATGAAAACAAATTGTATTATTAATCAAATGAAAGCACAGAATTCTTCACATAGTGATTTTAAAATGGCCAAGACAGTCTTTAATTGAAATGTTACAGAAAATAACAGAATGAGAAACTGTGTACTTGGTGTTTAATTAACTGTAAAATGTATGTTCAGAAGCTTGTTAGATGGATCAAAATGTAACTATAGGATGTAAGAGTGTGCTGGCAACATGTGCTTATGTGTTGTCCAATAATAAATTTCAACTTAGATTAATAAGCATCTTCTTAATTAAACAGTCTTTCCTTGTTGCATGCTGAAATGGCTGATGCTAAGTGCCATTTCCATTCATTGTCACCCACTAACTTCAGCACTTGCTCTTCCTTATGAGCATTATCTGTCACACAAATAAACCAGGTTTTAACAATGATTTTTCTCTCAGCACCTGTTATATAGTTGACTTTTTTTTTTTTTTTTTGCATTCTCTTATCTAAATCCAGGCTGTATTTTAGCCTTCTGTGGCCATGAAAAGGGTGCAGGAGATTTAAAGAACTCCCTGGAGGTAAGCACCAGAATGGCCTTGTCCACTTTGCAGTTTTGCTCTGCCTCCTTTCCAAAAAAGCTAAAAGAAGACATCTAGACTTTGTCAAAAGGTCCAGCTTATGGTTTTGCAGCAGTGAGGGATAGTGGGTGACTGGAGAGGAGTACAAGGACAGTAAAAACCTATGATGATGCCTTCCTGTTACGTTCTGTCTGAATCACTTTGCCGTGACTTTGTTCAAGCTGTGGATCTCCACGCTACTGAAAGCTACTTCCATAACTGGTCAGTGCTTGGGCCTTCAGGGCTTTTGCACCTGTGCCCACTGTCCTCTTGGGTCAGCAGATGTGCTCTCACCTTCTACCATCACAGTAGCTCCAACTCTGCAGAGGCCCAGCTCTGCCCTGACACTGCTGTTTTGGTGTTGTCCTCACAGCTTTAGCACTGGCTGGTGAAGCCCCTGGCTATGCCTAGGGTGGTGGAGCCACAGGCTAAGTCAAATAGAAGTAGTTTCTCTGCATCTGAAAAAAGACTCTTCCCTCTTTTTTAACTTTATAGCAAGATGTGTGGGATGGATTGTAGTACAGTGCTGGCACTCCTCTTGTTACCAAAGTAATATAACATGGCCTGGGTTAGATGGGGTCTTAAAGTTCATCTTATTCCAATCCCCCTGCCACGGGCAAGGACACGTTCCACTGGACCAGGTTTTCAAACCCCCATCCAACCTGCCATTGAACACTTCTAGGGATGGGAAAGTCTACAGCTTCTCTGAGTAACCTGTTCCACTGCCTCACCACCCTCATCATAAAGAATTTCTTCCTCAACTCTAATCTAAACCTACCATGTTTCAGTTTAAAGCCACTGTCCCATCACTGCATGCCCTTGTAAGAAGTTCCTCTCCAGGTGTCTTGTGGGTCCCCTCAGGTACTGAAAGGCTACGATAAAGTCACCTCAGAGCATGTGAGGTGACCTCCCTTCCCCTAGCCCAACAGGATGCATAGGCTTCAACATAGGACAAGGGTAACAGTTTTAAACAAAGGAGGGTTGATTTGGAATAGATGTAAGGAAGAAGATTTTAAAATGAGAGAGGTAAACCACTGCAACCGGTTGCTCAGAGAGGTGGTAGATGCCCCGTTCCTGGAAACATCAAAGGTCAGGTTGGACAGGGATCTGAGCACCTTGATCTAGTTGAAAAAGTCTCTGCTTCTGAGTTCAGGTGGGTACATTAGATAGTCTTAAAAGGCCTTTTTCAACTCAAACTATTCTATGATACACCCCAAAAAAGCAAGGGAGGATGGTGAGCAATAATCTTGCTCCTATTCAAGTACCATTTGATATCTGAAGCAAATGTTTACGACCACTTCCCTGCTGCTTTATTCTAGCAGGGCCCCTCTCTTAAAGAAAGAGTGTCTTACCCACACTCACCTGCAGAATTCAGGTCAGGGCTGTCCCAGAATTCCTGCTATGGGCAGTGGGCTGTCGTGAGGGATGACAGGGTACCTGTGGGGTTTGCTGGGCTAGGGGAAGGGAGGTGCCCTGAGGACACAGGGTAGGCAGGCACCTGGGGTGGGATGGTAACACTGAGGGCAGGCAAAGGTTTTCCTCTTGCTCAGATCTCAGCCACCTGACCCAGGTGCATATCAGTGTTACCTTGCAATATCGAAAGCTGCCTCTGCTTTGTGTCTTCTACTAGTCACTAAGCCCTGCTTTTAACGGGAAGGGTCCTGTCTCTGTTGGTACAAAGGTACCAGGTGAGCTGAGTGTGGCCCCTAGTGGTCTGTTAATATCAGATACTGAGAGTCAGGGCTTTCTGGGCTGCTGATCGCTGCTTTCTGGGTGCTTTGTGTTAATTAAGGTCTGCAAATCTGCGAAAGAAAAGAGACTACCAGGGAGCTGGAATAAAGAGGTTGCTTGCTATCATGCACCTGCTCAGGTGAGGTCAAGCAGCACTGAGGGCATCAATACTGCACTAAAAGACCTGCCACTATGAGATGAGCAAACTTTTTAAACTGGTGCCACAACTGCATCTCACTGCCAGAGCATTGGTACTTTTGTTAAATATACAGTAGAAGCTTTCAGTAACCTAAAAGCTGTAATAGATGAGAATGTTTAGACAAGGACAAAGTAAATATTAGACCACAGTAGTTGTAATTTATTAATGTTTACTTCTCTAATTTGCCATGCTCTATTGTAAGGTCTTTGGCCCTCTCAAGTCTTAGCAGCAGACATCTGGTTTGGGTGTCAGAGGATGTAGTTTCAAAATCTCCAGCCCATCTCACTTGCTCTATAGCACGTTCTACTGTCCTCCACAAGAAAACTGCAGAAACAAAACTGCTCACTCTGAGTGTATTAGGAATGAAAGGAAGCCCTAGCCCAACAGGATGCATTCCTTGAAGGACAGATTTAAATGATAAGCAATAACCATGTTACCAATCAGCTCATTTGTTTATCTGCTTTCATTTTAATCCCAAGCAGTATAAGCATCTAGCAGATAAGGCAAATCAAGTGGCATTTCTGTTTTGCTTTTGGTTTCTGGGGGCTTTGTGCTTGGGGAATATGTCTCCCACTTTTCATAGCATCCTGCAACAGATGTGTTCACACCTGTGCTTGCCCACAACTTTGACGTCTTGACATTGAAGAAAGTTATTACTTGCTTGTTAAGTGCAAAACATTCTTTGCCGTAAGAAACTTTCACAACTCTGTACTTCTGATCTGTGGTGCTGACTCACAGACATGAGCAAACTGTGAAATTGTGCTGGTGAAAAGTGAGCCTTCCCTGGACATCCATCATGCCACTGACTCAGATGTTATTTCCCTCTGAGGTATCTGGCCCTGCTTTAGCTGTGACTCAACTGTTTGTGGTACAAAACAGCCCAAATAACAGCCTGGCCCACTGAGGAAAGCTGAAACTGGCACTGATTATATATTAATATGCTGCAGCTAGGGAGCTACTTTGTGAGAAGCTGAGTCATGCCTGCAGCTGGCCCAGAAAAGTCTGAGGTAATTGGGAATCAGGCATGCTGCAACTCACGCTCCTCCTTTCTCCAGCCAGAGCCCCGTGTCATTTCAGTCCCCCAGCAGCTAGGGAGAGCCTTCCTCACCTGCAAGAGACAGAAACCTGGGAAACAAAAAAGAGCTTAAATTCCCCTTCTATCTGCTGCAACTTAACCTGCTTGCAAGTGTCTCTATCCTAAAATTTGTGCTGAGCAATACATGCCTTCCTGAGCCATGTAAGCATCATGAGGGTACATCTGAGTTTTCAGAAGGGTGTAACACAGAACCCATGACAGTGTTTCTAAAAACTGGCTCTTGAGTATCTGTCTATCAAGGCTTTTTAACCATGTCAGTTGACTTTTTTTTCTTCATATAAAAAGTTTGGTTTTTTTTTAATACTTTTTGTAGTTGTCTAATAGGGATATGGATGCTCTCACTGGTGGGGTTAGTGGTGAGGTTAGGCACCCTTGGAGAAAGGTGATGAGAGGATACTCTGAAAAAGTATACCTTTTGCCTTTTTTGTTTCTTCCTCCTGTTTGAGGACACAGTAAAGGCTTCAGCTGCTTTCTCTTCAGACAGAATCTGCCTCATCTCTGTTTTTTAAAGCTGTGCCAGGAAAAAGAACTTTTTGGGGTTTGCCTGAAAAATACAGTAGGAACCATCTTAATGTTAACATCTGCAGACTCTTATTTTTCTTTATAATGAGACTGGGAAATGGTGGTGTCTCAGATAACCTTGAAAAGATATGGCTGACAAAAGCTGGCTTGGGTGAAATTGCTAAACTGTATTTTAGCCACAAAAATCTTCCCTAACTGATTCCTACAGAGCTTAGGAGGTTGACTGTGAGAAATCATGTTCTCTTCATATGTGTAAACAGCATTTGGAATAAAAAAAATATTCAAATGGCTGACTAAAAAGTGTCAGTAACTGGCAAACTGGAAAAATTGCCTCCCTGTCTAGCCTTCCTGATGGAGCTGCTTTTCCTAGTGAATAGGCTGTGCTCTCACCACCTTCTGTGAGCAAATGCATGCTCAGGAGAGGCAGGGTGGAGTCAGCTTTATCCTGCATGTGCAGGATAGCACCAATCAGTCTGGGGCTGGGAAAAAGATCTGTGCAAAGGAAAGGATAGGGAAATAGGACACAAGACAGGAAAGCAGACCTTTGTTTGAGCAGTGTTTTCTAGCCTATCTGTTCCTCACAGGCACAAACTTAATATACACCTTATTTTATAGCAAGAAACTATAATACCTTTGAAGTCCTTTAACTGAAGAAAGTTTTGTTACGTTTGCCTTTTCTCTGCAAGCTCAGATCTTGATTGTTCTCATCTGGTATTCCAATTTCTATATGAGTGGATGCTTCAGGTAAAGGCAAAGAAATAAAATGAAAACCTTAAAATGTAGTACAAGTATATAAAGTGTGGAGACCTATGTGTGAGAAATGCTTCCTTGTCTGCAAGGGTGATCTGCCTGTGCAGTGAAGCATAAAATTTGGTTATCTTCTTATTCCAAACTTTATTATAAGCTGTGAAGCTGAAAGTATTATTAATGTAAATAAAATTATTCAGTCTTTCCTAGGTAACATAGTACTCTTTAATTTTCAGAGGCAGAGAGTCCTGCAGATTGGTTCTGTGCATGCAAGCTGGCAATTGATTTTTGCCCCATAACTTGCTTTCACAGTAGCTGTGGGATAAGGGATCCACAGAAGGTCTTTGTGTTCTGACCCAGCGCATGTAAAACTGAATGCTTTCAAAGAAATTTTTTTTTTGGTTGTTGTTGTTGTGTGCTGGTCTCTTTAAAAACAAAATCCCTTGCAAGTCTGGTGTGAAGCGTCCCTTTTATCACGGCACATCAGAAACACACGGTGTGACTGTCAGAGTATTTGGCAAATGCCTCAACTCCAGGCTAGTCTGTCCCCTGGGCTGGCTCTGCTGACTGCCAGGTGGAGTGAGCAGGATCAGAGCTGCAGCCGAGCCAGGCCCTGCAGATGGCAGCAGAAGAGCACCAAAGACAGAGCCCTGTCCCTCGGCGCAGCAGCATCCCCAGCCCTGCCTCAAATGGAAAACTTCGGGCATTCTCCACTGAATCCTTCTGCGAGGTTGAAGAGTGAGGGCAGTGAATTCAGATATTCAAACCGTGTGTGAAGGTGTTGGAGTTCAATGCTTTGCTGACAAAAAAAAAACCACTTTGGAAGAAAGTGAACTGTAAAGAGACAAAAATCCTTAAACACAAAGTGCATACTAATAATGTACTATAAGATGATGTCCTCTCAGTGTTCCCATTATTGTCCTGAGTAAATACTGACAAAGGAGGGTGTTGTTTCCCCTCATGGGGTTCTTAACTGTGGTTCTGATGAATGCTCTTGTTTCCAGACTGAGCTCAGAGATGCCTTTGGCAAAGGGAAACAGGGTACCAATACAGACTGGGAGAGACCTACCTCCAGAGTAGCTCTAACTTCATATTTAACGATTTCTCCCTTGAGACATGAGATCAGAAGCCCTCAGACAGGAAAAGAAGTAACATCATGAATGGTTCTTTGACTGTTGAGTAGCAGGGGCTGTTGCTGCAGGAGCTAAGGGTGAATTCCAAAAGCTGTAGGGCTCTCAATAAACCTTGTCCTCATTGCTGTTCTCCTGCATGTGTTACAAAGTGGGAGGCAGGCTTCAGCTCTGAATTTCCATCACTTCCAGGGTGAAGCTTATTCTGGGAAATCTTCAGCTAGCTGCTGAAGCTAGTTACGAGCCTGTTTTGCACGGTTAGCTTATGTGCCAGGATCTAGCTCTGAGAGTCTGTTATGATTATTTATTATTGTGGGTGAATGTAATCATTCTAGCAGGCTGAAGAGGCCATTTACTGTATATAATATGGCTGATTTTATTTGTTGGTATGTTTTACTATTATTAAAAGCCCTCCCAGCAATGGATCTAGTGTTCTGGTATCAATCAAAATAAGACTGCTATGAGAAAAGGTTATTGCCCATGCAACACAGCTCTTCTTCAGTAGTATTTTTATTATGTATTTTTATACACATGCAGGTGGTAGTATGTAACCTCTGGAAAATGTGCAATTAAAGAGAGTACTTGCACTCTTTTCAGAAATCATGCCAATATGCCAATTTTGTCTGCAGTCATGTTTCTGGTAGTAGTTTCTCACAATCACCATAATAACTGAAAAGAAAGGGCAGTGTTCTATATAATGGGGTTTATTTGGCATATTGAGCAGTAATACACAGCTCAGTGAACCTGTGTGTAGCCAAATAACTCTAAGGTGTGGATGTGGTACTTGCTGTCTTGGAAATGAGCTAAAAATGGAGTTTGCTTTTAGCATAAGGGTCAGCAGGATGGGTGCTTTGTTTCATGTTTACCACCTGCCCTGTTGACCTCTAGAGCACCAGACAGGCAGCTGGAAGGGTATATTTCCCCCCCCCATATATTTGCTTTAAATAACAAAAAGCTTCGTCTGGCTCCTGATATTTTGCAGCACTGTGAAGTCAAAATAGTCAAGTACTTCTAGCCAAATGAAATATGATGAGTCTTAATAGTACTGTTGTGTTGCTGGTTTCCTGATCCAAATTGGTTTGATACTTAAGGCTGTCACAGTACCAGTGTGTAGGAGCAGAGTGGATCTCAATGCAGAAGTTCACCTGTGGTATGAGAAATGTAGAGTTTAAACATGTGGGTTTGGTTTGGATAGAGAGTGGAAAAAAGAACTGTCTTAGAATGGTACCTGTTGCTTAAAGGATGTCACCAGATGTCACCTGAAGTCTTTTATGGTTGATCTTGATCTGTATTGCTTAAATTACTAACTATTTTGAGAGAATGACATCTACAGCAGTGACAGCACTTCTTGGCACAAGAAATACCTGGATTTGAATTTTAGTTCTGATAAAGGATTCCAAAATTTTATGCTTAAGGTAGCAGATCAGCAGACAGGACAGAAGGCAGGTCCCACTGAACATTAGCTGGAAGTTAGACATTTCTCTTGGAAGTTGATCTAGTCACAAGGATCCATACATCCAGAGATGGTTGGCTGTGTTTTGGGTTCAGTAATTGTTCCAAGCACTGGATCACCCTAGGCTATGCAAGTGAAATCACACTGCAACCATTGCTTTGTCACAAAAAAAAAAATCTTAAGATTTTAATTATTTGAGCTCAACTTTTTGCCTCTGTTAAAAGTGGCCATCAGCTGGGGAGGAGTGGGGAATGACTGACTTGCCCTGGATTGAATGGAGTATTAAGTGAGTGATGTCTGCAAGATTGTTTTTGGAAATATTTCTGAAGTAATATTCCCATCTTTGTTCCCCTCATTTTAGACCCTGGCCTTGAAATACCCTCCTTGAATGCTCTCAGAAGCTTAGCTAGTTGTCGTGTTGAAAGCTCATGGAAACTGAACTCTGCCCATGTGGTCAGTTATGATTATTCATGATTGTGGGTGAATGTAATCATTGTAGCAGTGAGAGCAGTGTGCCTGTGTTGCTCATGGGCTGCAGTACCTCAGCTTGAGCTACTTCTCATCCAAAATCTCTTTTCCATGTTAGCTTGGCTTGGGACAACAAGCTGACATGGCACCCTGCAGAGATGTCAGTGTGCCACAGAATATAACAATGACATCTGTCCCTATAGCCTGGCATACAGTGCAAGAACTCTGTCTTAGGTGGGATTTTGTTTTTGAGGTGTGTCTGTAAATTCAGGCACTGTTGACTGGATAAAACAATACTGGCAATTTCTAGAAAAGTACAGATTGCTAGCAGAGGTTGGCACCGAGGCAAGGAGCATTGGAGTTACTGTCAATAAAGTTTTTAAAACACTGGGACTTCCCTGAGTATTCACTATTTCCAGAAGACCTTGGGGTGACTCCTTTGTTCTACCTCTCCCTGCACAGCATCTTTGTACAGGACCATTGTAGGAGTGGAGATTACACAAGGTGGAGAAGGACCTTGAGGTCATTGTGGGCCATCTCCTGAGGACAGAATGAATTCTCTGTCTTCATCTAAAACCCACTGAGAGAAGTGGATTTTAGATGAAGACAACAATACAGCAGGTGCAGAAATGAATGGAAATGAAATTCACAGTATTTTCAGTGGTTTCCCACCAAAATGGGAGAACTAAGCGAGCCTGGAAAGCGTATTCTGGAGCCTGTACTGCTGAGAAGTTACAGAAGATAATTATTGAGTGTACTGATGCTGGATGTTAAATTTCCTGGGCTCAAAAGAACTGTAGGTAGCTTGGAAATGACAAATAGCTTGAGAAACCAGGAAAATCGTGTGTAATAGAGAGAAATAGCATAGAATAGAAGGAAAGAAGAAAAATATAACTCAGCAGAACAAGTATAAGATATTTTGCTTAAGCAGGAACAATGAATTGCACAGAAGCAGGATGGGGGAGTAACTCAGTGGGTATAACTCAGGGAGGGGAGTAAATCTGGTCTCCCGTACAAAAGAAGAGGTAGGGAATGGTAATTTATCACAAGTAGCATATGCATCAGTAGTGTTATGACACTAAGAAAAGAGGCAAATATGTTACTAAAGTGTATAGCAGACAGGATTACAGTCAATCAGATGTGCTGAGCAGACATACTGCTCCACATTGCTGTCCTGGCACTGCTGGAGTTCTGTGAGCTATTCTGCACGGAGTGTTCAGGATAGATGTGATCTCCTGGGGAGGCCCCAGCAGAGAGCACCATCAGAGAGCTCAGCCATCTGGCAAACATAACCTGTGACAGGTTGGAGCAAACTGATGGTGTTTGGCTCAGAAAATGCCCTTCCTCTGTAGAGGGTTGTGGAGGAGGGCAATGATCTGTTCCCTGTCTCTGTGGTGGGTACAGTGAGACCCGATGGATCTGAATAGCTGCCTTTGGCTTAGGCAAAGTATTAGGGGACATCTGTGGTGATTAAGACGGAAAGGATGGGAAGAGGGACTCAGAGAGCACACTCAGCAATTGGAGGTATTCAAGAACAGAGTAAGCACCTCTCAAGAGTGACACCAGAAACCCACGATCCCCTTTATTTGGGCGCCGCTATAATTTTTTATTTGAGCACTGTCTCCATCTTTTTTAACATAATTTTTAAAACTTGTTGGATATTCCCCCCCATTCGGAAATACACCTCCACACTGAGCAATCCATGCCTTTCCCACACAGTTGCCTTCTGCTGCTCGCTGCCCTTTCTCAGCCGCCGAGCTTGCGGGTGCCGCTCCTGGGGGACTCCTTGCTTGCTGTGGGAGCCGGCGGGATTCGGCTGCGCTCCCTGCCCCTCTCCCCGCCCTGAGGAGCCCTGGCGGGGTGAGGGGCCCAGCAGCCGCTCCCGGGAGCGGGGCGGGCGCCAGGGGCCGCTGCCGGACCGGGAACGCGGGCGGGAGCAGGCGGGCCGAGGCCCGGGGCGGGAGCGGGCGGGCCGAGCCGGGAGCGTCGAGAAGAGGCAGCGGGGCTGGTGAGGGTCCCGGGTAGGAAAGGAGGAAAGGCCTGCTGGTGCCCGACAGGGAGCGCTGGAAGAAGCTTCCCAAGGCAGGGATGTGGTGGGCTCTGTGTTGACAGGCGTGTTTGTTCAATCAGTAAGAGAAGGTTTGATGATTTCTATCAGTTATTGTTCACTTTCCAAGCCTTGGAAAGCAGGAGCATGATCTCCTTCGTCCCTCACAGCCCTACTTTTTTTATTTATTTATTTATTTTTATTTTTATTTTTATTTTTATTTTTATTTTTATTTTCCCCCCCTTCTTTTCTTTTCTTGAAGTTACAAAGTTCATTATGAACGCCTGTTTTTCCAATTAGCTCTCCAGGCCTCTGAGTATTACATAGCTGTCACTTTAGGTGCTTGAGCACCTTTTCACACCTTTGTTTTAGACTTTTCCTGTCCTCTTTAGAACGAAATTTGAAGCATCACTTATGTGAGTTTGAGAACTTAGTCACTGACAGAGTAAACTTGCCACATTTACTGGCCACCTCTGCTCTGAATTCTTAATACTGAGCACTTGAATAGCTTAACATGTGACAGTCTCAAATGCAATGTGACACGGTTAACTCTTATTGCTCAATATGTTGAGAAGATGTAATTTTGTATGAGCCCCTTCAAGTCCTATCACCTTTTCAGGGGATGGGAGCAAATCCTCAAGATTTATGTTGTTTTCCTTTGTTAGGTGGTTTTGTCGTAGGAAGAATGTTTGGGATGTACTCCAGGTCTCTGGCAGCAGGATTCTGCACGGATGAAAGACCTTTTGGTTTGACTGCAAACTGGTCCCACCCTGCAAAGATATCTGCAAACTGTGTCATCCCTCTTGTTCCCTGCAAATGATAGGAAGCATTTTGCTATTAATTCACTTTCAACTATACTTAATATGAATAATAACGATCTCATTAAAGGCTGACAAACCTGTCTATTTTAGAAACTTTATTTTAACATGGGATGATTTAAATTTCCATAGATAAATTAGGTGCTAGCCTTGAGTAAGTACAAATTTGTAGATAATTAAAATCAGGATTAGAGAGAGAAGAGGTGAAAAATGGGGGTCAGATGCAAACCATCTCAGGTCAGGCACTGTCAGTTTTGCTTTTGCATTTTTGTGCTGCTCAAAAAAAGTTTTTGATTCTGCTGGTTAGAACAAGTTTCTAATAGTTTGGTGAACTACTCATTTCTAAGCAGGGGCTTATCTCAGCGACAGTGATAAATTCTCTCACTTAACTAAAATTTGCAGACTAAAAGGTTTAAATATATACTGAGTGTCCTTCCAGTTTTATGGAAATGCTCCACAGACATCTAAAATAAGTGCAAGGAGTTCAATTTAGTTTAAGAACTATCTATCTATCTATCTATCTATCTATCTATCTATAATTTATATATTTTTTTTAATAGAGGGATATATTCCTTGAAATTAATTTGGGATTTCCTTATGGATGGTGCTTTAAGTGTTAATGTCTGTTTCTTGTGCTCATTGCCTATCTTGTCTTTTGGCAGCCATTTTGTATGGGTGATAAAATGGGGATTCAACTTAATGTGCTTTGAAATGGAACTGTTATTCTTGGAGTAAAGTAAAGTGCTTGAGGTAACATGCAAAATTCATGCAGCTTCATTGTTCAAGGAATGAGATAATCATTTATGAGAAGTTCAGGATTTAGAAGTTGTTTCAACCTCTGGCAGATTGCAGTGATCCCCAGCTTGAGACCTTTTTGTGATATCGTTAAGGGTAAATGCTGGAGAATGTAAGTTTGCACACTTCTGATTTGAGCAATAAAGAGCTTTATTTCTCACTGCTGGTGGAGCACCAGTCATGCAAGTCTATACCTTATTAATGCACTGTACTGTGAACCTATAGGTATTTTTAAGAGATCTAGTCCTTCTTATGGATTTTGTTTTGTTACATCAGAAACTATGTGACTTGTGAGTGTTTTAATGGGAGTTATTTAGTACCATGCAGAAGAGAAGTCTGGTGTAGGGGACTCTACCATAGTTTAGTCTAGGGGGTTTGGAGGAGACATCAGAACCTAGAAAAACTGTCTTTTGCTTTGAGTAACAGAACTTCTAAGCATTCTGAAATTGAGCCTAATGTATCACTCTCTGCTGCTGGAGCAACAATGACATAAACTGGAAGTAGCCTTTTAGAAGAGGCAGTAATGATAAAAGTAAAGCCAGGTCACAGAATTTCCCAGAAGGTAAAATAGAGGGAGGGGTCTGATGACAAGCAACTTGGTTGTGTTCTCTGGGTAGAAGTGAGGAATGCCTTCATTCCTTGGGGAGTCCTACGGACTAACACAGGCTTCAGCCTTTAGGGTCAGCTGACGTATGTGGCTTTGGAACCTTGACTCTAGACTGACTTGATATTCTTTGAATTCTCTGTAATTACACCCCAGTCGTGACTTGTCTGGTAACAAGACACCAGTGAATTCAAGAGCCATCTTCAATTTTCATTTTTACTGTTTCCCTTAGTGTTAGGTGTCCCAGAGATGCAGAAAGGGGTTTGTTGTAAAAGCATGGTCTTGTTCCTCTGAAGACCTCAGGCATACAGCTGGAATTTGGTTGTTTGTTTTCTTTGGTTATTTTTAGAAACAGGGCATCCATCTTCTAGGATACTGAGGCTTCATCCTGTAGCTTGAAGGGAGTAGGGGGCACATAAGTTTCCAACAGAGGGTTCATGAACCCCTACAGGAGTGAAAAAATGTAACTGCTGTCTTCCTTTGTCTCTGATATCCACAGTTTTTATTGCAAAAAGCTCATTTCTGTTCTGTTTGAGGAGCTGAACTTTTGCTTTAGTTGTCACTTAAAAAACCCCAAGCAATGAACTGTAAGGAAAATTAATCCACAAACATAAGAGGTTTATGTCCAAAAAGGAGACAGAGGAGTCCCTTTACTTTATTCGAATAAAGGGAGAGGCCATGGGGCATTCCCCTGGGCTCTCTCGAATTTTTGGAGGACGCAGCCTCCTTTTTATCCCAATTTCCCGGCCGCATTTCCCTCTCTCTTTCCCCATTGGCTGAGGTACTTGAGAGGTTCAGACTTCCCAGAACGCCTGATCCCAAAGATTCCCCTCTAATGTATAACCCTCCCTTTTAATTTTTAATTCTTACAGAATTTAGGGGTTTTCATTCCCATTGTTTCTTTCATCTTTCAATGTCTAATTTCAATTATTAACCAACCTAGAGTCTATTTGTAAAAGCAAATATCATTTTCCATCCATCAATCAGTGGAATCCTTCCCATTGTTTCTTTTATTTCCCAGTGCTAGTTTTATCTACCAGCAGATCCACAGCTTGTTTGTAAAGACAAATCCACTATTCCTCTCAGAACCAGCCAAAAAACCCAATCAAGCTGCTGCACCTCCCCATTTCCCCCCCAGTCTCCCCAGTAATTAAAACCCTAAAAATGGAAATGCATTTTGCCACTGTGGTAACTTGCAAGTTGAAGATCATTGGAGTGGAGAGGGGAAAAACCCCATCACCTCCAGAGCTTCCAGCAATTAATTCATTTTCTTGTAGAAGAAAGTGGAAAGTTTCCCACAAGATATAGGGGTGATAAGGAAAACTCAATGCTCCACTGCATATTTCCTAGAGGTATCAGTGACCTGGTTCATACCTTCTGCAATACTTCAAGATTTTAGGTGGGAATCTTCTCCTACTGTCCTTCAGTTCCCAGTCCATCAATGTAAGGTCTACTGTAGCTGCCAAGTTTCTGCCCCTCATCATTACCTGGCTGTTCAAAAGGAGGGAACTGTGGAGTGTTACTGGGTGGCAGTTGTGTGAGCTGAATTCCACTCCTTTTCCAAAAATCAGGAGCAGAAGGTCATGAGTAGTAGTTAGCATATACTGAGGGACCTGAGGCCCTGGTCAGGGTAGAGCAAGACATGCAGTTGAAGGTGGGCAGTTGCCATTATCATAGTGCTGTGTTTGAGGGTAACTTGTTCCATGTCTTGCCCCTCTGAGGATGAGAAAGCTGCAGGGGTGGCAGGAAAGAGTGGAAGAACTGCTCTTACGGAAATGGTGATTCAAAGAGGCTTTTTAGAATGTACCCCAGTTCCCTCTGCTTCTTGCTGATGCTTTGTAGAGGTATTCTGCAGAAGCAGGATTACTTCTGGATTAGCTGTATTTATGCCCTTGTGGTGACTTCCAGATTTACAACTTTGGTGAAAAATAACTAACTATGAATAGCCCTTTTATGTCATTAGAGTTACTGGAATCATATGTGGATATAGGCCTTTTAAGATGTAGCTGAAAGGAAGACAGGGTACAAACCCAGTAAATTAGGACACTTACTTTTCATCACATGTCTGGAGTTTCCATGTATTGTGCTGTTTAAGGCAGTGTGAGAAAACGAGAGTTAGAAATGAAATAGATTTCTCTGTGATGGTATGGTTTGCAATAATTTCAGCACAGCCAAAGTTTCCTGCAAATAGAGAAGAGGTTGAGTCTTATGAATTTGCTTCTTTTATTTTAAAATTGCTCCTGTGGTTCTTGTAAGTGCTTGGAAAGCAAGATTAGAACATTATTAGAAACTTGTCCCTTGGGGCACGTCTTTTATAGTATTACCACTTGGAAAGAGGTGGTTGGGAGGGAAGCATTTATACTGAAACAACAAGGTCAAGAAATATTTTTCTAAGTAATACAGTACTGAATGTCCAACCTGATGCCCCTTCACTGTCACAAAGAAATCCTTTTGGTAGGCAGAATGCCATTCATTTCAGTAGTGCCCTCTCACCTCCCTTACTTGCACTGCAGTATGTTTTTCTCTCTAATTTTTCTTAAGGCATTAGGCATAAGAGTCTCCAGCTGATCCTATTCAAACATGGGTGTTCTGGTGAACTGGGACGTACTTTTTGGCTTTTCAGCATTCTCTCCCTGGCCATTTATTGTCACATGGCACCTATGGAGAACTTTCTTCATCTCACTGACTGTCCATACAAAACAGATTTTCTCTGTTTTCAGCAGCACTCCAGCTGTGAAAGTCTCTAATAGGCTGTAGGATTGAAGAGGAAAGCAGGAAGAGTAGGCTGTGGGGAGGAAGGGAGGTAGTGAGACCTGTCCTTTGGTTTCTGTGATTCTTTCTTAACTGGGTTTGGCCTTGTAACTTTTTTTGACTGTTGATGTTTTATTAAATCCACAGAAAAGGTGACTGGGGTTCCACTGAGCTGCGGTTATTTCCTACCTGTGGATATAAGGATTGGGATCTGTCTTCTTGCTCCAGGTGTTTTTTGTTCTGCATCTAAGGAAAATCTGCTGTGGCATATGTGCTGGCTTGCAATGAACAATGTGATCCTCATTCTTTGTTTTCCAGTAAAGCAGTGCTTTCTGAGATGAAAACCTTTCCTGACAGCCTATTTTGATTTAAATCTCTTTCTACATATTATCCTATTTTCTTTCATGAGGGTTGAAAAATCTTTTTGAAGAAATTTTTGGATTATTTTGCTCATTTAGTTTACTGAACCTTGGCCCCCAGTCTAGGGGCTGTACAGAAATAGGTATGCTCTCATCAGGTTCTTTCAGGTCTTCTCTCTGTGAGGGAGTGCTTTTGCCTTTTCCTTGAAACTTCCTAATACTGAGGTGGTAGAACAGATCAGCACCCCAGTAATGTCAAAATAGATATAGAGTATCTGGGATAGCTCTGGGTTTTTTCCTCCCTCTCCTCAGTGAAAATGTTTTCCAGTTTTAATTATGAGCCCTGGATGTGCATCTTGAGATTTGCAGCATCTGGAGCACGGTGCAGTGATTTCTGCTCTGTGAGAGGCATGCAAATAAGCAGGAGCCTCAACTTTTTCCCTATTCCTACTGATATCTGTGTCGCTTCTACATGCAGGCTGTCTCGTCAGCCCATACAAATATCTGCCTCCTTGTGTCAGTGTAAGAGACATATTTTCAGACTCCCTTAGCTTTCAAGGCAGAGGGATGGATTCTCTTAGGGGAAAACCTTACATGGCTTCAGTGGCTGACTTCTTGAATTAAATGAGTATTTTCTAATTGGATAAACTCAAGTGAGTCACGCAGCTACATACGATAGGGGAGGCAAGATTGGCACTGAAATGGTTTGTTTATTGCTAAAACCCATGGATAATATTCTTCATAGTACCAAGTTTTCACTCCCACTTCCCCGTCCTGTCCATCACTTCATATATTGCCGAGGATAGCTCTAAATGGAACAGCTGTGCCATCTGCCTCCAAGATTATTTCAGTCCTCACTGTTTTGGGATGAATTTCATAAAGTGTATTGCACATGCAAACATTTAATTGAACAAATGGGAAGCCTCTCCAGTTAAGAAAGCTTTGCAAATGACAAGTAGTGTCCAATTTCCATTCTAATGGTTACTCTGGGGCTTTAAAATATGTGTGAATTCATCTAGCAGGGGCTGATGGTATATTGGAGGCAGATGGCTTGGTTCTGCAAAGAAGAAATGTAAGTGGCTTTTACTATAAATCTTTTTTTTTCTTGGCAAAGGGTTGACACAATAAAGATGTGACTATTACTGAGAGTGCTCTTTAATAATCATACTACCTTATGTTTTCCCTCAAGAATATGGTTAACTGACTAGAAAAATCTATTCTGAATTTTTATGTATAACTATAACAAACAATTTAGGAACACCCTTTTCTTCCTCTAGGAAGAAGACTGAAGAGTGGGAAGGTGATTAAGCAAAAGGCAAACACCAGGCCTTGCAGAAACACTGAAGCCTCTGGAAAGGTGTTGGGTCTTGAGGCTCTTAAGACCAGGCACAGACCTCACCTTCCCTGTAGATTCTCAGATTTTTAAGGCAGTTAGGTAGTGGGCAATCAGAAAATATTTGAAATGTTTTTCTTAAAGGTGTGCTGGTGACCTTTGCTTTAAGCCTTTATGTCTTCTTCATCTTAATGCTCATGAAAGCTCAGCCGAGGATTTCTCAGTCATTTGGCTGGGGGGGCAGAGACAAAAGTTGCTGAAAGCAATGGAGATGAACATGCCTATGGCATGAGTAAAGGGGGAAGGTCTTCAGAAGTTTGATAGTGCTTGTCTGAATTTGCATTCAATGAATGCACGGAACTAGGATGTCTAATGTAGGTTTAGCTGTTGTCTATGGCTTTGAGACACTTAGGATACCTTAACAGAATAAATCATAAACAAGTATAAATTTGTCAGTAAACTGAACTGCATAGTAAGGACAGATCTTGCTAGCAGGCAAGCACCACCTGGGGTGGACACCCCAGGTTTGCATAACTGAGAATGTCTGCATGTTTGCCATGAATTTGGTTAAAGCTACACAGTCATCACACCTTTCTTCTCAAGGTTTACTGAGCTACACTTCTTCCCTGATATTTTCCCTCCAAAATAAACTCTCATCATTTTTTTTCATCCTAGCTCAGGATTTGGATGTATGTATGGATTTTTTTGGATTCTGGTGTTAGAATTGTAAAGTTGTTACCTGGATAGTGTTCTGAGCTCTCTATTTGGAAAGTTGTGAACAACGACTGAGCTCTGGAGTTCATTTTAAATCTATCATAAAAATAAAATTAAATGGGAAGAGAGAACTAAATGTGCTACCTACCCTGGGGATCAGCACTTGACATTAAATACAAAGAAGACTCAAATTAAATCCTAAAAGTTGCAGTAACTATTGAAAAACCCACAACTACACACAACCTCCAAATAATAATTATCCAATATAAAGTCTGGGCCTATGTGTTTGAATTTGTATACTAATGAATACTTGCATATATCTTAAATATTAAATATGCTTGTCAGGGCTCCTTTTATAAGAACAGACTGGATTATTGAGTCTTCAAGTGGTATTTTTTCATTGTTACTTGAGACAAGTTTTACTAGAAAAGAAGACAGACACAATGAAACCTTGACAGACTCCTTAACTAGGGTAGTTTTGGCAGACACAAAACTAGTGTTCATAAGCCTTCTCAGTGGTTCTTATTCTAGCTGTAATAAGCAGGTATTGACTTTGTTGTAATCAGCACCAAGATTCATTGACTGGAGGGGTAAACAGTGGTGAGAGCAAAGCCAGGGTCAATACAATCCTCAAGGGACCGTTAATCTCTGTGGACTGAAAAGGAAGTCAGTATTGGTGGTATTACATGATTCCAGTGTAAAAATTTCTTTTATATGCATACACAAAGGAAAAGAGGAAGGATAATCCAGAAATGTAATGTAGCTATTTCAATGGACCATGTGTGTAGCATTCAGGTCATAAAAGTTGATTATTTTACTAATAATATTCTACATGTAATTTTTTCTTGTGGTGCAGTCTGAATTTGGATCAAAAGCAAATGAAGGCTCTGAGACAGGGTGACAAGTAGATGACACTGCCCAAGTGTTTTTTCTGCCTGGTGGGCATAACCCTGAGAAGTGCCAAATATTGCCTTCTTAATGCAGCAGACTGATGGAGTTGCTGTCATTGCTCACTGCAGAGTAACTAAATGCTTGCGGCTTTTCAGGCTCGAGAGCCACAGTTCTTACAGGAAGGCAGGATCTACCTTAAAGCTGGCTGGTAAACTGGTCTGTGCAGACCAGGTCTTCTGGTCAATCTTCCTAAGCAATTACCTGACTTTTAACTGGGCCATGATTTTGAACAGTGCGTGTTTTTTTCTGTCATCTTGCTCCCTGCTTGTCCCTCCCATGACCTCTGTTCAGTTCTTCTCTGGTCCATCTCTATCCCAGCTTGGGTAGAAATCTTTAAAATGAGCTTACTTGATGTCTATTCCATATTTTGAATGCCATGCTATTTGAAAACAGTGGTGAGCTTTTGGAGAACTTATTTTGGATGGGCTCTTGTCATTCATGATTTGTACAGTACAGCAGTAATATGGCACAAAAGAACCATGGGGTCACAGCAATGCCAAATAACTGCTTATGAATGTCTGCAAAATGAGAAGTCTTGCCTTTGTCCTAGGGAAGTCAGTGGTCTGAAGGGCTCTTCTGGGCTTCAGAAACAAAAGCAAAGCCATTTTGAGAGCCTTCTGTAGCATTTTCCCTGCTGCCTGTGTCTGAAATGGGATTTGCCTTCTGATGAAGCACCCTGCCCGCCCTGCTGGCTGTGGTTCATAAGTCACACTTCTGATGTGCTTTCTGAGGGAATATTGTCAGCTCCTAGACAGCTAGGTAAAGATGGCTTTTCACTAGAAAACAAAATTGGCTGTTCCTGATTCATGATTTGTTATTCCTCTTGTATGGCTATAGCAGCTTAAAGTTTCACTCATTGATGTGGGGAGTAGAAATAAAGTTGTGTGACTTGGGAACCTGCTCAAACACATTAGATAACAGGCAGGGAACAGTAAAAGTGAACAAGCTCACAGGCAAACCCTTAGGGTGAATTTCCTTCATATAAATTATTCAGAGAGTAATTTGCAAACAGCAAAGATATTTGTAGAGAATGGATTTGGTTTTGAATGACCCAACAAAGTAAAAATAGGTTTGGAAACACTGGCCCACTTACTCAAAAAAAAGTAAGTGGACTGACTCTTTTCTCTCAGGATAGTCTGCAAATTTCCAAAGTCACAAGTTTTTAGAAATACATAAAACTCCTTTTTTTTTACCCTTACTAACAACTACTTATCTACCCATCAGTCTACAAACACATGCCCTTTTTGCATAAAAAATTAATTCAATTCTTAAATAGGAAATAACTCTTAAATAAGAATATAACTTAAGTGATGTAGATATAAATGCTTTACATGTGCTGTATTCAGATATATGTACACATACACAAAAAAAATATTGAAGTAATTCTATAAAATACATTTTTAAAAGTACCTGTCAATAATAAGAAAGGAAATACTATCTTTTCCACTGTTAATGATCCTGGCAGCTCCTCTTCAAACAGATTTTCTGTAGGTATAACATCCCAGAAAGGCATGTTTGAAAAGTGAAATTAGCTTCAAGTGCGGCTTTTATTTGGTGTTATTTCAGGTTTATCATGGTACAGAATGGAATTAGATCAATAAAACTAATTTAATATGGTGGTGGTGTGGTTCTAGCTATTTTAAGCTTTGGCAGCTCATGCTGTCCTTTCTATCCCACCCCATCGTGTCTCCAGCTTCCTGTTTTTCTTCAAGAGAGAGCTTCCATCTAGAAAAACTTCTTTTGTTGACTCTTTCAATGTTAAAGCAATATTTTTGTGCAATACTCTGCAAATTCCACAAAATGTGAGTCAGACTACTGAGAGGTAGTTTTCCTTGATTGCCTACAAGTTATTTTCCTTCTCTGAATGTTCATCTCTGAACTTCAAGGTCGTTTTCTGTATGGGCAATTATTTTCAATCCAGCCTTCTTATCTTCTTGGGCAGAGCTCAGAAAGCCAGACTGTTTTGTCTCTTCAGCGCTGTCCCAACCCAGAGATTTTCCTAGAATTAAATGTTTTATCCAATATTGAGAAGTGCAAAGAAAGAGGGTGCTGCTCTTTTTCTAGATGTGTGTTAGAAACAACTGTAGCTAGATAAAAACCATGAATTAATTGAACATTTCCATCCAGAATTAATAGAGCTGAAGAACAGGAGCTGCCTAATTGTGAGTAACTTTATTAAACCTAGGGTTTCAAATGGTTTTGTTGAAAAGAGGAAGAGAAGGGATGATACTTCTGCAAAATATTGAGGGTTTTGGTGTTGTGGTATTTTATTTTATTTTATTTTTTTTTTTTTTTTTAAGAGAGGGGATTGCTTGTTTTCGTGTAGCTCTTTGAAGTAGTTTCCTGACACTCTGACATCATGAGATTATATCCCAAAATGAAGAAAAAAAACCCCAAAAACCTGACACATTTTGTCTACTGTCATGTTAGGGTTTCTATTGCCTGGCATCTCTATTTAATAGTAATAATGATAACCTCTGTTACAATTTCTACAGAAACTGGGCAATTCCTCTTTTCTGAGGTAGAATTAATTAAATTTTAACCAAGGAAAAATTGAGCATAATAGTGATCTACTGAGGCACCCACTTTAAGAGAATTCCAACATTAGGGAGTAGATATATTACTGACAACAAAATATTTAAATATAAAATATTTAAAAGAATTTGATAGAAAATATTTTAAAAGCCTTATGTAAAAAACTTCCGAGGCAGGAAACTGTACCCCAGGTGCTCATTGCTATGTGTGCATATTGTGAGTGCTATAAATTGTGAAATGTATACCCTCTTAATCTGTCATGAGTATATTGATTTGTCAAAAATTGATCGGCAGCCCATCACAGATTCACGCATCTACTTTTTGCCACAGAATGGTAACACAGTTTTGTTTGAAAGATTCTTGCCCAATCCAAGTTTCTTTTTTGCTGTAATACAAATTAGACTGAGATATGTATAACCTGGTAAAAGGGAAGAAATGCTTTTTCTAAAAGCCCAGTATTTCAGTGGGAAGTGTTCATTTGTCCCAGGAGCTGCTTGCTGGAGATGTTGCTGCTAGCACTGAATGGATGTTCAATTTCCAGGCTCACAGCAATGGAACTAAACAATGTTGCACCAGCATGACTGTGTGAGTCAGACACGTGGCACTGGACTAATAAATTCATGTACCAAGCTCAATGTTAATCAGCTTCTACTCTGTGAATTCCTCACATTTGCTTTTAAAGTATGTACTATCCATTTTATGTAAAGAGCAAATGTGCACTTCCAACATATGGTGCAATCAGACAAGTCCAGAGGACAGTAGAGTACACGTTGCCCATATTTTATTAGGGTTTGCAGCATACTGATAGCACATAGAGCAGCTCTCTCAACTTTTCTGTCTGTTGCTTTGGAATGCCCCATCTCTTTTCTTGCAAATTACAGTTAGAAGTTGGTAACAGTTTCGCATTACTTCCATTTGCCAGAAACTTTGTTCTTTTCAGTTTTCACCTACTTGTGTTCATTGTGATACAAATTCAGCAGCTGTAGATATCTCCCTGCCTGTCTCTGTTCCCTTGTTTTAACTTTTGAAACAATGTAAGACCTTTTGTTTTTCCCTGTGTGAAAGCCAGAAATAGTTTTAATCTGTTAAGGTCTCTTGGAAGGATGCACTTCCCTCATGTCTGAGTTCCCTTAAGGGACTGAAGGCAGACTAAGGGTGTTGTACATCTTGTAAGAGCCCTGTTGTCTGAATTCAGTTTTGTTGTACTTTGGTGGCAGCAGTCAGTACCAAAGTGGGTAAGATGTGTTGCCCACATTGCAGGCTGTGTTTATAGTATGTTAAGTCTAATTCTGGATCTTTTAGGCATATAAATCTCTTGTTCTGCCAGCAGACTAAAATGTTATCCAAGTCTTTATTTTTTTTAGGTTATCCACATCAGAGACTGATCAGACTTTTGCCCTTGCTAGCTTGTCTTTGTGGCTTCTTCCTGTGCCCTTCACAGTGACAAAAGCAGTGTAAATTTCTTCTCCTCCTGAGGCAACATTCAGTTGGGTATGCCTCTCTTCTCCTGATCCAAGATCTTGGAATAAGAAGTCTTCATTAGGACTTGGAGGTTGGAGAAGGTTTTCACTGCAAAACTCTCTCATTGTTCAATCAAACAGAAGACAAAAAAAGCTTAGTTAAAGTTGAAAAATAATCCTTGCTTCTATGGAGTTTTGATTGTACTTTGTATCTGTGCTTCACAGATACTGAACACCCCAGATACTGTTGGCAAATTATGTAACTTCCAATGTTGTCTGTTCAAAAAAGCTTCTGAATAATGGCCCTGTAAACACATGGAAACTCAGTAAAAAGATTGTTTACAGAGTCTCACATGTGGGCATTGCCAAATGATGGGGCTAAATGAAAATAACTGGCAGCTGCATGCAGAGCTGTTTCCTCATCATAAACACATGGACAGAGTTCCCAGAGGAGAGCTGAATAGACTTTATTAGGGTTTGAGATGACCTTGCTGGTTTCCACTTGGGAAAGTGGATCTGGTTCTACTTTGTTCCCACTTGCCTCAGAGAGTTAAGCTGAGGGGACCAGGGAATCGTGTATCATGACTTGTTGCTCTCTTGGTGTGACTGTAGTAGGTCAAGGAGATAAGACTGCCTGCAAAGCTCCTTCTGCAATGCCTGTGCACTGCTCTGTTCTCTGTGTGCCTCTGCACTTGCCTCTTGCAAGCACTAAATAGCTGTGACAGACTGATGAACAACCAGAAGAGCAACCTGTGGGCAAAGGCTGGTAACTAAACTCCTGCCCTGGGGCTTCTGCTCATACGAGATTGGTACTTGAGGAATAATAGCAGAGACTCCAGGCTCTTGTGTGTCCCCCACTCCCCAACTCATGCATTGTCTTTGAAACACTGAAAAGGGATTTCTGGGGCCTTGTCTGAAACATGATTTCCCTCCTGTCCATTACCCCGGTACTGCTATTATATGTGTATCAATTTTCATCTTTCTTTCTTTTTTTGTAAACCCCCTTTTATCATTGGGCATTTCTGCCTGTCTCATCTTATAGGTGTGTGGTGGGAACCAACTAGCCTTTTGTTTTCTGCAGATGGAAGGAATATGATACCAATGTACTTTTCTGGTATGTTACCAGATTTAACATATTTCCTTCTCTGCCTCTTCCCCAGAGTTAGAAGAGTGATGGGAGTGATTTGCCTTGGTTCTTTAAGTCTGTGGCAGGAAGCATCAGGGAGAAGTATATAACTGCATGTTCTGCAATGGCACAAAGCTGAGAGAAAAGCTGCAAGGGTAATGTTCTGTCCTTAATCTAATAATGTTCCTTGTTCAGTATTAGTAGAAAATTACTCTTTCTGCATTCCTTCATATTGCTCTGTAATAAATAACAGCATAATACTGAAAATATGAACTAATTTAAGTAACTTCAGGTTTTGTTGCAGATAATGGATAACTATGCACAGGAGTACAGTAAGTCTTGAATGACAGTTTTATTTGATTACCAAGCCTGAATGCAGTGTTCCATGGCACTGCTTTACTGTAACGCTGTGTCATGCTGTAGGAAGTCTGATTGCCCTCAGGTCTGGTTGAGCATGTTATAGGTGTTGCTATAGGACACGGAACAAATGGCGCGGGCAGCAGCTCTTTCCAAGGCAAAAAGACCTTTTATTAAAATCTGACTCAAATTTTATAGTTTCCTGAAATCCAGTGTCATTGGAGGGTGACAGTGCCACCTCCTCAATGCCACTGGGCAACCCAACAGTCCATCAAGTTGCTTGTCCCCCATAAAAGAATGAAAACAATAAGTTGTTTACATAAAGTGTGTGAGAAAGTTCAGTACAAGAATGTAAGCATCAGAAGGCTTTAGAAAAACTTGAAAATCAGGGCAACATTATAGGTAAATTAGTGATTCAGCCAATTCAATAATCAAAAATTTCAGATTTTATTTCGTGATCAAGATACAATTTGGATAGCCACAATTAAAGAGACAACGCCGAGCCCGGGATCGGCGCTGGGTGAACTCTGGTCTGACCTCTATCGCATCAGAACCCCCTCTGTTCACAAATGCCGCCTCCATCAGGTCGGTTTTCATGCAGTTTTTTCCGCCTGAGGCAGAGGTTCTCCTATTCCTTTGTTGCTTCACGTATTCATGAGGTCTCCTTTTCTCTGTACTGGACTGGACAAAGCCGTTTCTGGGAAGTGATGAGATCAGATGCCGAGTTAGGGAACCTGGTATTCAGATGCGAAGGTCTAACGACCCTGGTTATCTCCATCGTGGGCACTTGTCAGCCGATCATCACCCGGGTGTTCCCCAGTCAGTCCCAGGAAGGGATTCATCTCTGCTGGAGCCACGTCTTCTAATTTGTAAATTAGGCTCTCCTCCTTCACTGCCATCTGTGGTTTCATAATTCTGTGAAGCAATCCTCCCCAGCCACTGCTTGTGGGTTTAAATTTTTAGAGATTTTTCATACATGCACAACTCGTTTATGAACATGAGTTATTTCACAATCACGTCTCTATTTCATAGGAGCATTAATTAATCCATAGCATTTATCACAAGCAGTTCTCATTCTGTGGCCTCCTGTCTCATCAAATCTGACAGACTATGCCCCAGAAGTGCTTGGGTGGAACCACTGGAGAAGATCTATGTGGGATAGTGAGAAATCCTGGTGACTCAAACCCATTATCCACACCTAGTCCAAACTGAAACAAAGTCTCTGAGATAGTGCTAAGGAAGTTGAAGTTTGATGCAGTTTCCATTTTCAGATAGGGTGTACTGCTCAGACTCATGCCAAATATTGAGCCATTAAAATAGGTTCTGTGGTTTGTACTTTGCTGTATTAAGTGTATCTTTCTGTTAGAAAGTCACAGTTATTGAATAATTATTTCTCAGACACCTATAGACAGAGGGGATGTATTCCTTCTCTCGTGCCCATTTTTTTTTCATTCATCCTCTTACCAATGAGCTACTTTGGTAGGGTGACTTTAGGCAAAACAAGAAGACATTTGCCAGCTTTCTAATGAAGCACTGATGCTGCCCTTTAATCCTGCCCTGAGAGAAGTCATGGTATTTTGCTTTTGCTTGATAGGAGGTGGCCAAATGTTGTGACATTTTGTGATGTGCGGGAGCTGGAAATGAGATTTTGTCCTTGGGCACTGAATTAGTTAACTGTTACTTTTGTTTTGCAGTCAGCAAAGTTCAGTCTGCGTTTACTGAACACTGTACGAGGATGGAAAGGGTTGCACTTCAGGTGTTTGCTGTTTTCTTCGTGAAGATTGCCAATTTTAACAAAGATTGTGTTTCACATTGTTACTTTGTTGGGTTTGTTCACAATTTACTGGTTTCAATTTTTAGATTTTTTGGTAAAAGGGTTTTTTTTTGATCCTTACATTTACACATATTTTAAGAAGGTATAAAGTTAAATGGGTTTTCAGTTATGTTTTTTGATTTTTTTTTCCTTGTTGTATGTCTTGTACAGAGATCTCAGGACAGGAGGAACTATTTCTCAGTTGTAAGATAAATTGCTAGAATGCTCTGTGCTAAAGATTGAAGCTATATAAAACTACTTTGCTGTAACACCACAAGGACAAAGAACTTGCTCTTTTCTAGAGAGAAAGATTTGAGGCTGGAGAGGTCGTTTGGATATGCTCCTAACACCACTGTCAACTCATAAGACTGCAGTAAAAACAGCATTGCATCAGGATCACGTTTTTCAAAGTGTGCTGTAAATGGTCTAAATAGGGGCTTCTCTATATCCCAACCAGTGGATATAATTTATTTTGACTTTCAAAAGGCTTTTGTTATATACATTCATAGAAGATGGCTGAGAATTGTTGGGTAAAGTGTGAGAGGAGGGGGCCCTTTGAGGGAAGGAACAAAGGCTGAGAATAAATAGCTAATTCTCAGTGTGGAGGGAGGTTAATAGTGGGGCAGACCAGCAGAGATCTTATCTTGAAAGGAGTACTGGGAGATCAGAGAAGCTGTTTTAGAGAGTCCATCACCTACTCTTTAACATTTTATCCACCATTGAAACTAACTTGCACTTCTAAGGAAACTTTTTTTGTCTCCCTAATTAGACTGAATTTAAAAAGCAGCTGGAACTTCATCAGCTACGCTGAGGCCAAGTAGATGAATACTGAGATTTCAGGGTCCTATGAAGGTAGTATAAATACAATGTGATGAGGACACTTGTTAAGCCGAACTCCTGCCTTCTCTCAACACTTACAAACACTTACAAGAGTGTAAGTTCACTTACAAGAGAATGTAAGTTTGCAGGATTTGATTCATGTTTTATAATTCCAGAAAAGGAACTTAATAGGGAAAACCAGCTAACCTTTTTATTTCTCTTTGAAGAAGGTGTTTCTATACTGTTAGGCCCAATAACATCTCTTGACAGACACCAGCTGTTATATTGTGTGTTTTACTGGTTGATTTATTTAGATCACATCAGTGCATTGAGCAGCCAGTGAGGGGACCGGTAATATGCAGCCTGTGGATACAGAATGCAGATGAGAATTTTGCTCTAAGGAGCTGTAAGTCAACAGGAAAAAAGGATGAGCATCAACTTTTTTTGTTCACTTCTGTGGATTTCTCTAATGTGGCTCGTTTTATACATAATGAGGCCCATTTTTGCAGAATGCTGTATTTGGATTATGCATGTCATGTGTTTGAGGAGAGATAAGGACTGGAATGAAGTAAAGGAATAGAACCTGGTTTACTTCTGGTCCCTTTAGATTTGAATAATACATACTAAGTCAATTATTTGGCCCCAGTTCCCTTGGCAGAATGAGCTCTCTATACTAAGGCTATGAGCTCTATATACCTCAATGTCCTTATTTGCAACCAGCTATTAAGGTACTACAGTTGAGTAAATAATACACAGCCAGTGACTTATTCTGCAAATAGAATCTTGTTTTTCTCCTTTGGAAAATCCATGAGCAGTACAATCATCTTGGCACCAAGATCTGCTTAAGTATAACACTTGCTTTTTGCAAATAAGCACCTTAAATTTTTTTTTTTCAGCCGTATCTGCTAGCATGACTCAGTGGCATAAACATATTGGGAAATGAATGCAAAAGAGGTCCAGGTGGTCAAAGGAAGTCTTCTGTGTATTTTGATATTTTAATAGGTATATATGTATTAAAATTTTGTATGTAGTATTCACTCAGATCTTAACTGTGATAAGCATTATGGAATAACTCATGCTTCTATGAAATATAGAGGTGATTATGATATAACTCATGCTCATGTGGAAATAAGTAAGTTGTGCATGTATGGAAAAATCTCTGAAAGTTTTAAACCCACTAGCAGCATCTGGGGAAGGATTGCTTCACAGAATTATGAAATCACGGATGGCAAAATCTCAAATTTTTGATTATTAATTTGTCTGTATCACTGACTTACCTATAACATTAACTCATTGTTCTTTTACTCAGGGGAGTTGCTGAAGTTGTCACATCAGCTGCCTAAATTAAAACATACTTTGGGAATGGCATATTTTTTAGTCTAATCTGTGTGTTTTTGGTCAGAAACTGTATCCAGAATGCAGCCAATTAGAGATTGCCCTGATGATGTAATGGCCATTGGTTGCCTGAGGAGAATGTGAGTGAAGGTGACAGAGCACTGCAGGTACTCCACTCCACTGCCATTTCATCACGGCTTTTAATCAACTCTCACTCCCCTCTTTTTTCTCAGAACATCAAACTGATTTTAGAAAAACGTGTTAAGCCAGGAAGAGAAATCCGTTCTTTGTTCTTGAAAAGGCGACAGTGAGCACAGGCATGATCCCCTGTGCAGGTGCAGGTAGAATTTCTCTAACACAGCCAGATTTGTCTATAGTTAATAATATGATGGGGATAGATCATGGCTAAACTGTGTCCATGTCACTTCAAGGAATTAAATTGTGCCCACTGAAACAAAGTGCACAGCTTGCCCAGAGGAGGCAGGATATGGCTCTGAGTGATGGCGGAGCTGGTATTTCATGTGAGAATGTCAGGCAGAAAGCCACTGGAGTGTTAAATGTTGATTTTTTTCCAGCTGGATTTAATGAGTTAAGTCCTGTGTCTAGGACTGTCATAATGGACTCCTTTTCCTCCTTTGGGTGTTCGGTGTATAAGGTGGATGTGTAATAGGTACAAACAGCACTTGCACAGAGGTAAAGGCAGCAGGCTTTTATTTATTTGGGTCCATCCTTAAGCAATGGATGAAAGCATCCATAAGCATGGAGAGCAAAATTAGGATATTCAACAAATACTGTCCTTTTAATTAAGCAATAGTCTGAGTTTTAACTTAATTGTCAAATTTCCTTATGACTCTGGCCTCAAGTCACCTTCTGTTAATTTCCCTTGGTTCTGTTGCATGTAGATGCAGTATCTCATGCTAGAATGGCTGAGGAGTCTGCTAAGACCATCGGACCTGTATTCTAGAGAGCTGACACACATCAGAATACTAAGTTGTGTCTTTGGTGCCAGTAATCTACACAACCCAACAAGCTGTGACTGCATTAAATTGCTATGATTTTTGACAGAAGAGACCTTGTTTGCATAAATCCCTTGAATACCGATGGGAGTGTGATTACAGCTTTAACAAAGGCAGAGGTTGAATACAAATTTGGGAGGGCCAGACAGTGTTTAGTATCTCTTATTGTTTTCATCAGAATTCTAAATCTTATTCATGCTGGTGACTCTGATCTTTATATCAATGCACAAAAAGAGAAGAACAGAGGAGCAGAAAGACTCTTCTCTTTTGACTGAAACACTGATTTTGTTATCGTGTTACCAATGAGGGTCCATTTGGGATATTATTCAAGCACAGAGATCAGTGCTGGCCTTTTGTAAGAGTCCTTAAATGTCTGGAATACATTTGCCCTTGAGGGAGATAACCTACTGCAAAAAAAATTAAATTCAAAAGAGGAGATAGAGAAGGTGGGATTTTGCTTTGAACATTGATGCTTGCTGGCAGAGCAGTTCTGCCTTAAGGTTAAAGCTACCTGCATTCTTTTGTAGCCCTCTATACTTAATAGCTGGGTTCTGTTTTCTGTGTCAGGTTTTGTTCATGAAACAAATTGGCAATTAGCCATTGGCTGAGGCAACAAAGCATATTTGTTTGGGATTAAATGTGGTGATCAGGATGTGTCTTGCTATTTGGTTTCTTTTGAGATCAAAAATACCAGGCATGTGGGGTTTTTAACCAAATGAGTGGAACAGACTGCTTATTATACTTAGAATACCCATTCAGTTTTATTTTCTGTGTCCCTTATTGCCTCTTGTTGCTTCAGAAGTGATAAGGTGCCTTCCAGACAGACCTGAGAAGTGAGTCCACAAGAGCCTCATGAGGTACAAGATCAAGAGCCAGGTGCTGCATCTGGGTTGGGGCAATCTCAGACATGAGCCTACGGACTGGTAGGGAATTGAGAGCAGCCCTGTGGAGAAGGACTAGGGTCTTTTCATGGATAAAATTCTGGACATGAGCCAACACTGTGTGCTCACAGCCTAGAAAGTGAACCACATCCTGGGCAGTATCAAAGGCAGCATGGCCATCAGGTGTAGGAAGGTGATGCTCCCCTCTACTGTGTCATTGTGAAAATGTCACCTGGAGAACTGCAGCCGGCTCTGGGGTCCTCAGCGCAAGAAAGATTGGAGTGAGCCCAGAGGAGGGCTGGATGATCAGAGGGGTGGAGCACCTCTCCTGTGAAGAGAGACAGACTTGGGATTGCTCAATCTGGAGAAGAGGTGGTTCCGAGGAGGTATAATTGTGGCCTTCCAGTATGTACAGGGGGCTTCATGAAAAAGAGGGAGAGCAACTTTTTACATGTGCATATAGTGAGAAGAAAATGTTTTTAAACTAAAAGAGGAGAAATTTAGACTACATGTTAGGAGGTAGTTCTTTAATCTGGTGGTCATAAGGCACTGGTGCAAGGTGCTCAAAGAACTTTTCCATGTACCATATAGGTACTGGATTTAGATGCCCTTTTCTAGTTCTGATCATTGGTTGATTAAAGTTGTTTAAGAACTGTCCTGACTGCCTGGAATGTGCCATATGCAGAATTATTCTCCATGTAGGCAATGTAATGGTATATTTAATCATAAGTACATAAACCTACTGACATGGATTTTCCCCATGGCCTTCCACAAATGGACTGGGCCTATTTCTGTCTTTTTTCCCCTGCTTATCTTCCTTCTCCACCTTTTCAAGCTACAAGAGCTGCCAAAATAGGACATTTCTTCTTAAAGGAATAAGATCTGAGTAATTAAAATAACCTTTTTAAGGACTACTAATGAGTCATTAAATAGCACTGTAGAGAAAACAGAAATATAAATAGCATTATTGGTTTATGCTTTTATCAATACATACTGCCTCAGAAGTGAGCACTTTACGTTAGGTCATCAGTTTTGACAATCCCAAAGAAACAGTTGTTAAATGAATGTTCCTAATCAATAATGCAGGGTTTCTAGGTATATGTCTTTATTTTAGTTACCTTTTTTTTGTGCCAAGTGTATGGACAGCCGTAGATAGTAGCTCATACACTGCACAGGAGATACAAATGCTATTGATCTTATCCAGTTCCTCCAGTGAATGTGCTGCTCTGTACTTTGATATTTTCTCCAGCCCTGTCAGTCCCATAAATGCTGCCAGGGGATCATAAGCACAGGAACAGGAATACTAGCAATGCCAATTATCAGTTTAACAGCAGGGTGCAGTTGTGTTAGGGTGTCCGGTGTTATTTTTGTCACAACACTGACAAAGATGGATACTTCAGCAGTGCTCCTGTGGGCTCCAGCTGAGGCAGAGGTGCCTAAATGAGTATGGGCAGTGTAAAGGACTGGAGTGTGGGTGGGTGTGTGATGCATGTATGTAGGAGTGACAGAAGGTCATAGGAGTGGGGGGAGCTGAGGAGAAAAGCCCCGCATTTACCTGTCTTGCCAGTTCCTTAGAACCAAAATCCTTCTGGCTTTAGGTGCCCTTGCAGCTGTGGAGGAAGCTGGACTGCAGCACTGTGCTGTGACTGCTCTCTGTGGTTGCATGACAGCAGTTTGACACAACAGCAGTTGCCCTTACTGGTCACAGGAAAATGGTGGATTGCTGTCCAAGTATTTCACTGTATTAGTCCAAGACTACTGTAAGAGTTGTTCTGTGTCATAATTCAAATCAGAATGATCTTTGAAACTATTATTCTTCTTCTTTTTTGCTTTCCAAATAGAATTGTGTTTGTAACTAAGGAAGTGTTGGTGTCCTCTGTTATATTTAAAAAAAGAAGTTAAAAAGATTAGGAGTATTGAAATAAGTCAATGTCTTGCTGCTCAGTTAGTGCTGTCTTTTCTCAGCTTACTTCAGAATTAAAATGATGCTGATTGTGAATTACTTTCAACTTACTGGAGTTACTAAAACTGGAGTTTTAGATAGATTTAAGCTGAATATCAGCTATTTGCAAGTTCCTAGTTTTGACTTCTTGCTATACAGTAACATGGCTAAAATGGAAATATCTGGGGTTCATTCCGATCCCCAGAAGACCACTTATGCCCTAACATGCTGTCACCTATTTCATATTTTGTCTCTTATCTGGGGCTCTCTAAGCAATTAATCAGGAACCACTTAAAGGAAGTCAGTAAAAACTTGCCACACTCCTTTAGCATTGTATGTTGGCTTAAATAGCACTCATTTGTGAAGGAAATTCTCCTCTTCTTCACATTTTATTTTCTTTCATAGGAATTAGAGCCATGAATATCATGTGAAGTCTAGATCCTAACACAAAGAAAGAAATGAAGGCCCCATGGCCAGCATTCATTCCTCTCTCATCTTCTTCCATCCCCGTAGTTTGCAACATAACATCTTCCACACACCTGATTAATACTCAGATTTTGAAAGTTGAATCTTGCAGATTTTCAGCTCTATACTCAACAAAAACAAAACAGAACAACAAACACTCTCCCTCTCTCTTTATATATATATATATATAATCAAACCAAAAGAAGCATCTTGAATTTCTAAAGTACTTCTTTCAGTAGCCAAAAGTAGCCAAATGATGGGCATCAATATTTAGCTTGCTATGGGAGACTGGCGTTGTCTGTAGGCAGAATGTAATCAGTGATTAATGAATTTTTCTTGTGTGCAGAGGCTGCCTGAATAGATGGAGGTTAATAATGGGAGATGTTGAAATAAATAAAGAAAAAACAGTGTACAATGATCACCACTGTTTCAGGGAACTGAAATGGGTCAAATGATATGCTGAATTTTTTCAAATTATAAGTGGTTGATTATTACATTTAGTGGCATACTTGTTTCACCTTCTTACTAGGTTTTATGGAGCAATACTTTTAATAGGGAATAAGTATACAGCAAACATTCTGTAACTTGAATTTGTCTAGTTTTGATTTGAAATGTTGCTTGTATATGCCCCTGTTGATAAGTCTGAAAGCAGATATTTATTTTCCATTTGTTTGATGAAATCAATGGACTTGAAGAATGTGCTTCAGGCCAAAACTTGACCATCATGTCCAAGCTAAGTGTTAAGCATGAATATGGCTTGAAAATCAGCAGCAGAGACAAAACACGATTGGGAGTTTGCCTTGCAGGGTCCCTGCTGCATTAGAGATAGTGTTTCTCACTTAGTTGCTTTTTGTTTTCCATGTGAGAGCTTGCAGAGGGGCCCATCTTGCCAACTTCTTGACAGGGCTTTGCCTGGTTGCTCTGTGGATTGAAGATATGCATCTGGCCCAGTTCCTATTAGCTGATGGGAAAAAAGAAATGCTGTCTTTGGGTCTCAGTCCTGATAATTCAGGTTCTGAGTGCCTGTCTGAACTCAGTAGTTACCTTCCCAGTTCTGGATCTCTGGGGCTAGGATCTTCCCATGGAAGCAATCATCTGCTTTGGCTTGCACTCAACTTGCACTGAATTGCATGAGACCAGCAGGGAGAGTGGGAGAGCTGTGAAAACCTACTTACAGAGGAGGTAATATTTCCTTCCTCCTTTCCTTGTGGAAGGAAATATTGTCCTCTCTTTGCAAGCATCTTGAAAAGCCTTGGGGAAGACCTTGCAAATGTTGTCTTTGTCTTCTGTGTTTAGGAGCAGGAAAAAGGAGGGGAAGGATGCTGTCCTTTGCTCTGACTGTTGGAGGGGAAACACAGCTTATAAATAATGAAACACTGGGCACTTAGGTGAGGTGTGACCTTTCTCTTCCGGTCTTGCAGGCAAACAGCATTGCAGATTTTTTGTTTTACTCCTAAGGAAAAATGGGGGAAAAGACCTGTAGAGGTGCCCAGACTATAGTACAGCCTTCACACTTTGTGGCAAATAGTTATGGCTTTAGACACTTCAGGTTACACAAAGGCTGCGTCATTTCTTGCTGGCATGTGGCACAGATATCATTTCTCTGCTTGTGCAGGGCTGTCTCATCAATCAGTGCTTGTGCTGCTTGCCCAGACTGGGAAAAACATATTGTAATAATGACAATAATAATAGCAATCAAAGTAAAAAGGCTGCTAGAGGAACATGATGAGCCCTCCTACTGAGAATGCATTGTAAACATATTGACAAATGGAAATGTACTTCAGTCCATTTAGTGCTCTGTTTCCTTGAATATATTTGATGATATATGATTGCCATGTCTTGTGTGGAGTGGAGAGTTGCTTCATGTTTTGTTCCATTTATGTGTGCTGTAATTATGAAGTGGGAATGGAATTTCATGTTGTCTCTCACCTGGGGTATGAATCTTCTGCTCAGTGCAGCTGAATGCATACATGCTTGTTTTCACAGCACCAACAAGCAAGTACATTAATAGAGTGTTAAGACTGTGAAATAAGTGTGGAGAGTAAGAGATAAGGATCTCCAGCCCAGTGATGTGGGGTTTAAAGGAATATCATGCTACTGAACCACACTTGTCTGCTACTCAGCAGAAGTTTAATACTTGGGGGTATGTTTCTGTGCTTATTTCATTACTTGAATGCATTTCCCCTGGTATTTAAAGTCCTATGTCAGCTGATACTGGTGGGCTGGTGCTTCTCTGGATATTCTATGCTTTCTTTTTCTTTGCAATAACAGAAAGCAAATACCCTTATGAAACGACAAGGGTGTGTGAGCAGTGGCTGCCATGCATAAGAAACACATGTAAATTTATTCATATAAGCTTGTACTTGATATGTATTTACATTGTATAGTTATATACAGCTAATCAATTTATGTAATTGGCTATTGTCAACCATATATTTGTATGTAAAGAAATACATGCTCTTTACTGACCACAGTTTGTATTTTTTTCAATAGATTGTATTGTGAAAGGAACCTGACTATGAAGAACTTGGCCTTCAAAATAGCTGCCTTGAAGATGTGGTGATTTTTATCCAAGAAATTTAAGTTTAAAATAACCTTTAAACTACCTTTCTAGTTAATGCAGCTGTCAGAATTCTGTCTGGAGTTGTTGCTGTTCATTGCACATGTGGTATTGTGTCTACAACTCCAATGGCGTTTGGAAGATCCTGATTTAAGAAAATGAAATTAAGTATCTGCCTTCTCTTGCGAGGCTACTAGTGCAAATTGCTGTGTTTCTATCATATGGAAGTCTTTCAAGTACAGTTTCAAAAATGGAAAAATAGTAAAGCATTGTAAATTAGGCATGTTTTGACAACTGCTTTTGGGTTTACAGAATTAATTTTGAGGCTTGGCAGGGCTTTTCCTTGCATTTTGAATGCTTATACTTTTCATGTATTCTGCCTGCTTGAGAGCACAGTTGTTCCTAGAAGTTAATGGAATTTAAACAAGAACAAATGCAGTAAGGTTTTTCTAGTTAATTTTCCCAATTCTACTTCTAGATAAAGTGTATCAAAATTCAGGATATTTATTCATTATATATTTAAGTTATCTGAGCCTCAGATATCTTGGTATTTCATAATGAAGTCTTTTTGAACCATGTTTTTTCATCTCATCTTTTTGGTCTCTAAGAACGTGAATTTTTCTTTCCTTTTGTAATTATTTCCTTTTTTTGTGTATGTGTCTGAACTCTTATCTCTTCCATAGAGCTGAAGCACTTGATAGCTGGTGCCTGAAAAAGATTTGGAATAAGTGAGAGCTGCTAGATCCAGCAGACAATGTTCTATTGCTGTAAAGACCAATCAGTTTTATCATCACTTTGTCAGCTGTTGAAAATATGATGCTGTGGTTTGTAGAGTAAATTTAAATAAGGCTGTACAATAAATTCTCCTGCAGTGCTTCTGAATTAGGCAGAATTCTCAGATTCTAGGGGCAGGAGCAAAAACTGTAGGGCGACATTCCTGCTTAAGCATCTCCATTTCACAAAGGAAAGCTGTTCCATACAGAAGTCATACTTATTACTGAAGTCTGAGCTTTGTTAGACTAACTTTTGCCTGAAATAAAAAAAATTCTCTCCTTTACATAGCATGCTCCTGTCTCCATCTTAACTGATGCCAACTGATTTTATTTATTTTGTTTCTTGTGGGGGGCAGTGTCATGTTCAGTCCCTTCAGAATAGAGAGATTTCCTCTGATCAAATATGTTGTGTTCTACCATTTGTATCTTTGGCCACACTCAGCTTCACTGCTGATTTGGAACTTAAACCAGAGACATAATTAACCACTAATGAGGTATGACTAAGAGTTGCCTGCCTTATCCCACTAAAAATGTATGACTAAGCATTGCATGTTTGTTAGTGTTCATCTAATTACAAATTTGATATTGATCATTGCAGTGTTTGATGAATATTGTACCATTTGGGATAGCAATTTAAGGAGGCTGTTGTTCTCAAAGCTGATTGTGAAATATTGTATTAAAGTAAGGACTGTTTCTGTACTTGTGCCATTTATATAAGGTGAATAAATTCCTAAAGGGAATGCATAAATCAAACCTGTTTTTGGCCATTGATCCCAAACTCTGAATACCATTTAATTTTTTTCTGCCAGCACTAAGATTCCAAAATAAGATAAAAGAAACCCAACAGCTTTTCAAGCAGGAATTAGAACCTGAAACAGAAAGAACAGGGGAGGTGTTCTTTTGTGCAAAAGCTCAGACTAAAACATTTCAGGGGTTCCTCTGGTCTTCAATACAGATTTGAAGTTAGAAGTCAGATTTATGCTATTCTGAGACTTAATTGCAGCCCAGAGGGGAAACATACAAATGTTTCTGATTGTGGTGGAGATACTAGTAACTGAATTCATGCTATGCAGCATGATACAGAGAACTCAGAACTTTGGTTTTGGCATTTATAAAGTATGATGCTGGTCGTTTTTCTGCCTGCTATTACCTTGATGGTTCTACAATTTGATACTTTGCAGGGTTTGCAACAATTCCAGTTTTCATATGAGATTTTTTTTGCTGGTGGTGTTTTCCCTCTACTGTGCCTTTGCTTCATCAGTGTTTGTTTTTCCTGGAGGTGTTTAGTGACAACTCCAGCAAAGAGACTTCTCAGCAAGAACAGCTGACATGGTATACTGTCCCTGTTTAACTGGTTCCTGTGAGTGCATTTCCAGGGCCCTGGCATAGGTGCTTTGCAGCTGAAAATAAATGGATGATGGAGTAGAGTATTCATCTGAAGGCTGGTAACTAGGGTAATTAGTCAGCACAAGGAGTCCATGACATTGAAATGTTTATTTTCTTCTGGTATATATAAGACAAGTAAGAATATTTCTGATTATTCAATAACTTGACTTAAGTAATCAAAATAAATTAAGAGTACCTAATTACTAAGATGGACT
The DNA here is from genome assembly GCA_013400575.1 of Peucedramus taeniatus. NCBI lineage: Eukaryota > Metazoa > Chordata > Aves > Passeriformes > Fringillidae > Peucedramus > Peucedramus taeniatus. The sequence continues at coordinate 25,652 of WBNO01015089.1, read as the reverse complement.
TTTGGACGATTGATAAAACTAAACATTATTCACAGTCTCAGAGGTGCATCTTTATGTATTTGCTTGATGAGAGAAATAAGCATCTTAAATTTGGGAGCAGGCCAGCAGCTGTGCTATGCTCAGTCCATGGTATGATGGGTTCCTGTGCCTCCCATGCATGAGCAGCCAGCTGTGCATCACGGCCATGTGAGGCCTGCTGCCTTTCAGGGAGACGTTTCCTGCAGTGAAAGGCAGCAGGAAACCAGGCTACTGAAAAGGAAGGTCCAGATCTGTGGTTGATGGTGGAAAATCACCCTGTTCCACCTGTGGCAGCCCAGCCCCACCTCTGTTTGGCTGGGTGAGCATGGTGGCATCACTGCCTGGCTCACAGCAGAGTCTAGGAGAGAGCTCTGTGTGGTCCTGCCTGTGGCTCCCAGAGGGGCCTTGGATCTGGTTCCTTTTTTGTTTTGTCCAGGACCACTGATGACTCCCATGAGCCAGGTCTGCCTCTCGTCCCCAGATGCTGGGACCTGGCACTGAGGGCCACCAGGGCTGCTGGCTGCCTTGCCCTGATGAGCAGCTGGCCCTTTGCTGCTGCCCGACACTGGGTGATTTGGGTGCCTGAAGATACTGTGGGTCAGTGCTTTCCTGAGGGATGAGGTCCTGGACACCACAGTGCTTGATTTGCCTGTTTGTTTATCTAAGGTGTTAGCTCTACAGGGGAAATAATGTTAGTATCTGGTAGCTCGTGACAGAAAATATCTCGATATCTTGCTTGCAGAGCATAATGAAACAATGCCGTGAGGGCCTAAGACCTCTAGTAGTATAATAACTGTGGTTTTGTGCACAGTGGGGTCTAAAACATGGTACATATGCCATCTCTTTTGACAGACATCCAGCTCTTGAAAAAACTGGGTTTTCAACTATGGAATGCTTCTTTAAAAACCTGAAATGTACTGGTGGTATGAAAGATTTGTAGTGAGATGTTAATGAAATATAGTGAATGTGGGTACCAGCCAGGCCAGCCAGAAAGGTATTTGTAACAGTTCTACATGTAAAACAACATGAAACATATGCAATGCTTTCCTTTGTGATGGGAGGGGAAAAGGTGACAGCCACCAAGCAAGAGAGGCAGTGGAAACAGTGGTTTGTCTTGGGGTTATCATGCTGCAGGACTGTTTCAGAGGTGCTGGAACAAGGCTTGGAATGGCTTGGAGTTGTTCTGCTGTATGAAAGCATGGAGAAATTAAGATCTTGAAAAATGTTTTGGCTGGTGGAAACTTCTTTTTATTTTTCCTTTTTCTTATTTTTCTTTCTATGACAATTTTAGAATCAGGGAGGAACTGTACAAATTTTATTCATGCTACCCACATTAATGCAACATCTCACCCTTCAGTGAAGTCTCCTGTATGCATCTCCTGAGTGAAGAGAAGAATGACTACATTAATGTGTTGCAGTAAAATGGGAAACTAAATTGATGGAGGTCAGTGGTACAAGCTTTTGTGTATCAGGGAAGCATACAAACCACACGAGTTCTGTGAACAACTCAACTTGATTCCCATTGGGATGTTCTTCAGTTTGTGGATTCCTTTGTGTTTTGCTCTCATGTGGAAGAAGGGAGATGCTTGTGGCAGTGACCAAAGCTAACGTGCTAAATAAGAAAAGTCTTGGGAAAGGTGAATTTGAGGAAAGTAGTCACAATCTTGTTTAACTGCCTATACCACATTACCTTCCTGCTTCCCTCTTTTCAGAGTACTGGATTGTGTTGCTGGCTTCTCTGTACCAGTGCTGCTTGTAGATGATATACTTTTTTTGCCTTCTTGCTTACCTCCAAACACTTATCCTTCTGTCCTGATCTACACAAGACATACAGGCACTTCCAACTTACTGTGCTCCTACTCAGTGTTTAAAAGGCCTTAGTCTGGATCTAAGCTGGAGTAATTTTTCTCCCAGGTAAATAACTTAAAGGTACAGGTAATGAAATAATCATGTAAATTTAAGACACCCTAATTTAGTAGAGCCACGAAATCTACTTCATCAACCATTTACTAGTATATTAAGAATGCACATGCATAAAAATAGACTGAAATCTCAGCTAAATCTCTGCCCGTGTTTTTCCTAATACAAATATTTAGATAGAAAACGTAAATGGCCTGAAGTGTTATGTTGGCTGATAACCTTTTTCTTAAGAGCATAGGAAAATTGTGTGACCTAATTGTTACTCTTACAGGTGTATTTTAACTCCCATACTTCTTCATAAATTTGTCATGCTAACTTAAGTCAATAAATGAACTCAGATGAAACTTATTAAAAACTAACTTTGTCGACATCATTAATTGCATGACATTTTATATCCCTAGAACAAGCATCTCTACTGTAAAAGAACCTGCCCACAAGGTCACCTGTCCTTGCAAAGTTATGGATTATAAATCTGGTCCAAGTATTTATGCTGATAGTAATTTTTGTTCTTCTCTTGTGCATAGTTCATAGTATTTTTTAAATAATGGCATTATGGAACTTATTTTAGCCCAGTATGAGCTTTTGAGTTATTTACAAGCTGAGAGCCCTTGTCTGGTACTATTAATGTAGGTTTTTGAAATAAAGTAATGAAATGCTACAGTTTACTGTGTGCATAGAAACAATGTCAGTATAAGTAGAAGTTAGTGAATTCTGGAAGTAATTACTTTCAAACATTGGTATGCACAGCCAGTGTATTGATATCTGTTAATGTGATTATCTCTAGGCAGTGTCCAAGTACTGCAGCTCCCTTCTGTGAAATTTCTAAGATTTGCCTCATTGTGCAAGCAGACGAGGCTGCTCTTATCTTTGCACTCTGTATCTTGCTTCAGAGATGGGGGCTCTGTTCCAGAGATGGTGGGCCCTCAGTGGGGCCAACCTCACTGTTGGCTTGCTGAGTGTATTCATGCTCTGCTTGTACTCCTCTAGGATGTGAAAGTGCAGTTTTAGCTGGCTGTGTCAGTGTTGCCTGTTTGTTTGCGTTCTGCACTGACTTGTGTCTGTGCTCTTTGCAAGATCCTTTGTGGCTTTAGATGTTACAGTTCCTTCCTCATTCAGTACTGATAATGTTGCCTTCTCCCTGTATTTCGTGATGTGTCCTGCTTAAAACTTAAAACATTATCTTCATTATTCTGCTCCCTCTCATGCCAGGTAAGAAATCCTAGCAAATATCTCTAAATATATCTGCCCCCCCCCCCAATTAAGGCTCTGCTATGTTAAGGCCTGAAAACATCTTGGCTGGACTGCTCATGGTCTAAATAATTTCTCTTCCATTCCACAAAAGATGCTTCGATGTGATAGGAGAGAGCATGGAAAGGCTGTGAGCAGGGGCTGGGTTTATGGCTGGGGGTGGGATTTATCTGGATTGATTTCCCTGCTGCTCCAAGACAAGGGCCCAAGCACCACAACACCTCATGCTGCTGCGTGGGGTCTCATGGCTTTACTGGCTGTAAGCCACGTGTTCTCATGTACTGCAAATATAGTTACTAAGCTTTTGGGACAGATGATATCACCTGGGTGTTTATTCAGTCTCTGGCGCAAATGTAGGATTATTACAGTAGAAACAGTGTACAATCATCAATGGATTTTATAGAGAGTGCTTTATCTAGTTAAAGTTCTTTAACCAGAGCTTTAGCTGAAAGAAAATAGAAATACAAAGCTGAACGAGAATTAAAAATGTTATTTGTTTAAGAAAAATGAATTTTAGTGTGGGCTTTTTTTAACTAGTGCATTATGTTGTATGTTCTTTCCATAAATTATTTTTATTCCCACCTATAATATTTGGAATTAAACTAGACAGTAAACTCTCCAAAACACAATTGTTTTCCCAAATGTATTTGTCTTGCAAGTAGCATGCTTTCATCTTAAGAGAGCAGCTTCTTGCATAGAATAATAAAAAGCAATAGTAGTTACTTTTATGTGAAAGTAAAGCTGCAAATGATGTGCACTGCATAGAAAAAGTGTAAAAACAGTAGGCTTTGTTTATGATCTCCCTTCCCATGTGCTATCTTAAGCTATAAGCTACAAGTATAGTTGTGGTGTGTGGATATGTGCTTTAAAACAGATTCAAGATTACATCCTGATGCATTTGTTCAAAGATTGTTATAATCATTAGTGGTTACAGCTGTAGATTATTTTAGTAAGAGTTTTCATTTACTTTACTTGGATTCCATTTTTTACTATTGCTTACATCTATTTTGACATCACAAGCATGACTCTCTGTCTCTTATTGATTGCCTCCGAGGTTGTACATGGGTCCTGTTGAGGGAAAAATAATATTTTTATAATATTTTTATGTATAAAAAGATTTATTACATAAGTAGAGTTTGTGTGTATGTGTTGGGCAGACTTTTAAAGCGTTGTCTTCATTTTCTGCAGCTCTGCAACCTGATACGAGCTTTCTAGTTTTCTCCACTATTTCTGTTAAGTTAATCATAGATCTGCAGCTCTTTATTGCTACAAGGATGCTCTTGAAGCTGTGATTTGTATTTTATTCAGGAATAGCATTGCTAAAGTTCTTGCTTCTTCTCTGTTTTCTGACCCATTGTTATTCATATGTTCTTTTTTCTGTCTTAATTTTAAAACCGTCTGTGTTCCAATTTAGCTGAAGCATTCAATGTATTCCTTTTCATGTTACTTAAAAGTTTTTGTATCTCTTAGTGGCTTGATTTCAGAATGAGATCTGATGAAGCCAGCTGGCTGAGAAATGTATTTCTCCATTTCACAGGAGAACTTCCCTACACTTATTTTAGAAAAACGATCTCTTTTTTTTTCACCAGCACCCCGATTTGAAATGGAAATGAAGTTCCAAACGTTCTATAGAATTCAATTTCTAAAAAAAATCTTTCAGATGTATCAAGCTAAAAAAACCTCCAAACCCAAACTTTGATGCGGTTTTAATGATTTATTTACCGTTTTACTTGAGATATTTTCAACAACTAATATGTTAATGTTTTGGTCCCTTTAATCTGATTTTGTTTTCACTGCTCAAAATAGTGTAGAGGAAAAGAATAAGTACCTTTGCAAACAATAAAGTACAGGAGACTCTCCAGCCACTCTGTGAGAATGCATAAAAAAAGAAATAAAACATCTGTTGAACATTGCTTTACCTAAAAAGCCATGTTTTGGTAAGAATTGTTGTCCTTGTGTAGCTGGTAACAAACGTGCGAGTCCATGGCTATCCCTGCATCGTTTCTCTGCTCAGCATTCAAGAGCCCAACAACACTTGTGCAGGTTGTGTAGGCACAGCATCGTGTGTTTTGTCCATGGAAATGTGCTGGGTATTTACCTGACTCCTGGATAGTTTTTTAAAAATGCTTGGGGTCTCCTGTGGCCGTAGCCTGGCTCCCATGGATAGAACTGTGTGCTTGAAACGTGCTGAAGTTAAACCCTGTCTCATCTTGCAGGATAAACTTTCAAACCATGTTTGGTATGGTTAGTGTGGGTCCTGGGGCTGAGCAAAAGGGGAGTGTTGTCTCTCACAACAGTATTTCTTTATCACAGAAAGATAAAAATCTCCTTTTATACCCCTAAATGTCTTTCTTGGCTGTAGCCATGCAGTGTGTCCTCAGTACAGCAAGCTTTTTGCGCTGCCACACCTAACTCTGGGCTGCAAATTCCTGTGATCTGTTACTGCTGTATTTAGCAGTAAAAGTACTTTTAAATCAAATGATTTCTGAGTGGTTATCTTGATTAAAGCACTTGAATGAATAAATAATTCTGTTGACTTAATAGTAAGGAAAGAAATAGATCACGTGGAGCTGTAATTCTTGAGAGAATATATTTTCCTCAACTTTTATATGGATTATTTTAAAATATATTTTATCACAATGTTTTTTGGTTTTTAGATTTTTTGCAGTGTTTTTGTTTAGTGTACTAACATATACTTTGATCTGTTGCTATGGTATTTAATAGGCGATTCTGATATTTAGCCTACAGCATCTTTCCATAATGTACAGACTAATGAAGATTTGCAAGCATTCATTTCTTCTATGTTTTCTCTAGAAAATGAGTATGAAATTTAGAGCTTAAACTTTGTAGTTCTTTGTGCTGGTTTTGCATGAAGGAAAATGAAAATTAAGATGTGTAATGCTAAACCACCAGTATGTTTTAATTTTTAGTCCTGAGAAGTTGTCTTGCAGACCCTTGTTCAACGGCAAAGAAAGGACAAAATCACAGGCTGAGTAGGTTGGAAAGGGCTACATTGGGTCATCTGGTCCAAACTCCCTGCTCTAGCAGAGTCATCCCACAGCACATGGCACAGGATTGTATCCAGACAGGTCTGGAATATCGCCAGTGGGGGAGACTCCACAACCTCTCTGGGCAACCTGGTCCAGTGCTCGGTCACCTGCAGAGTAAAGAAGTTCAGAGTATTTCAGAGAAGGGCAGTTCAAAGTGGGGATTAGTTTTACCAATTCAGATGGATCTGCTAAGGTCTGGTGGTGGGCATGTTCAGCTAGTGAGCAAAGGAAGGAAGCATCAACTTCGAGTTCCCTCAGTGAAGAATGTGGAGTACGTTGTTTCCTGCCTTGGGAGAAACTGTGCTATTAAAAATACATGTTCAAACAATCAAAGAGAGAGGGTAACAGGTTCCTTCCTTCCCAACCCCCACAGAATTATCTGATCTTATTTGACTGTCTACTAAGGTAAGGGACATAATCCTCATTCTCCACTGAAATGAACAACTTAGGGAATGTCTAACTTTTTCAAAGATGTGACAGAATGGAAAAAAGAAAGGATACATCCAAAAGTTGGAGCACTCCTCCCCCTTATAATTCTGTGCCTTTTGCTAGGGCAAAAATTATTTTGAAGCGCTAGTGAACTTTGGAGTACAATGTCAAATTTAAATAGAAAAAAAAACCTCAGCAACCTATTCACTTTCCCCAAACTATACCATTTTTTAATTACTGTACTCTCTAGCAGAAGATAAATAGCTCCTCAACTTTTTTTTATTGAATTTTGCCCTGACAAACAAATAGCTCCCTTGGAATCCAACCAGGTCCTGAGATGAAGATAACTCTTTACAAGAGAAAATTGTGTCTGCTACACAATAAAGAGGTGATGTAATAGACAATTAATACCCAGTCAGTCTAAATTGCTGACAAGAGCAGGGTACAATCAAATAAAATGAAAGCACTAGAGGGTGAAACAAGTGAGAGGAGTTAACATTGAATTTAGTACATATAAGTCTTAACTCTAAATACAAATTATAGAGGAAGTAAAAGAACATAATGTGTAGAGGAGCCAGATGACAAGACTGTTCCCCGTGATTCCAACCTTTCTCCTGAAAAAATCCCGTGAGTGCTTTTAGCATAGTGCATTTGTGGATTGGTGAGGTATGGGTGGGAGAGGCTCATGGTAGCAAGAATGTAGATATGTATATGGAATTTGTGTGTTGCCGTAAAAGAAGAAATCAAATGTCAACTTGAATGAAAAGACCATGTTTTTAGCTCCTGTTATCCCTCTTGTGATGTTATTTGTAAAAAAGTTTGGTGGCTGTAGTAGAAAGCTGCCTCTGCAGTAGCTCCTCTCAGTTAATTCAGGGATCTGGCTGCTTGACTAAGATGTAGAAGACTTAAGTTTAATTCTTCTCTAGTCTGAGAGCGTTATTTCAGCTTTGTTTCTCAGGACAGTGCTTTAGGCACTGATCTAGCACGTATGTGAACTGGATTATCCTCTCATTTGCTGTAATTGACATTAGAGTCTTCATTTAACCAGTTCAGTATGAGCTGGTGGGGACAAAACCTGTTGCCACTAACCCAGGTGTAAATTTCATCTTTTGACCTCATAGAGTGGTCCCCAAGGTGGAGCTGGAGGAGGGACATTCAGTTTGTTCTCCTGTGTACTGGGTAAACGCCCGAATAGCTCTGGGGATGGAGTGGGATGAGAACACAGTTTTGGTAAAACCACATGGCAGCACAACTGATTTTATCAACTTATTATGATTAGCTCTTTGCCATATCTGTGAAGATGACCAAGAGGGGAAGCAAATATTTATTTGACAGGGCACAAAAATGCTTTAATTCTCAGCTTTGATAATGACCATGAAATATCCATCTTGAGTGGATCCAAAGTCATGTCCTTTTTAGCTGATGCAACCATTAAGCTGGTAACTCCTCCTTGCACAAGGAGAGCTGTTCTGGCACATGTCCCTGGTTGGTGGGAGCCTGGGGCAGAAAGGTGTTCTTGTGCTGGGTGCTCGTAAATGATCTGAAGACGAGTAAAAATCGATGCACCCTTGGCAAATTATGATTTGGGAGCTCATTATCTCTTTGTGAAACTCATTTTCCAGCCTACTGATTAGGCTTATAAAAGCAGTTTTAATATGCCTCTTGCCCTGTTTTTAATTCCCTGGCTGACAGTAAAGAAAATTCTGACCATCTCTCAAGACAATATATATTCTTCTTTTAGCTTGATGGCATATTGATCCTGCTGAACATTCCTTCTGCAAAATAATGAACATGCATCTTAGATGCAGTTCATAGGGGTTGTGTAGTAAGCTTTTTGCTTCCTAGGGACAGTTTGCTGCTTTTGTATTCTGAGAGCAGGTGCGACCTAGGAGGAATGGGTCAAGACTCTTCTTTGGAAAAATCTTTCTGATCTCTGTCACTCTTTTTTACTTCTTTATTAGAGTTTCCTGGCATTTAATGATCTTATTGTTTTGAAGTTTTAATCTTGCAGTGAATTATAGAAAATTGTCCAAGTAACTACAACAGTAACTGTATTTGGCTGGAAAAAATCTTATCAAAAATGGTCTTAGAAATCTGTCCGTGGATTGGCTAAACGTTGGAAATTCTGCGTTTATTCCACTAACACTGCACTTGGTTTTTTTTTCTTGAAAACAAGTAGCCTAAATCCCTTCTGCCTCCAAAAATAAGAGACTCCCAAAAGAAACTTCTAGTATAATGTAAACCAGGCTCTAAAGCCGAAAAACCCACTTATGCCAAAGGAAGCGCGGGGAACCATTTGGCTTGGGGAACTTCACTGGTGTATTAAAGTACATTAAACTCTCATCCTACCTTACTTGGTGATTGCTTTCCTTCTTGGAGAAGCCCCAGGCTGTGGGTGCATACGTGGTCTGCAGCAGTGCTTGGTCAGGCAGCCCCTTTGCCCAGTTCACTTTGGGCTCTCACTGAGCTGGAGCAGAAGCTGGGACTATCTGCATGTAATTTTTTACCATTGTGAACAGGGCCTGACTCTCTGAAAAGGAAATAAAGGTCTCAGGATTTGTCTCTGGAATAATGACAACTTCAGGCATATTTCTTTGCAATGCAAGCTAAACTACCTGTATTTTTCCAACAAATAATTATTGCCTCATTCACCGTACACTCTGGAGGCGAACAAGCTCGCAATAATATGAATGAGGTAATCTTTCAGCAACTTAACACTAAACTTGAGAACAGATGAAATAAGGAAACCACTTAGAGGAAAATGACCTCTCTGTGATAGCCCTTTCTCAGAAATAGAAGATTTGCTGTTCAGCACCAGCAAGTGTGTAGGGAACCAGCTGAATGGGAGAATCTGTCCACTCCTCTAAGTACTTAATGGGACACTTATTTCCCTTTTCTAAAAAAAGGCTGGTGACATCTGCATTTAGTTGAAGAAGCTAATGGCAGAGGGAGACAAGGAAAAAGGCTATGCTGTAAAGCAAGAGGACCAGGTGAATATTCCTTTCAGGTCAAAACCACCCTTTCTTTCTCATCTGAGGGATGAGGGGGCCTCTGCAGAAGAAAAAAATGCTTTAACTGCTGAAAAATTAAGTATAATCTAGGACAGGAATAAAGACTGTAGGTTTGGCTGGGAGGTGGAAATCTGTTCATAAAGGAGGGTGCCTCAGTTGTTACATACAACTGTGTAGTATTTAGGATTCATCTAATGCTGCCAAAGAGTGTGCATATTTGGAAATCATAGCCCTAAGAACAAACTTGCGTCATGTGTGTGAAAAGTGTAAATCGCTGTGACTGGAGATAAGATAGCAAATGGTAACGTGTTTTTTTTTTTTGTTTTGTTTTTTTTTTTTTTTTTTAGATTTGGGACAAAAAAAAATTTGTATAATCCAAAAGGAAGTTGAATTCCAGATTTATTTTCACACTGAGCTGTCAAGTCTGTAATTGTCAACACGAAAACTCATTTTCAAAACAGCCACAGGTGAGCTGAGATAATCTATGGTGTAGATGTAGATGAGATGTAGGTTCTGCCAGTGGGGGCTTAAAAATCTAAAACTAAAAAGCAGAGTTGTGAAATAAAAAGGAATTTTGAATGAGGAAATGAGCTGGTTTTAATGCTGTTCAAAAGCATATGGAGTATGTATTTGTTACCACTGAGCAGGCAGGTTTGCGTAAATCCAGAGAAGCTGAAGGAGTCTTGCATTTTTTATTCCAATTCCCGATTTGTAACCACAGCCATTTTCAATTTACATTTACCTCTGCTAATACTGAAACATGTTGGTCTTTTGATGTAAACTAGTTTTGATGTAAACTAGTAAAACTAACAGGGATTTGTCTACCCCAGTTTTGGGGTCTGTACCCAAATGGCACTGATGCCAGGGTTATTTACATCCGGTCAGGTCACGTTTTTGCCTTTGGTAAAATTTCACCTAAACTGGATTTGGGTTCAGTGATGTTTCAGTGCAGGTATATCTTCATGATAATTTTTCTCACTTGTGCTCCCTGTTCTGCTAACAGTTTGCTTTGGAGAGATTTAAAGTGCAATTGCGTTGGCAAGATAGATAGTGAACTAGATGGTTTTGAGGTTGAATACTATTCAGTTAAAACTGGTGTGCACTTTCTCTAGAAGCCGATAATGTAAACAGCCATGACAATTTTTAAGCCATATGTTTGGGTGAGTATATTTGATTACAACTAGGGAGGAATCTCTCATCAGTATTGATTTTTTACATTTTTTTTCCCTTGTGGTTGCAGCACACATTGATTAGGTACAGTAAGAATTATATAAGTTGTTAATCCAGTTTAGCTGGGGTTTGAATTAAATCTGATCTTTTAGAAAATAAACTTGGGTAGTAATGTGAATTTCTTATATCAAGGGGCTCAATGTGGACTTAATACTGAGAAATGCCTAGAAAAACAAGTGTGTGGAGGGTTTAAGTGCAGATGATTAAAGCTATGAGAAACACAAAGCAATTGTAGGAGGAGTGGGGGGCTGTTTAGAGGTTTCCAAAATTTCATTGTTGAAGAACTGAATGTGGGTGATGATGATGTCTTGAGAGGAAATCCATGAGCATACTCTCAAATATAAGCCTATACACAGATATATGTCCCAGAAATATGCCAAATTTTGACAGGTTATTTTATCAGAAATATTTGCTTGTTTGTGTTTTGACAGCTGAGGTTGTAACTATCCCTTTTCTTTTCCAGACATATTTTAAACATTTGATGTTGATATATATTCTACAAAAAGCATATGACTAGAAAAATTGCTTATCTAACTGTGCATAAAACTTCTTCTGTTCCTAAACAATGGAGATGTGCTTTGGCTGAATTGTTCCATTAGAAGGTCATTTAAGCTGCAGAACTCATTTCATGGACGCTCCAACAGTCACTCTGCACCTTCAGAGCTCATTTCCAAAAAATCCAGAATCCCTCTTCACAGAGCAAAGCATTTCACTTTTAAACTGAGAATGGGAATTTCATATGACTTATGACATTGAAGAATATTTTGTTTTAAAATAGCCTTGTGCTTCAAGCTAGCAATCTAGCTGAGGTTTGTAGAATTGAATATTAACAGTGAAGTTCTGATGTGGTCTGTGTTTGGTAGAAGCAAGTTTAAGATAATTCCAGAGCTGTCTATAAGAGGATAATAGTGATAAAACCCAGGATTTTTTTTATTCTGGTTAATAATAAAGGATGATCTTATCGATCTTCTTTTTATTAAGATAATTGCAAATCTGGCAAAATATGTAGTTACATTATGGGCAAAACAGCAGTAGAATTTGGCTTGCATGTGGACTGGTTTAAAATCTTTGGACATAACCTTTTATTTGAAATTTGTTCTTCTCAATCGAGTTTTTCTATTCTCTTGCAGTTTTTCTGTCTCCTCACAGATATTTAGATAGGGATAGCAAAGTGTGGGGGCTTTCTAAGTTCTGGAGAAGAAGGAAAAAGAAATGTTTTTGCTTATGTGTTATACCTTTTTATATAAAAAAAGTTCCTTAGAAGCTAATTGATGAATTTAGTAATCAAACTGTCCAAATCTCCTTGAAAATGATGGTTAAGAAGAATCAGCTTGTCTGATTTCAAATAATACATAAAATATGAGGGAGATGGGCAGAGGAATTTGTGGAATGGAGAAAGATTTCTAATTTGGAAATGAGCAAGATGTCTCTTAATGAGGTACATTTGGAAAGCCTATTGTGATCTATTCATAGAACTGTGGTCTTATATTTGTTCTGGACAGAATAACTGTTGGAAATTATATTGAAAACTTTCAAAACCATTGAATATTATCCAGGGTGAAGATAGTTTTCCTTATGAATACACACTTAGATTGGAGCATCAAATATTTCGGGGCACATTCTCTCAAGGGTTTATGGTGAAATAGGATTTTTTTTGGTTTTTTTTTTGTTTTTTTCCTATCAAAGAATTCAGGGATTCATTTTTATTTTAAATGTAAAGAACAGAGAAATAGCACATTATATAGCATGGGAATTACTGAATTCTCCATAGAAAACTTGAAAAAGAAACTTGGATTTTTGAGGGCATGTGGTATATCCTTCAGGTCACTTATAGGTACAGTGTTATAGCAGTGAAGGGCTTGTTTTTACTAAGAGCAGTGATTTGTTGACTGATAGCTTCCTGTAAACAAGAGCAGCTAATTAATCATGAAACATGTTGGGCTGTTTTTCATCCTGCCTACAGGGTTTAATAGACTGAGGGGAAAACTGCTGCCCTTCCAGGTGGCAAAAGCTGCTTGGGGTTGGGAACATCTAGGTAATCCCTGTTTCCCTGGGAAGGTTAAGGTGAGAGGTGCTTGTCAGCACTGACTTTCATAGGGGAGCATGCTGTGACCTGCTGGAATGAGGGCGATGCAGCTGCTGTGGGTTGTGCTGCCCAGCCGGCTCTGAACCCACTTCTGCTCACACACGTGGGCAGGTGGAAGTGTGCTCACCCCAGCCAAGCTGCTCCTACAGCTTTTGGGGAGAGCTGTGTCTCCCAGAAGAGCACAGCCATAGCTCCTCCGTGGATAGCTGCTGGTATTGAGTAAGTCTCTCATAATAAGGACCTGTCCTGCAGTCTTGTCCTTTGTCTCCTTTATTTGTTGAAAAACAGTCTGCAGCAAGGGAAAGGTGGGATGACACCTGTCAGGATTTCATTGTGTACATACTCCTGCAGAGGGAGGAAAGCCAGATGTTGCAGAAGCTGTGATTGCTGTCAGTGGAAACAAAAATTGCACTGTGATTTATGATGATTTGATGTTTTCAATAAACTCATCTGAAGACCAAAAGGCAAGGGATGGCTTTTGGTATTGGACATGTCTTAAATGATAAAACAACATAAATAGAGACTCTCATTTTGTAAACCTACTCAAGGTTAGACTGTTGTTTAAATGCACTTGTATGTGAAACTGATATTACATAGAGAAATTTTAGTTTGAGTTTGTACGATACTTCAGTGTTAAGAGGAAAAGCTGCTTTCCTCTGTCTCTGCCCTGACACTGGAGGATGATGAGGAAGAGGCAAGTCAGTACATCATGTTCGTGCTGGTTCTGCCATGTCTGCTCTGTGGGTCCTGCCTGGGTTGCCATCAATGTACACAGTGTGCTCTGCAGCACTTGGATGTTTAAGAGGAGCTGGCCAAAGTGAGGGCATGGCAGAGCCAGGGCTTTTTTTCTTCTAAAAACTGCCCCACATTCCAACAAATCCAGGCACCTCAAAGCTGTCTCTATGATGCAAAAGCCTACAAACTACTGTTTTCCCTGGCCAGAGGTGTAACAAAAGCTTCCAGGCATACATGGCTGCAATATAAACTGAAGGGAGGGGGCAGAAGGAGGAAAAAGTCCAATGCCAGAAACAGGAGTTGAACACTCCCCTCCAAATCCCAGAAATAGAGGAGTAGATATTATGAAGCAGGCTTAATTTCTAGCAGCTTGATCTTTGCCTTTGTGTGCACTTGGCTTTGTGTGCATTGATATCCTGTTGGTAATTATCATTCTGTTGTCACCTGTATTCATGATGACACCCCTATATCACATTTTCATCACAGCGTGAAATGTCGCTCTTTTTGCTTTTGTTTTGTTTAGTACTATGAGTTTAGCCCAGAGCTGAAAAAAAAAAACAAAAGGCACTTCTCACAACACACAATGGTACATTGATAGTCTTGCAGTTTAGTTACTGATCCTATCTCAATGCTTCCATTTCTCTCCTTCCTCCCACCCCCTTTTTAAGCAGACAAGGTTTTCCCTCAACAAGCTGATGACAGAATAATTTCTCCAGGTTGATTGTTTGCCCCACATGGTCCTTTGGATTTCTTCATACAAGTGGAGAGAAGCACATCAAAAGCCTGCAAGAAAAAACAGGCAGAGGATTGAAAAAAGCCACCATAAAGAACCTACTCAGGTTTCATTCTGATGATGAACAGGCTTGTAAAGTATTCTGAGACCTGTCAAATTTTCCCGTCTGAAATCCAGACCTGTTTTAAAAAGAATTTTTATAATGAGTGTTTCTTTTCCTCCATCCACAGGCTCAGAGTATTTTCTGAAAAAGTTCTGCAGGGCAGAGGAGTTGAACAGTTGATCACATGCAGGAGCACGGGATAGATGGAGTACAGCTGACTCAACAACTGCAGGGGATTTGGGTAAGTGCCCACCATGTCAGCCAACTAGAACTTACTAAAATATTGGTTAATATCACAGTATTCATTACTTTTAAAAGCAAATTCTTACTTTATCACCTGCCAGACAAATTTAACCTCACTAGGAAATCTCAGTGGTAGTTTGTTGGGGAATAAGTATGCATAAGGAATGGCTGATGCAAACATGAAGGCATTAGCATCCAACTGGGATTGACTTTTGTAAATTAGCTTTTACCTAAGGGTACCCAGGCCAGCCTTGTGCTATGAATGCTAGGGGAGGAAGGTTATAAGCCCTGTGCAATGTGGAGGCTATCAGTGTATGTCAAACCCACTCGTGTTGCTTTCAGGAGGGAAACAATCAATTGCTTGAAGGAGGCAATGTTATCCAACTTGTGGTGTATTGTATTAAACCTGACCCTCCGTGGCAAAGAAGAATGATGCTCTGACTCCATGTGATCAGAAGGCTATTTTATTATTTTAAGATACTATATTATGTTAAAGAAAACTATACTAAACTATACTAAAGAATAGAGATGGATACTTACAGAAGGCTAGAAAGATAATAATGAAACTTGTGACTCTTTCTAGAGTCTCAACACAGCTTGTGTGACCATTGGTCAGTGATTGAAAACAAATTCACAACAGAGCCCAATGAGGCTCAGCACTTCAGGTAAACAAATTCCTAACACATTCTACATGAGCAAAACACAGAAGAAGCAAATGAGATAAGGATTTTTCCCATCTCTGGGCCCCTCTCTGCCTTTTTACCTTCTCAGGCTAAAATCCTGAGCGAAGGAATTATATTCAGTGAAATGTGAGGACCACAGTGGTGTCAGTCAGCCTGTTCCCACAGTCATTGCATTGATGGAGGAAAATTTTGATAAGCAGGACTTCTTATCTGGCTCTGCTGCAGTTGAATGACAAGAGTTCGTTGATTGGAAATTATATTGTTTCTGATCACAAAGCTGGCTGGACATGGTAATTGCACCATCTTTGTTTATTTTTAAAGTAATGATAACGGTGATATATTCTTCAGTGAAGATCGCAGGGATTTGAAATCAAGTCTTCAGTTAAGCTGATGAACTGATACTGTCCAAATTGACATAGTTACTATAATTGCCTTGTGTACTGTGGGGGAAAACCTAAAGAGCTGCAGAAGACAGGAATGCTGGCCCTGCTTGCATATTCTTGATCAAAGAATGGTTTTACCAGTCCATGATGATTTGTTTTCTTTCAATGACATCTTCAGCAGTACACCTCAGGCTTGTTTTGCAGGTTGGCTCAAAAATTACTTCAAATCTTGTTTTAAGTCCCAAATGGCTATGACATGGACTCAAAACATGATGAAAGAAATAGCCACAAGTGAATCTCTTCTGTTTCACAATAGAAATAGTTTTTCTTTTTTAAATATAAATTTGAGAAATAGAATCTCTTTGATTCCATAGTTTATGAAATCTGTGGCATTACATGCTTTCTTTGACCAAGATATTAGCAGCATTATTTACTTCAAATTTGTTTAACTTCCAAGGATTAGATAAGGTTCTATTCTACTGCAGCATTATTCTACACACTTACTGCTTAGTTGTTGTTTCTGAAAGCGAGGAAATTGAAGTAATCATGATGGCATAAACTCTTGGTATTTTTTGTCAGGGAAGTCTTATTTTACTGGTAACTTTTCAAGCTGCAAACAGATGGCTGCAGTATAATCTACTTGCTAGTGACATCAAGCATTATTTTACTGAAGATTTATATTTATATTGCTCTCTTCAAAAGCATAAAAAGAGTAATTAAGTAGAATGATACTCATTTAGATCTTTATCTGCCCATATGATTGCAGGGCTCTGGGGTCAGGCAATAGGATTAAGAGCATCTCATCACTAGATCAGTGTGTTTGAAACCAGACCATGGTTAGAGGCAACTGAAGGCCAGTAGAATGTGATAACACTTCAGGGCCCTATATCAGATGATTTGACAGTCTCTGTAAATTTGCTAGCTGGTGGAAATCCCATAATGATCAGTGGTCTAAGAAGGAAATCTGTAGACTGAATGTGCATGTGTGGAGAATGTATTTAAGCTTAGGAACGGTCTTGTAGTTCCAGGTTTTAGGGACAGTCTTTGAACACTACCTGTGCAGGGGACATGACACAGCTTTTACTTTTGTGTTTCAGTCCAAGATGATCCTGGACTTGCTTTAGTCTCAGTGATTGTCAAATTGCAGTGTCTCCACTAAAAGTGAAAGAGAAACACGATGTAGACCAGCTGCAATAGAGCTAAATGGTCCCATTTTTTTCTAACTATTGGATTAATTAGACAGTATCTTAAACACTGTAGTTCTGTTCATTACAGACACTTCTAGATGTGCTTGCCAGTCTGCATGTGAATGTGGCACAGCTGGTGTTTATCTGATGGCTTTTGTTTTGTAATCAGCTTGCTTATAGTATTTTGTGGCTGAAGTAAGATAAAGAAAATCCAACATGATTTTTATTTTAGTTTTGTGATGTGAGTCAGAAATGCAGTGACCTCAATAGGCAATCTATCAATGTTTTCATTTGGTTTATGTTCTTGGTGTTTCGGTTGAATCCACTGAAGTTGTACTAAAGAGTTTAACTATAAACCACAAAATTAAAGAAAAGCAGAGCACAACAAGCCAAATTATATGGATTTTAATGATTTAAAGGAGGTCTTGATTTGTCAGGGGCATCAAATTTTGATCTAAAATTATCTTTTCAGACTACTTACTGCAATAGTCTCCAAATCTTATACTGAATTTCCTTTCTTTTTTTCTCAGGTATCTTGCTGATATCAAAGTTTTTCTGATGCAGTAGACAATAGGAAGAGTGTGAAAGTGAGAGGATAATCTATTCAAAATTGTTTAATTCAGGTCCAAGGCCTTGACCATAAATCGCTTCCTTAAGAGCAGTTTTCCTTGGAAATCTGCTTTCACTGGCAACATTCTGTGCTTTGTATCTGCCCAAATATCCTTTGGGAAACACTGGTTAGTTCATGCAGGTTGGAAGAATAGAATAGAAATGAATCTTTTCTGTGAGGCTCAGGAGATGTCACTTTCTGCATTTCTATATGTGGAGCTTAAAGCTGATGTGGGTTTTCACACTTTATTGATGTATCTGTGAACCACGGATTTGAAAACAAAATTTCAATCAGAGACTTACATTTTATAACCTAACTACTCAGATACATAATTATGTACTTTTATTGTATGATATCATTACCATGATTGAAAAATACTAGCATTTTCTTAGGTTGTTAAAATAAATGTCTGGCAGAGAGATATAAATATACTGTTGAGGCTACTTTTGTGGGACTGCATAGCAAGTATTCTGGCAATATTTAAACTAAAATTCAACTGTTCCATAACTAAGTAGAGCTATGGTGAAAGTAATATGGAATAGTGTAGGGGGAAGATATCACATTTGAAGAATATTATTTCACTAGTGGATGTAGGAAACGCTAGAATAAATCTGTTATTTAGCACAGAATAGCAGGTGAACAGTCTACTCCATGACCTCAACACTTGCAAGTGAATAAATTTAAATAGCCCTAGTAAGTCAAGATCTCTGGCTTGTTCAACAAGTAGTTGTTTAGATTTATTTATACTTTTATAATTGTATTTTGCCAGTAGTCTGTCTCCTTGGAAGAAGATATTATGCTGCTTTGTATAAATCTCCTGGAAATATTTCACAAAGGTGTAGTATTCACTTGATCACTCATTCTCTTCTTACATTGTAAATATGCAGTTCACTTAGGTTCTTTTCAGACTAGATTAGAAAAACCCCTCAATGCATCCAAGGATTGGTTGTAAAAATAGAGGCATACACGTATACTAAGGTACAATGTTTAAAAGTTTATTAGGAATGTTTTGAAGTGTTAGAGGGTAGGTTGGTTTTTTTTTAACAGCTTATTGGCAGTATGGTACACGGATTAAATTTCCCTAGTCATTAGGCAGGCAGAAAAACTGTCTTAGCTGGATTTTTGCCTGTCTGAGGCTTTGAGATGAAGGTCCAGATGGACCTGTGCTAGTGCCTCTCTCTAAACACCTGGTTTTATAGGTTCAGGAGCTGTAAGGCTTCTATTATTTACCCAACATACACATTTATTTCTCACTACAGTAATAAGATTCACAAAAAATACTGAGCTGTGAATTCTGGAAGCAGATGTAGTTTTCCACCCTTTTGGTGTTCAGAAGGGTTTAGAATCATTCTTTCATTTCAATTCATAAGCACACTATGTATTGCTTCCATATAAATATTTTATGATCTTGAATATGAGTTGCTCATTGCAGTGTGCTGGTGAAAATTTGAGGTCTTTCAAATGAAAGCCTAATGATTTTGATGTGGCTTCCTTTTGTAGAAACTTAAGATCTCTTTCTCAGACCCTTTGGCTTTTTTGTTCTGTGAAAGACATTATTGTAAAAAGACTTGAAAATAACACAAAAGTCTTTTAACTTACACTAGAATTTTTTAAACTTTTGGACCAAAGCAAAAGCATTGTTTTTCAAAAACTGCAAAAATTTCTTCAGTCTCATTTTCCTTGGACAGTATGGACACCTACTTGATTCACAAAACATCTTGGCATTTGAGACTTTAGCTATGATTTAGAATTGGTCAGGGAAAGCTCCTGTTTGCTTCTGGTAGATTTTTGATTAAGGAGGTGTTCCAAGCTTTGACCCAATATTTAATTGCAAATCTAATATATTATGGAGCTAATTCAGGATTCTTGTTTATAAACCTCAAGAACTGAGGGCAAAAACATGAATAGAAAATACATACAGGTCATTCTGAGGCCAGATAATTGATGCAAGTCTCTGCCTGAATAATGTGTGTTTTTAAATCGTGGTCTTTCTCATTCAGTCCACAACTGCTGTGTTCTGAACAGCTACGAGAGAGATTAGTTTATTTATTTAAAACAAAAATATTGTCACATTTTCCATGTGTGAACAATCAGCTGGTTTTGTACATTCTGAGTTGCACTGATTCCTGATGCTCTTAGTTTTATTATTTCCTCATTTATGTCAAATTATTAGATTTGCTGTGAACTCTCAAATACTGTAATTTTTGGAACACAGACACTGTTCATAGGTTTAGTAGGAAACTGTAGAACTTAAAGGCTTGTGTATGTGCCTGTGTGTGTTTACATTTGTCATGTGCATATATGTGTGTACGTGTCTGTATACATTTATTTTTTCCATTTTGCAGTTTTTCACATTCTAGAAATGTGATGGCACTATGGGGTCTGAAATCACAGAACACTCTAAAAAAGCTATACGTGTTTCAAAGTCTCAGAACCAAAGATTATCCACAAACAAAGAGAAATTTTGTAGTTGAAATGTGTCTTAAAGTTCTTTGCATCTCAGTTGCTCTTTTTTCTATACAAAAAACTTTTAAAAAAAGGCAGTTATCACCTTTTGATAGGCTTATCTTTAAAATAGTTGCTGTAAAGATCTAAGTCCTGTTTTATCTTCATCATAAGACCCAAGGATATAAAGTGGAAGGTGGTAGTGAAAACGATCTGGATAATTTATTTCAATAGGATGTACAAGTTAAAAGAAAAAGTTCCACTGAAGAACTTGAGGTAGAGAGATATTCTTCTGTTTTTGTTCACTGGGTTACTTTTAAGTGATGGCAAACAGTCTCATGTGTGTTTAGCAGTAAAGTGGTTCTGGAGGACCTGACAGTGGCACAGTAAATACACTTCACAACTATTCACATCTTGGGTGCACATGCTTCTGCAAATGTGGCAGAAAGATGAATGCAAGCCAGAAGGGCATGGAACTATTTTGTCATGAGATGACTGAGATGGATTTGTTGAACTATGTAATGATAATTTGAAAATATTTTTATGAGCAGAGGTAATGTTCCTATTCCATTACTTGTAGATACCTAGTGTACATTGCTAGACAGCATTTAGGCAGTTACAAGGTATAATAGGCATATATGAAAACACATAAATGTGCCACCAGCTTATTATGTGCTCATCACATCTATAATTTTCTTTCACAATTTTTTGTTATTACTGTTAGCTGTTCTTTTAGAAAGATATATTCAGTCAGAAGGCATAAAGATGACCATATTATTCTGCTGAACTGCCACACCCTGTGAATTAAAAGTAGAGAATAAGCAGTGAACTATAATAAGTTCTTATAAAATACAGGAAGAATATTTGAAATAATACTTTGTACTTTGAAGTTGCAACTGGCTCACAAATGCAATTCAATAAAAATGTAGGGCTGAGTCAGTGAGTGCTGTTGACAATGGAAAATTTTTGAAGATTGTTTAGAGAGGATGGGAAAGAAGAAAAATGAATATCAGGTCATGACAGAGGAAAGAAGAGGGAATTTAAATCAAACTACAGCTTCTCAGTGGAATTAAATTCCTAAATTGACTGCAAAAGCTTGTCATGTTTAAATCATAAACATCTTTACTTGGGAATTCTCTGCAGGTTTTCTGACATGATGAAGTTTATCAAAGCAGGGGCGAGGGCTTTGTAAAATGATCGCAACTTAAGTGAGGACTGCCTGTTGGAACTCTGACCTCTCTGTACTCTTCAGTGATGTGCAGCACAGAGCATCAGGGCCTGAGTCTTCGTACATCAGTCAAACATGGTCTGGATTTGTTGTTTAAGAGTTTAATGAACAGAAAGGGTCAGATTTCCCTTGCAGTATATGTTGGCATCTTTTTAATCCTGGAAGTCTTCTTAATAGCCCAATATGTCTGTTGTAGATCAAAGAAGCCTTTTTATTTTGAAACCACCAAGGGCTGCATTCCTCAAAAAAGGCATACTAAGAATTGCACACTAAACAAAGAAAAAAAGGCAGATATCTTCCTCATGAATTTCACTCCAGGATTATAAATCATCCCATTCCTGACACTTGCATGCTATCTTACAGTTTTGTACATGGATTTTTAGTTTCATATTTATATGCCAGCAATAATATCATATTCCTGTTACTATTTTGGTAAAACTTCTGTGCTTCTATAATTGTATTAAATGGTCAGTCTTATCAGTATGGTACAAATCTTTTGGTTAGAATGCCTTATACATTTGGGGGGGCTGAATTTCAGAAACTTCTGTTGAGAAATAGCTTGCTAGGGGCCTTTAAGACCAAGCTGGAAAAGCAGGAATGGCTGCCTTAATTGTGTCTAGGGTAGGCAGATCAGTGATTTTGGCCTCTCAGAGTGCTTTCTTGCCCTGCAGTTCTCTTGAGAAATGAAAAATAATGCATATTCCTAGCTTATTTAACCAAAAGCAGCAGGAGTCAGCTCAATGGGTGATGTGGATCTGCATGTTGATCCATATGCAGATGAGTCAATAGCCAAAAGGCAAGTAGGACACTGGTTGTGTTAAAATCAGAATTGTTCTGAATACAGCTAGAGAAATAATGCTATAAATACTTAATGCCTTAATTCAGATTTGTTCCTTAGCAATCATCTATCCTTCCTCCAAAATGCAGCAGTTTAAGTTATGTTTAATAATTAAAATTTAAGAATTTATTGTGAAGTTCTGCTTTTCATCTAAAATAATAGTTACAACTTTATCAGTGGCGCCTTTCATTAAACTCTTTTCAAGCAGTTTTTTTTACTAGCAGAAAACCACTGTGGGCGTTAGAGAATTTAACTCAGATTTAGATCTTGGTACATTGCCCTTGATATATCCCATTGTAATGGACATCAGAAACCAGCACATATACAAGAGAACAGAAATACACACTTTATCTATGTAACTGTTGTGAATGCAGAGGTAAGGCTCCAGAACACTGGAGAAATGCCAATTTTCTGAAGGAAAAGATGTTTCTTTCAAAATAAAGTATGAATTTTCATAGTAAACAAACAAGCAAAATACTGCTGTGCTTCTCCATCTGAGAGTGATGGACAGGGTGAAGAGATCATGAAAATACAGAGGTTTAATAGCAACCCAGTTGGAAATTTTATTTTCTTTCTTATGTTTTCACAATTCTTCATCAACATTAGCTGCAAGTGCTGTCAATCTCCACAGGAATCTAATGGAAAAAGCGTTAAGAGTCAAAGAGTGCTTTTGTTTGGAATTTAGTATCCACCTGAAACAAAAAGCAGGTTGCATTGCTGCTGTAACTCACGCATTGAGAAAGTTGTGAAGAACTAGGTGGGAGAGCTGCTTTTGGATTTGATAATAGCAAAAGTTACACCTGACTTCCCAAATGTGCATGTTCAGCTGGAAGCTGGTGTTTCCAGTTCTGCGTTTTATTCCGTGTACTTCCAAGCAGAATTACACAGGGATCATTGGCTGTACACTTGGACATAGATTTGACTTTTTGGAAGAATTTGGGTCAGTGTTTTCTTGGAGTTGATCTGTTCATTCACAAAGCATGTGGGAGTGTCCTCTAGGGGTCTTTCTTTCACCACACAGCATTCAATGAGCATGGCTGGAAAATTAATGAAAGCCTTTACATTACTGAGGAGAAGTAGCTCAGACTGCTGTGTGGCCTTGAAAGATCCAGTAAAGAGTGAGAGTTTGTCTCAAATATCCTCTCCATGTGCTGTAGCCAGCTCTTCTCAGCAATGCAGGACAGTCCCTTGCCATGCCAGGCATGGCTGCATTTAGGTGTGCTGCATCTCTGGAATTTGCACATGTTCCTTATCCACTTGGGGAGAGGTGGTCTGTAGTCTTAGAGGAAGCAATTTCCTAAATCATAGAATTGTTGAGTTCCTGTCTAGGCAAATGGAGAGCATTGCCACATTTGGGGTCTACATCAGCAGCTATATTCTCTAGAACGAGAAATCGCACATATATAAAATACCCAATCAAATAAACAAAATAAACCAAACAAAAGTGAGTGCACTTGGATTCACTGACAAAAATCTCAATATTTTGGGATGCTTTTGACAGACATGTATAAGAAGTTGGGGTTTTTTTGGTTGTGGTAAATACCACAGGTATTACACCTTGGAGCTTTCCTTGCAAAAGGAATCATTACTAAGAACACTAGAAATTCATGTGTTCTGATTGCCAGATACAATTCAAGTAGATGCAAGTGTCTGTACTTG
Organism: Peucedramus taeniatus; assembly: GCA_013400575.1. Taxonomy (NCBI): domain Eukaryota; kingdom Metazoa; phylum Chordata; class Aves; order Passeriformes; family Fringillidae; genus Peucedramus; species Peucedramus taeniatus. Next base: position 1,813 of record WBNO01015089.1, on the reverse strand, counting down.
CTTTTTGTGTAAGGTCAACTTAATTGCATTTGTACTGCAAAGAACAAATGTTTGGCAAATAGATATGAACCAATTTTTATTCTAGGATCTTGAGTCTGAGAATTGCTGAGCTAACCATTTATTTCTATGGTTTTCCATGACTTGGAACAAAAGTTTTGTTTTAGCCAAGATGTCTTTCTTAAGGACTTTTTACGTGGAAATGTCAAAAACCAGTTGGAATTTAAATATTTAAGCAATTCTAATCTATCAATATATTTTAGGGTTGGTTTTTTCCCTTTTCTATTTTCCTTGAGTGCCTTTTATTTTGCCACAAGTTATGACTGAAAGTTGTAGAAGTTAATAAAAGTTACTCAGGAGCAGAGAAATGGGCCCTGCTGTCTGTGACCTCTTTCCCACAAGCTTGTGAGCTTTATCCCCAGTTCCTTTGCTGGAGACCATTGCCTTCCCAGCGACAGAATGTTTGCAGTGAGCATCTTTAATGCAATGAACAGATGTGTGTAATAACCACTCAATGTTTTGATAGGTTTTGCAATGGAACAGGTATGGTTGCTGCTCCTGCTGATGATTAAAGTGCTTCCAGTGACTGCTCAGTTCAATGGATACAACTGTGATGCTAACCTCCATAGCAGGTTTCCTGGTAAGTATTTAATAGACTTTTTTTCTAATGGCTTCTTTATTGTCTTGGTGCAAAGCAGTGCTTATTTTTAAATATAGAGCTTTAAATCTGTCTAAGGCCTGGGGGTAGGACTCCACATTAAGTGAGTGTTAACTGTTTTTGTGACAATGAACTTGCCTAATGCTGCACTTTACTTTCTTCTTAATTGCACAATGGGTCAAATTCAACCTGGTAGCAAGGCAAACAATTCCATCACACCAGTGGGGCTTGACCTGCTTTTGCCAGAGCTCTAAACTGTCCAAGACATTCACCAGAGCTCATATTGTTGTAAATGTTCTCTATAGATTTAACACTCTCACACTTCTAACTTTCTTTGTTTGGGTTTTATAGTTTTCTTTTCCTGGGTAGGAGAATATAATCATATACTTTTAGTAAAATAAAAAAAATATGGATCTATTTTAAGCAAAATTACCTTGATGGCAAGATTTTAGTGCCTCACTTTAACATTAAGTCCTTGGTTAGGGACAGGTGAAGCAATGGGATTTGTCTATGGATATGTATCTTCCTTCTTCTAAGAAAATGGGAATGAAGTAATTTTGGGAAGATTGGATGTTCAGAGCTGTTAATACAATGAGAAATAGAAATGAAATGTCAGTCTTGGTGTCATGGTATCAGGGTTTACTCAGGCAAAGGATCCTTTTAGTTTCTATTACATTGCTGATCCTTCCTGCTTCAGTTGTATCATGGGTAGAATAATAATAAAAATAAGGCTGTGAATACTGTCTCTCTCACATCTTGTTTTTCAGAGATAGCGATTGAATCAAATAGTTCAGTAATGAACACTCAGTGTAGTATTACACTGTAATACCTCTCCTGCTGTTGCTTTCTGAATAATAAAAGTTTTGATTTTTTTTTTTCAGGAAGGGTCAGTTCTTTTATTAAATTTAAGTCAGCAGAAGGCAGAAAGTCGGTTTATTGATTCCAGTGTTACTATCACACTGCTAGGTGTTTTGTTGACATAAAGACCAACAGTGGGTTTGATTCTTTTCCATTTAATCAATATGAACATGAAGAACAGAGAAATAAGACATGCAAGGAAGATCAAATGCGTAGTTTCCATTCCTGAGAAAATCACAGTTTAACTGAGTATTTTTCAATCTAATTTTATATACATTAATTATATTATATTATATTATA